>OU538822.1:14488700-15088700 GCA_912999785.1 Hydriomena furcata | reverse complement strand
TTATTGACATACATCAGCAAATTTCATCTTAATTGGTTTTGTTGTTTAGGTTTGAAAGACACAAACATACGAGTACAAACTCACAAACTTTCACATTTATAATATTATTAGGATTCTACATATTAGCCACTTTCATGCCAACAAAAACATAATACCAGTATCAGTTATTTTAGGTTAGAGATTAATACAACAATTTTAACAAAGCAGATAAGTATTTACAGCAAATACGAGTAATTGCAGTCTATAGATGCACTTGTCTCTGTCTACCTCATTTGGTAACAAGCGTGATTTTATGTATGTACTAGCAGTCCGCCCCGTCTCGTAGTTTTTAGGGTTCTGTACCCAATTATTGATGCTCAGTCTTTCCTTCAGAATAAAAGTCTAGGAACTCGGCTACACATAACAAATACATAGTAGGTAACATCTAATTCTATACTAAAAAAAACTTATCTGATTTCAAAAATTGTTTCACCAATAGAATGCAACATTATCTCTAAGTAACATAGGCTATATTTATTGAAAATAATAGAATTATTGAAATTTGACAGGACAACGTCTAACGGGACGCAGCTAGTAATTGTAATAATATTTTATTTTACAGAAGATAGTATCAAAATGCGGAGAGGTGAACTCGAAGCTGGATGATATGACATCAGCTCTCCACAACGCCAGCATCAACCTTCACAATGTCAACAACAAGTGAGTTAATGTCACTTTAAGTCCAACCTCGAAGACGCTAATTAGAATACTTATTGATGAATTGAGAATAGTTATTTCAATAACCGCAAAACATACAGTTTTGTTTTTTATGACTAAAATAACTTTAGGATTTAATCCAGGTAAATAAAGAACAGAAACATAATAAATTTAAATAAATATATAGATACAAATAAATTTTGGCGGACATTAAACACAAAAAAATAATAATACCGTGTTTTTAAGTTTTTTTAATTATATTTTTTTTCATATGTGTGTTAGTAATAAGGTATTTATTTATAATGGGTATTTATTTAAAATACAAATACATAAATTTGTATATTTTACCTTGCACATTGTGTTGCTTGAAATAAAGATAATATTATTAATATTTTATTTATTATTATAAAACAACAATAAATCAAGTATATCATAATCCATTTCCTTACTCTCATAATAATCTTTTGGCAATTATCTTATCCAGATTTATGGCGCTCAGCAACAGTCAGTTCATCGAGAGTCGCGTGTACGATGATGATGATGCTGATGTTGGCGCGGGAAACAAACCACCGGAGGTATGTACCTCATCATATCGTAAACTCTATTTTTAAAAAACCGGTCAAGTGCGAGTCGCACTCGCGCACGTAGATTTCCATATCATTGTCTATAAAAAACGTCAAAAAAATCACGTTTGTTGTATGAGAGCCCCGATTAAATATTTATTTTATTCTGTTTTTAGTATTTGTTGTTATAGCATACAATTTCAACTCTCTAGCTATCACGGTTTATGAGATACAGCCTCGTGACAGACAGACGGACAGCGAAGTCTTAGTAATAGGGTCCCGTTTTTACCCTTTGGGTATGAAACCTTAACAAATAAGAATGTAATTGCCAAGTACCGTAGAACACAACACAAATAGAACACTACTCAAATATCAAGGCGTTCGTTCAAAAATTAGATTTGACCCAAATTTTGCAGTAACACTAAGAAATATATTATCCACTAATATTAAATTAAATAATTAAGATAATAAAAAAATATTTGAATTACTGTTTATCTATGTACCTACACATTGTGTAGGTACATATACACATAAGGTTGTGAGAAAAAAATATCTTATCTCTTATCTTATCCTCACTTCAGATCCCTTGCATTTTAGAAGTCATCGAAGCAGTTTAAAAATAGTGTAAATATTTTTGAATATTTGTGCTAAACCGATTTTGATGAAATTTGCTTTATTTCAGGAACCCCCAAAACCAGATATTATGTTAGATGACCTCACGTTGCTGAAACAAAGTCTAGTGGTGTTGGCAAATGCTCATGAGACCACAGTTATACTTGATGAGAGCGATTCCGATGATAGCGATGCTGTGATCAGGTAAAATGGTGATGGAAAACATCAAAATAATACCTTAAGGCGCTGCCAGTTAGAAACGACTAAGACAGTTAACAACGGCAAGCTCTAGATGGCGTATGCGTATCGTAAATATTATCGACAGTTTTTATGAGATCGCGTTGCTGGTACCTACGTAGGCAAGTAATAGGGGTAGCTTTACCCACCCCTCATAACCATTTTTCGTGGTCCGCCTTTGCTTTTCGAATAAATTAATGATATAAATTATGTATAATTACTTATCAAAAACCTATTCTAGTAGAAATCTAGATCTACATATTACCTATCTTTAACAATAAATCACAAGTTGATCTTAATAGGTATCATAGTATTTCGATCATAAATTCTAAAACATATCATTTTGAAATAATATCTTTATCGTGATAAGTTTCTGCTATTATGTTTTCAGCTTAATAGAAATCTAGGTAGGAACCTGAAGTAATATATTTATAAAAATAGGAGATGGGGCTTGTTCAGAAGTATTTCTTTTTTCGTTTCGAAAAAGAGCAATCGTCGACATACAGGGCCTTAATCTTCTTCTATCCTTCCTAATCCTACTTCACTACATAGTATAAAGCAAAGTCGCTTTCCGCTTCCCGCGTCTGTATGTCTGTATGTATGTTTGCTTATATCTTTAAAACTACACAACGGATTTTGATGCGGTTTTTTTTAATAAACAGAGTGATTCAAGAGGAAGGTTTATATGTATAATACATGCATAATATAGTAGAGAAACACTGATAATTTTAGAGGTTTCTAATGTGATGTCGTAAATAAACACATTTTTTTGCGCTTACATTGCAAATGCTGGCTGAACCCCACGAGATATATCAAAATAATGTACTACAGTATTGAATACCTTAAAAACGTCTACAAAAAAGTCCACGATGGTATTAGAAATGTCTTACGCACAGCGAAGCGGGCACGGGTCAGCTAGTATATTATAAATGCGAAAGTTTGTGAGTGGGTGGGTGTGTGTGTGTGTTTGTAACTCTTTCGATTTCTTCTTTCTTAGTTCGATTGAGTTAAAACTTTTCATATCTGTCATGTTCCTTTTCATACCTGTCAATGACAATGTATTATTATGTGACAGGTGACAGAGCGCTGTTCTGATTTCTAGCTCGAATTATTTTACAAAAGCTTGTTTTGAAAATATATTTTTCAACAGAAAACTTATTAGAATTTATATTTGTTTTCAGTATAATTTTGAAACATAAGGACATATACTCGCATAGGCCTCTGCCCTTCATCATTGGATCACCAGCGTGGAAGCACAAATGGCATGCTGGTAAGTACATAATATACTCAATGCTAAGTCCGTTTCTTGTTAGGGGTAGGCAGAGACCAATGGCACCCATTTTGGCATCTTTTGCTTTATAATAAAAACCGGCTAAGTGCAAGTCGGACTCGCGTACGAAGGGTTTCATACTATTATCGAAACAAATAACTTCAAAAAAAAAAGTTTGTTGTATGGGAGCCCCACTTAAATAATTATTTTATTCTGTTATTAGTATTTGTTGTTATAGCGGTAACAGATATACATCAAATGTGAAAATTTCAACTGTCCAGCTGTCACAGTTCATACGATACATTCATGTTCCAGCTGAGACTGACAGCGGAGTCTTAGTAATAGTGTCCCGTTTTTACCCTTTGGGTACGGAACCCTAAAAATGATACTTTTGATAACAATGAATATCACAACTTTCTACTAATATTATAAATCTGAAAGTTTGTGAGGATGTTTGTATGTTTGTGTCTAAATAACGGCCAAACGACCGAGCGGATTTTTATGAAACTTGGAATGTAAATAGCCTATGTCCTGGAATAACAAATAGACTACTTTTTATATAAGTACGACGCAAGCAAAGCCGAATCAGAAACTTGTTTTAATAATATCAATCTTTGAATTGTCAATAAAAACTAGTACAAGTTTTCTATCAGTGATCTGGTTATAGTACAAGATTTGCTTAGTTTAAAGCTAGGTGGCGCTGATTGTAAAGTCCGCCAACATTTCTATAGATTTTGACACTTGTCTTTATCACGTAATTACCTTTAATTTACTTTCCCGACGTTTCGGCTATGTTACAATAACCATGGTCGCGGGCAGACTGGAGTACTCGGAGCTACCGTCGAGAAGCGGAGGCAGTTGAAGAAACTACCCTCACTTGGTCTTCAGAAATAGAAATGTCCATGTTCACATTACGACACACCACACTGACTGTATCCACGCACTGAGATGGTCTATCGCGACACCCACAGATAGTGACCACAGGATTCCATGAAGAAGAGAGTCTAAAGCCGTCTTCGCGATTAAAATTTGGGTACTAATCACGATAGTTTGAAAAATAATTCCGCCAACATTTATTTATCTCTTTTTGTTATTTTTCTTTATAACTAACTAGCAGACACGGCCACGCGATTCTGTGTCAACAGATATCCCCATCTGTTAGAATCTTTTGGAGCTAACAGATAATTGTGACTGTCAGATAATAAACAAATAATTTGCAAAATAATATTGCGACTATAAATTGAGATGTAAACTATCCTATCTTTCAAGTTGGATCAAACTGCACAAGGTGTGCAAAAACGGTTAAGTTGTTTAGGAGTCCATCGCGGACAAACAACGTGACGCGTAATTTATTATATCATCCTGTATACATTATCAAGTGTATTTTTTTTCAGGTCTCGTGATAGATTACAGTGACTCGGACAGTGAAACTTCCAAACTCGATGATAGAGAGAGAGAACAATTTTCAGAATCAGAAGAGGATGAACAAACAGATAAACACTTACTTGATGCTTCTGTGAGTATTATTATTTAGAACTAGATGTCCTGACAGACGTTGTCCTGTCTAATTCATTTGTTTTCCATAAGAACCTTCTGCTGATAATAACGAATGCAACAAAAAACCCGGCCAAGTGCGAGTCGGACTCGCGCACGAAGGGTGGCTATAGCAGCAACAGAAATACATAATATGTGAAAATTTCAACTATCTAGCTATCACGGTTCATGAGATACAGCCCTGTGACAGACAGACGGACGGACGGACGGACGGACAGACAGACAGACAGACGTTGTTGGGTACGGAACCCTAAAAAGAATTAGCGAAATCGGTACAGCTGCTCTCGAGATTTGCGCTTAGCAACACATTCAGCGATTCATTTTTATATATAAAATTAATAATACTAACATTTAATCAACAATAAATTAGCAATTATTTCTAATTTTAATTTAAAAACAACACAAAATGCTGAATGATAACATCGAAACTAAATCGCCGAAACGGATCCCGTTTTTACCCTTTGGGTAGGGAACCCTAAAAATGACTTCAGAATCTTTTTCATTATTTGAAGCCGGTTGATGTTTTGATTCCAGATATCCGAACGAAGCTCATTGTTGCATACGGAGCTCGAGAAAGACCATTTAATCCCCGAGAAGAAGACCCCTGCAGCTATAGCTGCTGAGCTGGCTGCCAGACTTGGGAATGCTCCTCCGAGGGTATGGATTCCTGGTCTTTATCAGCTATGAGTCCTAAGGATTGAGTTAGCTACAAGCTAGGTAGTGGTTCGAATCCCGCTGGTTTTATCATCTGGCCTCACAGCTCAGTTGGTAGTAACTCTGCCTTATGCGCTGTAGGTTGTGGGTTCGATTCCCACCCAGGGTAAATATTTGTGAGAACATAGATTTTTGTTATAAAGGAATAAATACGTATTAACAAAAAAAAGTATGTAAATAATTCTATCAGAAATCTAGTTCCAAAGCTTTGCTTTGTTTAGGTCTAGATGGGGAGTAAAATGTCCACCAATATTTATTTATTTTCAGATGCTTGAAGAACCCGAAGTCAGCTCGCCTCTGCCTACCTCTAAAACCGTGTATAGACCACAAAAACCTGTATCAAGTAAGTTTGTTTTAGTTATATATTTAAATAAATGTAAAAAATTACAGGTTGTCTTAGTTGGAGATACCTTGATTGGCAAGATTTTTTTTTCTTGAATCTTATTATTTTTAGGGTTCCGTACCCAAAGGGTAAAATCGGAACCCTATTACTAAGACTTCGCTGTCTGTCTGTCTGTCTGTCACAGGGCTGTATCTCATGAACCGTGATAGCTAGACAGTTGAAAATTTCACAGATTATGTATTTCTGTGGCTGCTCAAAACAAATACTAAAAACAGAATAAAATAAATATTTGAGGGGGGCTCCCATACAACAAACATGTTTTTTTTGCCGTTTTTATAGATAATGGTACGGAACCCTTCGTGCGCGAGTCCGACTCGCACTTGGCCAGTTTTTTTTATATTTTCCTATCCTATAGTGATCCAAAAACAGTTGTTTTTTCTGCCAGGACAAGGCAAAGATGCATATTGCACTTCGCGTGCAATACACTTTTGTTCTACCATCTTTGCAGAACCGACAGCGTGACTATTTGCTTACAGTTTCGAGAAAATGACAGATAACATTATACCTGACACTGTCCACTGGCCTTACAACGGATATCTCTTTACTGCTGCCATTCTTAGCCATCCTTTCCAGCTCGGCAAAAACCTTCTAACAGCTCGAGCCGGATTTTTTTTTGTGACTCTTCTGGTCTTTTGTCGCGTCTATCGAAAGCCATCCGTTCTGATATACATACCTAGCAACTGTTCGAATAATAATCTAAATATATTTAGTCGTTAAAAATCAAAATATATAAAGAAATCCAAAATTTTATTTCTCTACCTACTTGGCAGTTTACTTCGTGAATACCATAACCTGTTACAAGTATTTTACTACGCGCTTGGCAACGGTATTCACGGAGTACACACATTGTTTTCATGTTATAAAGTTTTGATTATGACATTTTGACACCAAATAACTACTGAATTATATTATTTGCGATATTTACTGGTTACTAAATACTGAAAAAACATCTAAAAACCATTAAGTAATAATTATTAAACTTACCCGTTGCGCAGGAGCAGCTGACTGTTTCAAATTTATTTTGAAATGAACGATAATTTATAATTTTGCCACTCTCAAATATTTTTTCGAACAAAAAAGGATATACCCGCTACAGTTTGGCATTATAAAATGGTAGAAAATTTAAATAAATAAGAGAGCCTAGATTTTTTTAAAGAGAGTGTACTTCGTGGATACCACTACCAATTTAAGGGTTAAATACGATGGTCGTAAGTTCGAATCCCGGCTGTGCATAAATGGATTTTTCAAATAAGTATACATTTACAAAACAATGTATATATAAGTATTCTATTAGTTATCTAGCTCCCATAGTAAAAACTATTCTTAGTTTGGAGCTAGACGGCGCTGTATGATAACGTCCACCAATATTTATTTTATTATTTTTTATTAGGGTTCCGTACCCAAAGGATAAAAACGGGTCCCTATTACTAAGACTTCGCTATCCGTCCGTCCGTCTGTCTGTCACAGGGCTTTATCTCAAGAACCGTGATAGCTAGACAGTTGAAATTTTCACAGATGATGTTTGTATTTATGTTGTTGCTAAAACAACAAATACTAAAAACAGAATAAAATAAATATTTAAGGGGGGCTCCCATACAACAAACGTGTTTTTTTTTTGCCGTTTTTATAGATCGCACTTGGCCGGTTTTTATTATTATTTATTATTTTAAGGTACAATATTCTCTGATGAGCCTCCTCCCATGGATCTGAAGGATGAGCACTCGTCGAGTCAGGAGGATGACGATATCTTCGCGGAGATAAACAAAAAACAACCTTACGCCAATAGTAATACGGCGCACAACATAACAGATGATCTGTTCGGGAATGTTGTGAAAGATATTGAATTTAATAAGGTATGTTAAAGTTTAATGGCCTCACAGTTCAGTTGGTAGTAGCTCTGCCTTCTGCGCTGTAGGTTGTAGGTTTGATCCCCAGGGCAAACATTTGTGTGATGAACATAGATGTTTGTTCTGTGTCTGAGTGTTAATATATATAATACTAGCGACCCGCCCCGGCTTCGCACGGGTAGCATGTTATTATACATATAAACCTTCCTCCTGAATCACTCTATCTATTAAAAAAAACCGCATCGAAATCCGTTGTGTAGTTTTAAAGATATAAGCAAACATACATACATACATACATACAGACGCGGGAAGCGGAAAGCGACTTTGCTTTATACTATGTAGTGAAGTAAATATAATAATATTTATTAAATTTGGCACAAGCCCATATTTTGCAGTAGTTAGCATTCCACACGTGACAGGTTACAAGCCCATCGCCGCTTATTTTATTTATTTATTACAGGAATCAAAAAGCGCCAAGCAAAAGTCAACCTTATTCGATGACGAATCGGAACCGGAAATGTTTGTTGAAAAACCTCCAAAAAATACTCCAAAGGAAAGCAACCCAATCAGCAATGATAATCAAGATCATACAAAAGTAAGGATAAAACTAATTATAATAAAAACATAAAATCAACTGCTAAAAAATAAATAAGTAAAAAAATATGTTATGCCCCTCTTTTAGGGGAGAGGGGTGCCATATTTAAAAAATATATAACCAAATTCAAAATTCAAATTATTATTTTTTTGAATTTTGAGAGAAATAATAATGAAGACCATAATACAAAAGTAAGGATAAAAATAATTATTATAAAATCTGACTGCTAGAAAGTATGTTAAACCCCCCTTTTTGGGGTGAGGGACGCCATATTTAAAAAATATATAACCTATGTCACTCCCACAATTGAGACGAATCGAACGACACCTCATATATGTTGTAACTTGTAACCCGTCAAGTCGTTTGGGCTGTAGAGCGTGTCATACAAATGGACATACATACATACATTATATACGCTCTAAAACATTACTCTCCTAAAACATCCATTGATGCACGGCCGGGATTTGAACCCACGACTTTCCACTTGGCCAACATGGCTATAAACTATCTGTGTCTGTTAAATATACCATTTTTGATTTATTTTCAGAAACCTGTCGGTGGAATTTCCTTATTTGGATCAAACAAAGGAACGGAAAGTATTGGAGCGGCCATTTTGAATAGAAATCGTCGAAAATCCTTTTCATCTGAAAACGAAAGCGATGATAATACAAAGAACACCGTCAAAAACGATACAGACAATGATTACAACGAAGAAGACAACAACGTGAACAATGCAAATTATATTTTTGATAATCTCTTCGCCAAAGCTAAGCAGGCTGAGCAGAAAACAGCGAAAGAACAGAAAATAGATAGACCGGTTACAGAGAAGCCTAAAACTACAGCAAAAGAAGTAAAAGATCTTTTCAGCGACAATATATTTGATGATATTGATGATATATTTACTAGTAATATCAAAATGCCTACTAAAGAAGATAAAAAGAATGCAAAGTCGATTTTCGATGATGATGACGATTTGTTTTCGGATATTGCTAAGAAACCTGCAGAAGTTAGTAATTCTGCTAAAGCTTCGAGTAGTAGCAATAACACAAGTGTATTTGATAGTGATGATGGCTTATTTAGTGATACTAAAGATACTAAAGTAACTAAAACTAAGTCTTCTAAAAAGAATAAAAAGAAAATTAAAATTGCCGTCTTAGCGGATCCTCAAATGAATAAACCTTTATCATCTAAAACTAATAACGAAACCAAAAATAACGCAACAAAACCAGAACTAGCTAAAGCACACATGTTTGATAATTCTCGTAAAATTGTCGATGAAAATGCATCTAAAGTACAGCCAAAAGCTAAATCTAAAAGTATATTCGACTCTGATAGCGATGACCTCTTTTCTGATGTTAAAATTAAAACAAGCGAACCTCAAAAAGTACCAGAATACTCAAAAGAGAAAGACACAAAAACACCCGTTACAAATGCATTAAAAACTGAAAAAGCAAAAGTGTTCCAAAGTCCGTCTCTGTTTGAGGAAGATGAAATAGATGATCTTTTTATAAACGCTAACAAAGCGAAGGTTACTGATACGGCACCTAAAAATACTATTTATGAACATGAAATATCAGAAAATATACCTGATTTAATAAACAAACTTGATGTTATCGAAACAAGTTCAGAATTGGAAGATAATACTTTGAAAAAAGATGAAAATAAAACACCAGTTATTGTTGATACGAAACCTCTAGTTTTCCAGAAGATGAAAACCCCAAAGCTTACTCCAGACAAGTTATTTGATGATGAAGAAGATAATATATTTGCAAAAGACAAAGATATTGTAAATTCTACAATAACTCCTGAAAAGATGAAAGTTGATTTTCAAGAAACTAGTCAAGAAGATACAAACGTACAAAGCAAAAACAGCTCTAATTATGTAGATATAGAATCTGAATTACAAGAACCTGTCAGCAAAAACAACGATAATTGTGTAACGAAGAATGATGACTTTGAAAATGAAGCTCTATTAGTTCAAGAACCATTTGTTGAGAGTAATATAAACATGACACAAGATAAATTAAATGAACCTCTATTTGATGAAGTGTTTGCCAAAGAAAAACAAGACGTATTCCCTGAGCAAAAGATACCCGTTTCGATGGCAGCGTTCGATGATATATTTAGCGAGCCGCCTGCGTTTGAAAAAACTAAAGAAACGAAGAAGGTAGCTAACGTTAACGCGTTATTCGAAGACGACTCGGATGATGAAGCCTTGTTTTTCAAGAAGAGTGATGTTATATCTGATGAAAAACCTGAAATATTCTCACCGAGCGCTAACTTTGGATTGTTCCATGATGAACCGCCTGCTTTTCTAGATTTTGCGGCAAAGACGACAAAGAATGATGATAATGATGATGATTTGTTTAGTTCGATACCTAAAAAAGAAGTAAATCCTTCTAACGAAATAAGAAATAATCCTCCGAAAATGGATGATTGGAACGATGATTTTGAAGATCGACCAATAAAACAAGCAGATGATGATACTAACTTGTTTAGTTCACCAGAACTCACAAAAGCTGTAAATAAAGCTATCGAACCAACAACTAAAGTTCCAAGCAAAGAAATACCCGATTCAGACGAAGAATTGTTTACTAATATACCTAAAAATGTACATGAAACTAGTCAAAAAGATAAATCAGAAACAGCTAAAGAGAGCAAAGACCAACTTGATAATATAAAACATAAAGATATCAAAACACCGATTACCGTTACCGATGTTGATAAAGACACTGATGCAAAGAAAATTGGTAAATTGAATACTAAAAACTTCAATATTAACGTCCAAGCTTTAGTTCCTGGCGCTTCTCCCAAGAAAATACTTAAAGAACGCTCTAAGGAAAACATAAATAAAGAAGAAAATACAAGTAAAGTAACTGAAGAACTAGAAAGTACGACAGAAAAAGAAAATAATTTAAATAAAAATGAAAATCCTAAAGAAATAGAATCACCTTTTAAAGAAAACGAAGTATCTAAAACGGAAGTAGACAATGCGGAGCAGATAGCAAAGTCAATAAGCTTCGAAGACAAACCTGATGCAGGAGTGTTAGACAATAATCTATCGAAACAAAGAGCCAAAATACAAATAAAAAGACGCCCATCAAGTAGGCGAGCTAGGCATGAGGCTGTCAGAAAATCTGTCATAGATTTGGACGATGATACTGATAATTCTAGCTCATTTGATGAACCATTACCAAAAACCAAAAATAACCTAACAACACCCACAAAAGAAAACAAAATAGTATACAGTATATCAAATGAACAGGATAAAGATATTTTAGTAAAGAAAGAACATGAGCCTAGAAATGATAAAAAAGATGATAATATTGATGAGAAATCTAAAGAACATAAGACTGTTGAAAAAGATGATGATAATGAGAAATCTGATGATAAAATCATATTTAATATTCACGATGAAATAACAAAAAGTAAGTCCATTGAAAGTGCAAAAAGTCTTGACGAAGTCGATGCCGAATCAAACTATGAAGAAGAAATACGTAAAGAAGATACTCAAAATGTAATCAAAGCTAAAACACAGAACGAAGAAAACAAAAGCCCTCAAAGTACTACAAAAGTTGTGTACATTTTGAATGATGAAGATATATTTTCGAATAAAACTGACAAACAAAACCCTAAACCCGATATAGATAAAGATAAAGAACTTTTCAAAAACGATGACGAAGACACTATTGATGATATATTCAAGAATAAAGGCATCAGAACTATTGGAAATACATACAAAGAAGCGAATAAAAACACAAAAGATGCAAAAAAACCTGAACCAGGACCATCCGAAAACGTTGAAGCAATCAAAGAACCATCGAAAAATGTACAGCCGAAATTAGCCAAATCGCTCTTCGATCTGAGCGATGATGATGATGATTTGTTCGGGAACAGTAAAAGTAAAAAAGTTGAACTAAAATCTAAGCTTTTCGAGTCTGATAGTGAAGATGATCTATTCAGTGGTAAGAAAAAAGTTAAGAAAGAAGCAACTAAGAATGTTAAAGAAGATAAGAATGTTAAAGAAGATAAGAATACTAAAGAAGATAAGAATGTTAAAAAAGTTAAAGGATCTTTGTTCGGCGATGATGATGATGATGATGATTTGTTTGGAGTTAAAACTAAGACTGTATCAGGTTAGTATTTTAAACACTAGCGTCCGTCCGCGGCTTCGCTTGCTAGGTACATAGATAAAAAGTAGCCTATATGCCATTCCAGGACATAGGCTATATATTCCAAGTTTCATCCAAATCGGTTCGGTCGTTTGGGCGTAATTGAGCCACAAACATACAAACAAACTCACAAACTTTCGTATTTATATTATTAAGGATTATTGGAATATTAGGATGTATATGTATAA
Organism: Hydriomena furcata; assembly: GCA_912999785.1. NCBI lineage: Eukaryota > Metazoa > Arthropoda > Insecta > Lepidoptera > Geometridae > Hydriomena > Hydriomena furcata. The sequence continues at coordinate 15,075,849 of OU538822.1, read as the reverse complement.
GATGTTATTTTTTTCTTTACAGAAACTACAAAAGCATCGACTTCCAAATCAAAATCAGCTTCGAAGGACTCATCTAAACCAACTGAGATCGTGTTTGACGATCCCTTATCGATGCTTGATGATGACTGACAAGCAAACGACGCCACTAGTGGGACTCGATCTCTTCCCAACTATCGTCGCTCAGACTTTTCTAAAACCACTGTAAATAAGTTTTGATGAATTTTAATTCCCTATTTCAAAAATAAATAGGATCACGACTGTAATCCCCAAGCACGGTAGACATCCTCTCAGATCTCCAGCTTAGATCCTTGATGATGTCTGAAGGGGTTAGTCAGAGGCGTGCCAGACATTACTTTTGGTACATGCCCGCATTTTGCAGTAGCATTCCACACGTGACAGGTTGCAAGCCCGTCGCTTACAAGAATACTAACTGGTTTCCTCACGATGTTTTCCTTCACCGTTATAAGCACGTATTTAACATTATTAATATAATTAACATAATAAACTTTTAAAAGTCAGACTCGTAGGTCAACTAGATCATAGACATTAGGACGGTCATAGATTTTCAGATAGATTTGAGAAAATATAATGTTGTTTTCGAAAACTTGTTAAAAATAGATTTTTTGAGTAATTTTGTTCATGAATCTCGAACAATCTTAATCAGATACTTAACAAAATGTTCAACTACCCTCACTAATTAAATATAACATAATATAGAATAAAATAATCAAATGTTAAAAAAAAATGTTCGACAGATTGTAAAAGTAGTCGTTTTATATGTTTTATTGAAAAACTTGTAATCGCTCATAAATTTAAATTAATTTTAAGTCTGTTAAAAATTACATTTATTTTATATACAGGGTGAAATAAGACAACTTCCGAAAACTGAAAGTCATCTACTTTTTTCAGATATAATCAATTTTTGCCGAAAAAAAGGGAAAATAAAAGTTGTGAATTTTTCATTTTCATAATTTGGCACTATTTCAAAATCGGGTCGCCTGAATGAAAATAGTGATTTTTTACTTTGGATTAAATTAATTAATAGCCATTATTGCTTTTTCTATTGCTTGTTGTATTACCATGATCAAACGATTTCTGAAAAAAAAATTGTCTTTTCGCATCGATATATAAAAAAAAAATGTATTAAATTAATTTTTTTCGTAGTAGAGAATAGTGTAGACTTTAAAAAAACCCACAAAAGTTGTTTAATATAAACAGACACAGATTTACCATCCTTTAAATAATGCTTTTTGATTTTTATAAAGACATTGGTAGGTATTGTAGAATTTAAAGGCATTTATCTGTTATTACTAGAAGAATTTATTGTACAAACTTGAGGTGTTGACTGGTCAAATAGATGAAACATTGTATCATTTGTTTTCAGCCAATAGACACAAAGGTTACACTCTAAACATATAAGAAGGCTATATTATGTTAAATTCATTATTTCAACATGTATACCTTAGTTTTTGGGACTAATTTTAATTCACCCTGTATAAATTGAAGTCGCTATTTCCTGGTTTTGGCCTAAATTAGTATTTATTTTTGATTATAAATGTGTATTTACAAAAATGTACCTAATAGTAAATTTTATTGTTTTTTTACTCTGAATTTTATAGTATTTATTTTAGATTGAAACTAAAATTGTATTATTATAAACGAATTTATAATTTAAACTGTTTATATACTTAGTATCATTGATTTTGTAAGTGCGCTATTTAATTTAGTTATTATTTTGAACAAATAGGTGGCGCTATCGTAAAAGTTATCACAGGCCATGGATACACTAAGTTTATTTTGTCCCGCAACACTCAATTTATGTGTTGCAACGTTGCACAGTGTCCCGCAACATTTTACGTGACGCGGGATATTTCGGTGACATTTATTTATGCCACGAATACACTAGGGAATTACAACTACGTGAAATGTCTCGGGGGCAACTTTTGTGGGTTTTTTTAAAGTCTACACTATTCTCTACTACGAAAAAATAAGTTTCCTTTTATAATTTGATTTCTAGAAAAATATAAAATACCTCCACACATTCCTTGTACTACTCTAAGCTACGGTTTTAATGAATATTGGTTCAGTAGTTTTCAAATAAAACCCGGTCGAATGAAATTATTTATATTTAACTTAAAATAATAATGTTATTCATTTAAGCTGACCCGCGACAGGCGGTGTTTATAAATATGCAGCGTCACGTGGATTGAGCGTTGCGCTTATATTGCGGGACAAAATGTTTCTAGTGTACCGTGGCTTAACGAAATGTCACCCGAGGTGTCCCGCATTTCGTAAAATGTTACGGGACACTGCAATGTTGGACCGTCGCGTAAATAGAGTGTTGCGGGACATAAATGTCCCCAGTGTATCCGTGGCTTTACTATGCCTAATTATTATGTTTTTTATATGCATTCCATTTTCTTGTAATTAGTTTAAACCTTTAAAATATTTAACAAAAATGCCGCTTTAACTTAATAATTGTTGAAATCGGTTTTTTTATTGTTAACGCCTGAGATTGTTATATTTGGATTATATATTTTCTTTATTGTATAAGAATTTATTAAAATGTAATTAATTATAATCTTTGTTTTATTATAAACTCTTATCCTTAAGGTGTGACCAGACATAGAGCGGCATTTAAGCGCGGCATTCGAAGGACGCAAGTTTGCCGCGTGACTAGTTTAAACCTATAGGTAAATGTACGCGCGGCCGTTGTCCAATCATAGCGCGGCTAGCAGCGCGCGGCAGCCGCTCAAATACCGCGATATGTCTGGTCACTCCTTTAATTATTACTAGCGACCCGCCCGGGCTTCGCACGGGTGCAATGCTGATACTAAATATACTACAGAATGTCTTTATATGAAACGTTTTAGACAATTATTGATGATTTCTTTTTTTCTCGAACGTTCGCGACCGGCCGAACTGCGCGTTTGACGCCTAGCTGTTAGGCCGGTCGCGAACGTTCGAGAATGTTCGTTTTACGAAGCTACTCGCTAGGTGACTCGCTAGCCTCTAGGTACCAAGCAAGACGCCTGCCTGTGCGTTCGCGTTTTTAATTAGGGATGACTGAGAGTGTTATAAACGTAAGAGTAGACAAATATAATCAGAAAGCTTCGAACTGCTAAGCTATCGGGAGTTACACGTGTTATTGTGAGTCAACCATAAAAGATAGACATATGCTGTCGTGGAATATTTTTTATATAATTTTAAGGAGAACATTTCCGTCATACATGAATTCTGTGTAGCTTTAACCATTAAGGTTGCACACGCGACGGAAGCTTAAAAAATGGAGTAACTTCTCCCGTTTTCCCAACATTTTCCTTCACTGCTCTGCTCCTATTGATTGCAGCGTGATAAAAAGTATACTATAACCAGCTCAGGAGTATGAAAAACAATTGTACCAAGTTTCGTTAAAATCCGTCGAGTAGTTTTTGTTTCTATAACGGTTATACAGACAGACAGACAGACAGACAAAAAATTTTGTGATTGCATTTTTGGCATCAGTATCGATCCCTAATCACCCCCTGATAGTTATTTTGGAAATATATTTCATGTACAGAATTGACCTCTCTACAGATTTATTATAAGTATAGATTAAACATCTAACAATAAATTTTATCGAAATTAAATATTTTTTTCTGAGTTAAAATATATTTATTAGAAAATATAGGATCACGCACGACTGTAATCCCCAAGTACAGTAGGCTCTCAGATTCGTGAAAACTAAAAGGGTAGAGTCCACGAGAGACACGTGCCCACATTTTGCAGTGAATAGTAGGTACATATGTGGCAGGTTGCATGAAAACCTCGTAGTTCAAAACTAAAGATTTTGACACGGGTCTTTATCACGTAATTACCTTTATACCACTACACTACACTAGCAGTCCGCCCCGGCGTCGCACGGGTGTAATAATGATATTGTAGGATATTTTTTTACACCTTGGGTTACATTATCGATTTTTTCATAAGGATCCTTAATAAAACATTTAGTATCGCAGACATTTTTTGTAGATATTGATGTTCTCTTTAAAAACTGTAGTAGGTACATCACTTTGCTCTATTGTCAAAAATTTCCCCAGAATACGCGATATAAGGTTTTTTTTGGATTTTTTTCACACGTTGTGTTACATTATCGAAGTTTTCATACGGATCCCTAATAGTTAGACAAATGGTATTGCATACTTTTTTGTAGATATTTATGTTTTCTTTAAAACTGTAGTACTTACATCACTTTGCTCTATTGTCAACAATTTCAGCAGCGTACGCGATATAAGGATTTTTTTCACACGTTGGGTTATATTATCGAAGCTTTCATACGGATCCCTAATAGTTAGACATATGGTATTGCATACTTTTTTGTAGATATTGATGTCTTCTGTAATAATTAACGCGGCAAACGCAATATAAAAGGATTTTTTTTTTTAATTTTCAAACTTTGGATTACATTATCGAATTTTTCATACGGATCCCTAATATTTTTGAAAATATTCTATAGCCTATGTTCATCAGGGATAATGTAGGATTCTAATGGTGAAAGAATTTTTCAAATCGGTCCAGTAGTTTCGGAGCCTATTCGATATAAACAAACAAACAAACAATCAAATCTTTCCTCTTTATAATATTAGTATAGATATAGATTAGAAGATTAATTAATTTAATTAAATTTGTAAATAATTGAGTAGTAAAGGTGGACATTTGATTATTAAACAATATTTGTAATAATTTTGATACATAATATTTTTCTGTTTTTTAATTCTTACAACTAGGTACTTACCTACTCTATGTTTATTCTTTCGTGTATAATTAAATAAAAGAGGTTTTGTTTGTACCTATTTGTCAAATAAAATGCGATTTAGTTCAATTCCGAAAAATATTAATAAAATTTAAGTGTTTGGTACAATGGATAAGAAAGCAATGACTATTAGAATTGCTATAGGTAATTGAGCTCCAGAGAGGTGCCGCATGAACATTGTGAAGGCTCAAACAAGACAAATAAATCCATAAGGTAAGGGATCATTAAAAGGCCCAAAGCCGTGTTTGTTAGCTGATTCTTCTAGACAATGGTCGCGAGTAACAGGCCTAGCTTCATCTAGCTCCTAAGACGTTGCAAAGTGATCCTTGTGATTTAATAAAATAAATTTCCTTTGAATTTGAGATTAGCAAGTAATAATAGGTAGTGTTGCGTGTAGAATTTTAGTAGGCGCTACAACACTATTGTACTAGGATATGTTATGATCAGTGGCGGATTTACCACTAGGCTGAGTAGGCTGGAGCCTAGGGCGGCAGATTTTAGGGGGCGGCAAATTTGGGTTTATCTTTTCAAACATCACTATCTATTTTAGCCTTTATCGTCCCACTGCAGGACAGATGCCTTTCTCCTACAGGAAACATCACTTTTAACTATATCGTTCGATTGTAAAAATAATCGGGGGGGGGGGGGGGGGGGGGGGGTGTTCAATTCAATAGCCTACTATCGGCAAATGTGGAAATCCGCCACTGGTTATGATAGATGTTTTGTTATAATAAACAAATAAATAATAGGATGAAAAGACCATAAATCATTTTTGATACAGCTGGGATGAACATTATGCCAACTTCGTCAAAGGAACAAGAAAGTATTTATTGAAAGAAAAGGACCATGACCTCGACAAAGCAAAACGTCACCTCCGCAAGTGAGTTACTAACATAACATAAATTAAAATAAATAGGATCACGACTGTAATCCCCAAGTAGGTACGGTAGACATCCTCTCAGATCTCCAGGCGCTTAGATCCTTGAAAATGTCTAGGGGTAGTCAGAGACACGTCTAAACATTATATTTGGCACATGCTCAAATTTTGCAGTACCTTGTTAGCATTCCATTCGTGACAGGTTGCAAGCCCATCGCCGCTTGTAAGAATACTGACTGGTTTCCTCACGATGTTTCCTTCATCGTTTTGAGCACGTGTTTTGATGCGTATATATATTTTTTATGCGTATATAATTAATTACTTTATACCAGAAGAATGAGCATTATGTTTAGGTAATTTCATTTTTACGTTACAAGCTTATAGTTAACTTGCACTGTTCGTATGGTATGTATGTTTGTTTGCAAACCAAGTTAGTATAAGATTGAGCTGAAATTTTGCGGTTTTAGTACTTTATATAATAATATGGTGACAACGAGCTGATCTGATGATGGAGTCAGGAGCTGTTCAACGGACACTCACAACGGAACTCCTTAGTAAAAAGTTCGATTGAGTAAAAACTTTTCATACCTTTCAAGTTCCAATGACAAATGTAATATTATGTGACAGGTGATAGCGCTCTGCTCCGATTTCTAGCTCGAAAGAGGATTTTACAAAAGCTTGTCTTGAAAAAATATTTTTAATAGAAAACCTATTTTATTTGTTTCTAGAATGAAATTCATCCACAATGGCCTGTTGTTCTTCGTGTTAATCCTTCTCTGCCTCATCTTCCTAGGTAGCCTTCAAGTATGAAGCGTAAAATAAAATAAATATTGGTGGACTTTACACACAGCGCCATCCAGCGCCAAACTAAGCAAAGCTTGTACCATGGGAACCAGATAACTGATAGAATACTTAGAATATATTCTTTTTTTTTCATACTTTTATTATACATATTAACATCCAGACACAGAATAAACTTCTATGTTTATCACACAAATATATGCCCTGGGTAGGAATCAAACACAACCTACAGCGCAGAAGGCAGAGTTACCACCAACTGAGTTAAGAGGCCTAGTCAATGTAGTTTATGAACGTTTAAACTCAGTATAATTATTATTACAAGTTATAATAGTTATCTTTATAAAATAAGATAGGTTTCAACTTATTAACGAATAAATAAATAGCCCTTCTAAAAGTTTGCTTAGAGCGTCACGCACTGTCTTATTTTTAGTTCCAAATTCACAACTAGATGTCGCTGCAAAAAAGTGTAAAATCCTAGAACGCGCTATCGTTGCGTTTTGCGATTCGAACGGCCTTCCTTTGATATATAATCAAGTTGACAGACGAATGGACGCCTAGCGATCGCGATCTTCAATCGTGTTCGCGCTTGAAGGGTTCCGTATTCGTACAACAAACTTGTAATATGTTTTTGAGAGGTCATCTGCTCGCAGAGTTTAAGACCCTATAAAAGGTAACATAAAATATAAGCAATGTAAAAAAGTAATGGATGGGGTGAGATGAGAGCGTTGGTTATTGTGGGCATTTAACGACATTTATTATTTTAAACAAGCTAACCCGGCGAACTTCGTATCGCTTTAGAATTAACACGTTCCCGTTCCCGTTAAAAAATCAAAAAATACAGACAATAGTTTATTCAAACTTTTTAAATAGTTTACACAAAATACATTTCTGAACGCATGCATAAATATCAATCATTACTTACAGTATTTGACAGGATGGACAACAAATGTTTGACATGTACTAAACCCATGAACATTTATTGAAAATTATTTATCTTTCATAATTATGCTCTGCTATTCGGGGCGGAGACAAATCCAACGATCAACGAATCAAAAACCATGAAAATTGGTCCAGCAGATCTCGAGTTATAAGTGTTGTAACAAACCCGTCTTTCTTTTATATATTAAGATAAACGGTTTATATTGAAAAACGACGATTTTAAAACATAAGAGTAAAGTATTTTTTATCTATCTCTTAGGTTAAGGCCCTGTATGTCGACGATTGCTCTTTTTCGAAACGAAAAAAGACATTCCACACTTCTGAACAAGCCACATCTCTATTTTTATATCGTAATAGTATTATGTGAATAAAGATGTACCCATCTTTAATCACTTCGGTAAATAATAATACCGACCGCTGCACGTGGCACTGATCCATGGGCGGCGCGTGGTCCGCCTTTGCTTTTCGAATAAATTAATGATATAAATTATGTATAATTACTTATCAAAAACCTATTTTAGTAGAAATCTAGATCTACATATTACCTATCTTTAACAATAAATCACAAGTTGATCATAATAGTAGGTATCAAAGTATTTCGATCATAAATTCTAAAACGTATCATTTTGAAATAATATCTTTATCGTGAAAAGTTTCTGCTATTATGCATCTATCTAGGTAGGAACCTGAAGTAATATATTTATAAAAATAGGAGATGTGGCTTGTTCAGAAGTATTTCTTTTTTCGTTTCGAAAAAGAGCAATCGTCGACATACAGGGCCCTAAGTAAAGGTTTTATAAAAGGCGATATTTATTTATGAATTATCTATCTATACTAATTACTAATATATTATATTACTAATTACTAATTACTATTACTAATATATTATATACTAGCGATCCGCCCGGGCTTCGCACGGGTGCAATGCTGATAGGTACTAAATATAAAACGTTTTTTTTTCACAGCTTACATTAGATGATTTCTGTTTTTCTCGAACGTTCGAGTTACACGTGTTATCGTGAGTCAACCATAAAAGATAGACATATGCTGTCGTGGGATATTTTTTATATAATTTTAAGGAGAACATTTCCCTCATACATCATTTCTGTGTAGCTTTAACCATTAAGGTTGCACACGCGACGGAAGCTTAAAAAATGGAGTAACTTCTCCCGTTTTCCCAACATTTCCTTTTACTGCTCTGCTCCTATTGATTGTAGAGTGATGAAAAGTATACTATAACCAGCTCAGGAGTATGAAAAATAATTGTACCAAGTTTCGTTAAAATCCGTCGAGTAGTTTTTGTTTCTATAACGGTTATACAGACAGACAGACAGACAGACAGACAGACATACAGACAGACAGACAGACAAAAATTTTACTGATTGCATTTTTGGCATCAGTATCGAACCCTAATCACCCCCTGATAGTTATTTTGGAAATATATTTCATGTACAGAATTGACCTCTCTACAGATTTATTATAAGTATAGATTATAAAGAGGAAAGATTTGATTGTTTGTTTGTTTGTATCGAATAGGCTCCGAAACTACTAAACCGATTTGAAAAATTATTTTACCATTAGAATCCTACATTATCCCTGATGAACATAGGCTATAGAATATTTTCAAAAACGTTAGGGATCCGTATGAAAACTTTGATAATGTAAACCAAGGTGTGAAAAAAAATGTGAATGTGTATCATATTCCAGGGCGGTACAACAATCACGCCATCTGTCATCCATCTATCTCGATTTCGTCAGGCCCCCGAGTGGCACCTGTCGTCAGACTGCACCAAGATAATATTCGTGAAATGGGGAATCCCACAGGTAGACTTGTTCGCTTCCAGCAACGCCCACGTAGTCGCTCGTTATGTATCGAAAGATCAGAACGACAGCCAAGCAATAGCCCACGACGCATTCTCAATTGCTTGGAATTTCAACCTAGCATGGGTATTTCCTCCCCCGTTTCTAATTACCAGAATTCTGAGTTACCTGAACCAGACCTCGGGTACGTACTTAAACGGTAGTAACGCCACGCTGGGAGACAGTAGTGTTCTGGCGCGGGGATCTCAAATCTTGGGCACTGGCCCCACCGTTCACGATACGGAACCTAAGTCAAGTACTAGTCGATGTAACAACGGGACTGCCACCTCCCCGTGTCCAAGATCTAGTCTTCGAGGTATGGAGATGTGGGGGTGGTCCCAGAATCTAAGTTATTGGAACAATGTTCAAATAGAACTGTTAAAAGGGTCATGGCGTGCTTCTACCCTCAAAACATATAAGCCCGCGTGGCAGCGTTGGGTTTCATGGTGTATAAATTCTAAAATTAGCCCTAACAGCCCTTCAGGTTCGGATTTAGCTCGTTTTCTAGCAGACCTACATATAAAGTATAAATTGTCATAATAATACTATAATGTTGCATAAATCTGTAGTCTCCACTTTGTGCAATGCCGATGACTCAGGCGCTCTTAGCAATCATCTTGGTTAAGCATATTTTGTAATCAATTTGAGTTAAAAAGCCTATTACGTCCGAGTAACCCGTGTGGAATATTGATGATTTGGTATCCTTTCTTTCGGAAAGATCAATCGACAATGATTTTTTTTTTTTTGATGTATCGAGTCATACTGCTGCTCTTTTATTGCTCTGTTCTGGGAGACGTATACATGATTTGACTCTACTTAGAATAGATAAGGAAAACTGTGTTAGATCATTAGACCATAACTTTATAACCTTATGGCCTGCTTTTGGGTCAAAAACGGATTCATCTAATTATAGGCAGGACAGGTTGGAAACTAATTAGAAATGATCAAAATAGTAATTTAGATCCCGTTTACTGGGTTGAACGAACTATCCCAAGTAACACAAAATTGCTGTTTATCAGCTGACTTGCGGTTCACATCGATACTATAGTCTGTACAAGCCTGCTCTTTAATAGAGTTATAGCTGGCTATTCAGCTGTTATGCTGCTTAAATGGGCACAAATTTGTGAACCTTTAGCTCACATAACCTGTTGAATGGTATTAGTATAACGTTAAAATAGAGTTATAAGGGTAATTAAGCGTTACAAGAGACCATGCAAGCGGTTTAAGAAGGTAGTTGTTACCTGTTAAACAGACAAAAGCTGTAAAAGGAGACCCATTTACACTGTTGTAACTATATTAGTTCACAAATAGTGCTAATATAGTACACAAAGATGCCATTTTGCCAACAGCTGTAAAAATTTACAGACGCCATTTTGTTAGTTTGTTTTTATCTTTGCAGATTCGCGTGTAAACAAATGAAATGTTGTTGTGGTATACTTGTGGTTATTGTGTAATTCGCCATGACACACTATTGTATAAATACTTATTTTTGTTGTTTTTGAGTGTGTATATGTAAAATATTGATGGCAATGCAATTTTGCCGATAATACTATATATATTTGAAGTACAAAATTTTCATGCGCCCCGAAATAAATGCATTTTTAGGTTTGAAACAAATAGAAATTTATGCAGTGAGAAAAAAATTAAAAGTAGTTTAATTGATAAAATATATAATATAGTTTTATTACAGTTTTAACTTCTATAAGGACTTTAAATCAACGTGTTTAGGTTTCGGTAGGTGTGAAAATGATTCTAAATAAGCAAATTAGATAGTAGATAAAATTGTGAAAAAAATACAAAATGGTGGAAGTTTTATTACTTATTGTGAACCACTTTCATTCTAATTTAACTCTATTTGCTGTACAGAGTGCCATACGTGATCCGTTAGACAGCAATGAGGAGGAAAGTTATATAGGCAGATTAGTGTGTACCTATACGCATCTATACGCATTACAACACTCTAAACATACACCAATGTAACACTTTAGCCGTTATAGATGTTCACAGCGACTCTCTTGAAATGTAACCGTATAGTGGTGTAAACGAATTCCTTAATACAGCAATAAACGTTACTTTACTCTACTTAAATGCTTAAATGGTGCCAGAAAATAATAGCTGCATAGCAGTGTTCCAATAGGACACCTTTCTACTATTAAACTGCCACTGTACAGACTATAGCTGTTTATTCAGCTGTAAGATCACGAGTGAACCTTAATAAGTGCACAATAATGCTTTAAGTTCACAATGTTACCAAATGTGAATAGCTAACCAGCAATTTGTGTTACTTGGGATATCACTGCTTTCCGTAAGGCGTCAGGAAGTTAATTGTCATAACTTATTTATCACCACACGTGGTGCAGCTCGTGCAGCCTCTAGGGCTATTATTGCAGGTTGGATTAAAACCCTGATGCGTCGAGCGGGTATTGTTGCTACTCCTGGCAGTATCCTTGCTTCTAAGAATTATCTGAATAATTTTTCCATGGAAGATATAATGGCTCGAGGAAATTGGAGGTCTGCAAACACTTTTATAAGATTTTACAAGAGACAAGTGTTAGAAGAGTAGCAGCATTAATACTCTATTCAACCCGGTCTCATAAGAATATAGGTAGGTGCCTACCTAGAACTTAAATAATTTATTACTATATAGGTACTTACTATACCTAACTTCACAATGTGTTTTTATCATGAAAACATTAGAAAAGTCTAAAGAATGTATACTCATTTTAAAGCTAAAATCATGAACTTTTAGATACTACAAACAAAAATAAAATACGAGCTTTAGATTTTGCTGCAGAGACATCTGAACGCGAGTGTGCGGCCTGAGTCGATTTTTTTGCTCACGAGTGTATTTAGCGGCGGTAGGCGAGTTATCAGTCAACCACGGCATACAAGCGCAGGCAGACAAATCTAAGTTACTGTTATAAATAGTACCTAGATACTCTGTTTTGTTTAGTAGTCAGTGATTTTAGAGATATTTGTTTTTATACAGGTGAGATTTACTCATATTCTTTTTTTAAATTAAATGTGAATATATAGTTTGAACACTATATAACCACCCTTAGAGACGTGTTACATCTTTTGCCAGAGGCTTTGGATTTGGCCTGGATTAATCCTACTAATATTAAAAATGCGAAAATTTATGAGTGAGTGAGTAGGTACCCACTCACTTACTCATAAATTTGTGTATTTAAAAGTGTGTTTGTTACTCTTTCACGCAAAAACTACAAAACGGATTTAGATGAAACTTTACAGTAATATAGCTTAATACATCAGAATAACATGTAGGCTACTTTTATATAGGTGCAAAGCCGGGGGGAGCAGCTAGTATTATTATAATAAGGTGCCTTCTGGTAAGTACTCAATTCGGCGAAAAATTAATTTCTAAGACTTTTTAGGTTTTCTGAAAAATAGTCCGATATTACCAGAAAGCACCTTATGATATTTCACCCAGGGCATAGGCATATAATACTGTGTTGGCCACTCTTCACTTCATAAAGTGAGGCTCGAAAGGAGGGGTTCGGCAATAAAAACCCTCCGGATTAAAAAAAAAAGCTAAAAGACATCACTTGATTAAGGCCCTGTATGTCGACGATAGCTCTTTTTCGAAACGAAAAAAGAAATACTTCTGAACAAGCCACATCTCCTATTTTTATAAATATATTACTTTAGGTTCCTACCTAGATTTCTATTAAACTGAAAACATAATAGCAGAAACTTTTCACGATAAAGATATTATTTCAAAATGATACGTTTTAGAATTTATGATCGAAATACTTTGATATCTACTATTAAGATCAACTTGTGATTTATTGTTAAAGATAGGTAATATGTAGATCTAGATTTCTACTAGAATAGGTTTTTGATAAGTAATTATACTTACATAATTTATATCATTAATATATTCGAAAAGCAAAGGCGGACCACGCGCCGCCCATGGTGCCCCGTGTGTTTGTCGTCATTGCAGCGGTCGGTAGGATTATTTATCGAAGTGATTAAAGATGGGTACATCTTTATTCACATATACTATACATTATAAAATAGAGATGTGGCTTGTTTAGAAGTATTTCTTTCTAGTAAAAGAGCAATCGTCGACATACAGGGCCTTAATGGACGGATGTCGGCTCCAACCTCTTTTGTTCCTCTTTTATATTGGGGCCAATTTTGTGACAGGTACCTTAGTAAAGTAATAGCGTATGCACTAATATTATAAATGCGAAAGTTTGTGAGTGGGTGTGTGTGTGTGTTTGTGTGTGTGTGTGTGTGTTTGTTCTTTCACGCAAAAACTACTGAACGGATTAAAATGAAACTACAGTAATATAGCTTATACATCAGAATAACACATAGGCTACTTTTTATTCAGGTACCTACCCGTACCGGTACGTACCCGTGCGAAGCGGGGGCGAGCAGCTACGCAGCTAGTAATATTATAAATGCGAAAGTTTGTGAGTTTGTAATATGTTGGTACCCGTGGCGTAGCGTACCTTAGACGGGCCATGTATCAACATTTGTTGGGGGGCCCCAAATTAAGGGTAAAAAAATCTGACTTTTAGGTTTTCGTACCCAAAAGGGAATAAAAACCGGCCAAGTGCGTATAGGGCCACGCGCAAAGTTTGGTTTCGTAGTTTACCCATTTATTTTCAACTAGCGACCCGCCCCGGCTTCGCACGGGTAGCATGTTATTATACATATAAACCTTCCTCCTGAATCACTCTATCTATTAAAAAAAACCGCATCAAAATCCGTTGTTTAGTTTTAAAGATATAAGCAAACATACATACATACATACATACAGACGCGGGAAGCGGAAAGCGACTTTGCTTTATACTATGTAGTGACGATATTTGTACTAAAAAGTTTACTTCTTGTTTACGAGTAATCGTCATTCAACTTAAAAAAACATTTTCTAAGTTAGTCGATAATTACTCGTAAACTTGTAAAGCCTACTTAACCGTGATAGTTTTCCATTTAAATTTGTTATAAAATTTATATAAAATTCATGGTAGTAGTACCTATACCTACGTAGGTACAACTACCATGAATTTTATCACACTTCTAAAACTAATAGTAATATTAGTGGTTTATCAGGTGAGGAGGGGACACTTGACTCTGACAAAATTTAGCAATTTAAAGCTCAATATTTCAGAAACAAATCCCTTAATCGAAGAAAAAGAATGCGAGAAAAAAATAACATCTCCACTTTAGGTGTAGGGGAAAAACCTTAAAAAAATGATTTTCATGATTTTTTTGTACCACTTTGTCGGCTTAACTAATATTTACAAATTAAAGCATTCTAGCACTAAGCGTCTCCGAGCTAAGCTGCGATCGGACGGATGGACGGACATGGCGAAACTATAAGGGTTTCTTGTAGACTACGAATACGAAACCCACGAAACCCACGGAACCCTATTACTAAAGCTCCGCTCTTTGTCTGTCACCAGGCTATATCTCATGGACTGTGATAGCTAGACAGTTGAAATTTTCACAGATGATGTAGGTAGATACCTATTTCTGTTGCCGCTATAACAACAAATACTAAAAACAATAAAATAAATATTTATTCCTTTACGAATGTTTGCTTACACACGCTCGGGGCCCCTGTAGCACGAGGTCCCCGACAGTCCCCGTATCATTGATACGGCGGTAGCTACGCTCCTGGTTTGTACCCTAATCAAACCTAAACGACCAAACTGACTAAGATGAAATTTGCTGTTTGTACTACGTATAGGTACTTATAATCCGAGAAACAACCCCTAAATGGAAAAAAACGCAAAAAGGATGATATTGGTATAGATGGCGATGATGTGCAAAAAATTAGACATCTCAGACGGAAAACATTGAGTTGACATAATAACTCTGTGGTCATAACAACGAATTCTACCAAAAAGGTTGAATCCTACTAAGGTCGGTATTCGAAATGTATTTAAAAAAAAATCTGACATCAATTTGACTACCGAATGATACTCATTCTACCAAAACTAGTTGGTAGAATTAATTTATTTTATCAGGCCATGCGTCATATTAAAAAAGTTTATATTGTCGAAAGCGCTAAGGTTAGATTAGAAATAATTTTATATGGTATACTGACCGTATTATAAAATTTCATAATTTTCCGCGCAAGTTTCTTATTTTTTTTCTTTAATAAACAAAAAAAGAATTTGCAATATCGGTCCAGCCGTTCACGCGTGATGCCGTGCCACGGGAAATAGAGATTCATGTTTAGGGTATAAGTAGTTATAGTTTCGCCATGTCCGTCCGTCCGTCCGTCCGCAGCTTTACTCAGAGACCCTTAGTGCTAGAACGCTGTAATTTGGCATGAATATGCATATTGCTCACGCTGACAAAGTGGTAGGGACAATAAAATATGGAAAAATATTTTTTTAGAGTAGGTATACCTCCTCTAAACTTTTTCTATTTTTCGCGCATACCCTATGGTGTGGGGTGTCGTTAGATAGGTCTTTTAAAAAAGTATTATGGGTTTGTGAAGACAACTTTTCAATTAAGGGATTCGTTTCTGAAATATTAAGCTTTAAATTTTAAATTTTGTCTGAGTCAAGTGTGTGTGCAATAGGGGGTGGCCCTATAATTTTGGAAGTGTGAAAAATTTTGCTAGTAGCACATAAATAGTGAATTTAAAAGGAAAACTATTACGGCTAAGTAGGCTATTCAAGTTTACGAGTAATCGTCGAACAACTTAGAAACTAAAAATTTTGTACAAATATCACTGAAAATTACTTATTATTTGTTCCGATACGATATCCGGAATCCATCTTGAGTCAAGCACCTGTCTTTTTCACGTTTTCGTCCTAACAACTGCCTCCCTTTGACTTCCGGCGCTAGATTTGCAATCGTTTTGGTGTCGGCGAGTCGCAGAGCGCTCGGATTTTTCCTCATTATAGCGTCGTTTTTCGTAGCGTTAACACGTCTTAGCAAATTATTTTAACAAGCGGCTTTCATGACAAATTAATTTATCAAAGTTTTCTCGTTACAACCCTTGGGTTTATAGAACTAAATGTAAATTATAATTTACAGCTTTGACTAATATCTTACTATCTTACAAGAAAATGTGCACAATCTACAGAGGTTAGTACCTAGATTAGTATAATGATAAGAGCATAACACCAAGCAACACCCAAGTCTCTAATCAAAAAAGTTTCATAATTGGTTGGTAAAGAGTCGAATTTAACAAAAATTACCGATTATACATAACAAAGCTTCCGCTGGCTTTGCTCGCGATGTCTACCTTTCGCTAATCTTCATCACGAATCCGAGATACAAGGTATATTCAACGAATTTTATAGGGTACCAGTCCAGTAGAATTTTACGCAAACACATTGCATTTATGGTGAACCTAATGAAGCAACTGGGCTAGAACGAAAATACGGACAAGTCTGTTCTCGTTCCGACTTAACGCCCGAAGTTTCGAGGCGTTACATGGGATACCAAACTCGACATGAAGTCCCTATCGATACCGAAGTGCCTAACGCTACGCAGGGCACTTCGCAGTCACAGCTCCTTCTGGGGTGACTCAACTTCGCCTGGTATACAGTCGTGGTCAACTAATTAGGGACATGCAAGATAGTGAAGAACAATAACCGGTTATGTACATACAAATATAAAACCCTATTGATTTCTCAGTAACTATTATTTGCATAATTTGGTCCGATTATTATGCTTTAAATGGCTGTAAATAAAAGAATAAATAAATAGAAAAAAGTATTTAATATCAAAGGTTGAACATGTATTCAATTTTAAGGTATAATTCTGTAGCTGGACATTTAATTAAGGACAGTAAACTATAATGAAAAATAGAGTTAAACAAAACTAATAATCTGCAGTATTATAATATCTTTAACAGCTCCATTTTATTACGTGTAAAATCAGTACCCAGTAGCAAAACCTTTGTTAGTAATTACCGCTTGACACCGATGTGGCATAGACATTATCAGTTTCTGGCATGTTTCGACAGGAATGTTTGCCCATGCCTCACAAAAAGCTTCATTAAGTTCATCTAAAGTTGTGGTGATAAGTGGCTACTTTTTTCTTGATTTCGTGCCAAAGGTGCTCGATTGGGTTAAGGTCCGGGCTATTTGCTGGCCAATCTAGCACCGATACTGACTGGATGGTAAGAAACGACTTGACTGAACGGGCGGTATGTTTCGGGTCGTTATCATGCTGAAACGTCCATATAATAGGGAGATGCTCCTCAGCATAGGGAAGCATCGTTTCCTCCAATATTGCCTTGTATTGATGTTGGTCTAAGTTACCCTGAACTTTCCTCACAGGTCCCACTCCACGTCCAGAAAATGAACCCCACATTTTAATGTTTCCACCGCCATGTTTCACCTGCTTTTTTGTGAATCTTGGATTCATTTCCGCTTTTACTGGACGCCGTACGTATTGCCTTCCATCTGAAGAAATCAAATTAACCTTGGTCTCGTCAGAGAATAATACATGTTGCCATTGGGCGTAGGTCCAATGTCCATATTTACGTGCAAACGCCAAACGAGCATTTCTATGTTCTTTCTTCAACAACGGTACTTTGCGAGACACTCTTCCGAACAACCCTGCTTCTACCAGACGTCGTCGAACGGTCCTCGCTGAGACACCAGCTCTTTCGTCTGTCCCAAACACTTCGTGTTTAATTAAAATAGAGCCTAGAAACGGATCTTTCTTAGCTAACCTGGTTATCATTATATCTTCTTGCGGAGTTGTTTTTCTCGATCTTTTTGTTCTGGGCACATTTAAATCTGTGTTATTGCGTCTGACATGTTGCACTGCATTGTATACCATAGTTTTTGAACAATTTAAATGTTCTGCTATCCTTCGGTATGGCCAACCATGCTCGACAACAAACTTCATGATAATTTTTCGTAGTGTTGGATCGCAACATTTATTTTTACCCATTTTTCTTCAAAATATTTTTCAAAACTTAAAATAAATATCGGGATTGCCGCCAAAACTACCACGAAACAATAAGAGAAGAAGTAAAAATATTGAGATTCAAATTTTGAAAATAGAACGCAATATCTCAGTGTCCCTAATTAAATGGCCAGCCAGCATTATTTGAACAAATAGCACTACGATAATCTATCAGCTATACTGTAAAGAGGTTTAATGTTTAAGAAGTTGTTATTGTTTGTATAATCGGGCACATAAATGACTAATTATACTTACATGTAAGAGATATGGAATATGGTTTAGACTCGTTGGAAAATAAAAAATAAATTCACAATTCGGTTTAACCAAAGAGTGTCCCTAATTAGTTGACCACGACTGTATGCCGCAGTCAGATGTCGAAAGGCAGTTGGTCCCCCACACAGGCACAGCTCCTTCTGGGGTGACTCAACTTTGCCTGGTAAGTAATATGCCGCATTCAGATGTCGAAAGGCAGTTGGTCCCCCACACAAGCACAGCTCCTTCTGGGGTGACTCAACTTCGCCTGGTAAGTAATATGCCGCAGTCAGATGTCGAAAGGCAGTTGGTCCCCCACACAGGCACAGCTCCTTCTGGGGTGACTCAACTTCGCCTGGTAAATAATATGCCGCAGTCAAATATCCAGAGGCAGTTGGTCCCCCACACAGGCACAGCTCCTTTTGGGGTGACTCAACTTCGACTGGTAAGTAATACGCCGCAGTCCGATGTTCAGAGGCAGTTGGTCTCCCATTCAGGCACAGCTCCTTCTGGGGTGACTCAACTACGCATCGTAAGTAATACGCATAAGGAGTTTAGATCGAATGCTGCAATTTCATAGCCTTTTCAAAAAGCATTTTCACAGGAGAAATTACCCAAATCTGCACTCTCCGAAATGACGTGGTGGTTAAAAGCGGTACAGAGCCCTTTTACTATTCACACGGCTCGATCTCTTACCTGCTTACTGTGACAATGTCACTGTCTAGTGTCAAATGTCATGAGTTGTCAGACCTTTCCCACGCTTTTTACTTTTACTTTTACAAATAATAAAGGTTAGTTTTGTGGTTTACGGTACATAGTAAATATAAAACTTATAACGGATGTATTAATTAATTACCCCATAATATGCGATATAACAGTGGCCACTTCGGCTAGAATACACGAACATGTCGGTCTGAACAAAACGACAACAATCGTGGCATGTACTGAATAACTATTCGCGGTCTATGCGGCGACACAACAACATAACAGTCAGCTGTACAATGCTCGCATCTCATTGCAAACAGACAACCGCACGGTCTTAGTCTACATCAATGTAGGTGACTCTTTATTCCTTGTATGTTATTATGTAGTTAGGGAAGTTTGAACGAAATCTTAGAAACTTCGGAACCTGACACGCTAGCTGCTGAAGGTAATCTTTTAAATATATATGTATATGTATATCTGTAACGGCACAATACTTTCCGGGCCGATCAACTTTTAAGTGTCTCGAATGGCTCTTGATACCTGTAGCGACAAACAACATATTTAATCAAACTGTGGGGCACACTGCAAGTTAACTTATTTGCCTCTAACCTACTACCTCTAAGACCTCACACTCGACACCTCATGTGACGATGTCTTATGTATCAGCAAACTCAAAAGACGAAGGCACACTATTTCACAACGCGTTCCTTTGCCAGTAAGTATACTAACTTAGTTACTTATTTCCACCACCAAACCTAATACTACAGGTACTGTCACTGTCTTTAGATTAGGTCTTCGAAAACTCTTTAAAAAACAGGAACCTTGTCAGAACCTTTTTTTTTTTTTTTTTTTTTTATATATTTGCTAGAAGAAAATCTAAGCCAGCATCTAGTACTGTAATCAGCGGCTAAATGAAGTCCGTTTTCAAAAAATAAATAGCTTATCAATTAAGTGGTAATGAATATTTTCAGTTCAGTTTCCTTGTCTTTTTGTTGAATCAGTGTGCTAATCAATTTTTTGTATAATTGAACTCTGATTATGATTATTTTTGATTTATAACAATGCAAGTATTAAATCGGTTATTTACTTACAGTTTATCTTACCATTACATGACACATTATAGCATCACCATAATTACATAATTATTGGTGTACCAGGAGATAACAAACACATCACTCAAGATGGATTCCGGATATCGTATCGGAACAAATAATATAGGAGTTTTAACTAACAATAAAACTTACCTATTATTTTTCCAACGATATCCGGAATCCAGGTAATGCCTACCTGGTACATCGTGAGTAAATATAATGAGGAAAAATCCGAGCGCTCTGCGACTCGCCGACACCAAAACGATTGCAAATCTAGCGCCGGAAGTCAAAGGGAGGCAGTTGTTAGGACAAAAACGTGAAAAAGACAGGTGCTTGACTCAAGATGGATTCCGGATACCGTTGGAAAAATAATAGGTAAGTTTTATTGTTAGTTAAAACTCCTATATTAAAAGTTGTTAGCTGTACAAACTATGAAACTCTACATTGCACGTGGCCCGACACGCACTTGGACAGTTTTTATATAATATTATAGATTGATACTTTTGTATAAAGTGATATTTTTACATTTTTATAATTAGTAGTCAACATGTTAGTGATTGGTAGTAAAGTAGAATTATAAATGTGCATTTTAATGTGGTAACTGAATCTTTGACCTTCAATTATTTGCAATAATAGTAACACAAAAAGACTACCAAGTGACTTTTTGTTTCTAATTAAATTAACATCATTGTTTAATAAATAATGAAAATCGTCGGAGCCGTTTCCGAGATTAAATCTGTTAAGGCGCTCCCAGTCGACGATTGTTTTTGTTCGAAACGAAAAAAGAAATGCTTGTGAACAAGCCACATCTCCAATTTTATAATGTACTAGCTGACCCGTGCCCGCTTCGCTGGGGGACAGATAGATTCACATTTGGTATTCCAATCTTCAAAAAAAATTATAGCCCATTTATGTTGCCGAGGACTCGTAGCTACATAACAAAAAAAGTTTCATCAAAATCCGTCTAGTAGTTTTTGCGTGAAAGCCGGATAACAGACAGACAGACAGACAGACAAAAATTTCAAAATGTTTTTTATTTGCTTGTGTTACTTGTATAAAGGCCCCTAGGAGTATTTTTTTAGTTTCTATTTAATGTACAGAATTGAACTCTTCTACAGTTTTATTATATGTATAGATAGTATACTATGTGAATAAAGATGTACCCATCTTTAATCACTTCGATAAATAATCCTACCGACCGCTGCAATGACGACAAACACACGTAGGCGCGTGGTCCGCCTTAGCTTTTCGAATAAATTAATGATATAAATTATGTATAATTACTTATCAAAAATCTATTCTAATAGAAATCTAGATCTACATATTACCTATCTTTAACAATAAATCACAAGTTGATTTTAATAGTAGGTATATAAAATATTTCGATCATAAATTCTATAACGTATCATTTTGAAATAATATCTTTATCGTGAAAAGTTTCTGCTATTATGTTTTCAGCTTAATAGAAATCTAGGTAGGAACCTGAAGTAATATACTTATAAAAATAGGAGATGTGGCTTGTTCAGAAGTATTTCTTTTTTCGTTTCGAAAAAGAGCAATCGTCGACTGGGAGCCCCTTAAATAACTGAATCTCGGCTCCAACGATTTTTATGAAATTTTGTATGCATAGGGTTTCGGGGGCGATAAATCGATCTAGCTAGGTTTAATTTTTAGAAAACGTCATTATATCTGTGTTTTCAGGCAATGGAGAAAACAACTGGGTCAAAATATTACTATCAAATACACCTAAAATCGGAGCGTAGATCATGTACATTACATGAGTTTTTATTTCACTTTAATACATGCAGTATTTCCGAAGTTATAACGACGAGAAGTTGAAGCCCATTTTTGAATTTCAAAGATTACGCGCGCTCACACTATGACGTCACACCCCGGGACGACCGCGACCGCGACGCGGGTTGCGGCGCTTAGTTTTGTTTCGATCGTAATATCTTCTGAATGGAATGTCCGATTTGAGTAATTCAAAAAGTTTTCTATTAAAGTTGGATATACATAAAATTGTAGTTATGTCACTATAACCACTTTTTACATTTTAACCCTATACTTGGCAGAGTGCCTAATTTGGTACGTTCAACTTTCAAAAATTCCCAACGCGTGAAAAAATATTTTTAATCTATTTTAATTATTACATAATTTTGAAAATATTGTCCCGATTCTACTAAAAAATACTTTTTGATGATTTGCAACTCTCAATTTGAAGTAGAGCGAATGATAGCTGACCAGTGAAAGGAGTCTTCGCACCGCAGGGTAAAAAAATTAAATATTACTAGTATTTTTTTTGTATTTCTGTCAAAAACGGTTGATATGTAATAGTTAACATTTTTTTACACCCGAAATTAATATTTTCATGTTCCTAAATAAATTACAATGGCATGAAATCAACTGGTTTTTCATGATGTACCAAATAAGTCACATTGCCAGATGAGCGCCATTCAAGTTTATCTTTACTATGTACCTGATATGTGACATTGCCATACTCGTATAAATTATATTTTTTCAAAATTACATACATTTATGATTTATGATCGAGCGAAGCGAGATCTCTTTGACAACTCGGAGGTGTCGTCGGCCCTTTTATGCGAGTATGAATGTTTTTTCGACGATAGCATTCTAATCGTTGCTCCAATAAATCGAAATTCACCAATCGTCATAAAATTTTCAAGCTTGAGCTTTAATTGTCAAGAAATTATAGAGATGAGAATGTACGTAAGGTGTCAGTTTGATGCGAAGTACTTGGTAAAATGACATTTTGGCGCCACAGGTGCCGCAACTATATCAGCAGCAGCAACATCGACCGCGTCAACTTGTGGGTCTTATCTTCAAGTCGGGGGCAAGTCAGATTTAGACGAAATTTAATCATCAGATGATGAACAATAGCAATGCTGTGATAGCAGTTCACCACCTTCACACCTTCCCTTTGCCATTTTCACTGGAAAACCTAAACTTTTTATGAAATGTTGATAATGAGATGAATCAAGTTGTTACATCAACATTTCTGCTACAATATCAACTGTCATCGCTGTCGATCACTGTTCACTGCCCGTTGATTCTGAACAAGTACCTTCCCTATTGTAGGTATGCAGCCTTGACCCTAAGCAGCTACTTAATCAATAAGACCTAGTGTATTAGGCACGAAGGAAGGTCTTAAAGACTAACACCTTATTGGCGTTGTAAAAAGTTCACTAGTTCTGCTGAAGTCAAAGATCATGTCTTCTTTGGGGTTTGACTTGCAGGAAAGAGTGTCATTCAATACTTCAAGCTGTTCTACTTAGATGACATCATCTCTCTATATGTGCAAAAACAAATCTTTACAGCACATAAATAACTAACACTTCTTCCGAAGTTTCAGAAGGCGATGAAAAATATTTTTGACAATCATTTTCTGATCTAGCAGATCGTTTCGGGGCATATACATCATTTCGGGGCTGTTGATAATACTCGCCTATCTTCTCTAAAACGCTTGATTAAGTTTCTCATCACCCAACTTTCAAATTTAGCAGAGATAGGTGCATACATTGCACAAAAGTGCAAACTAAGAAAGGATTAGGGGAATACTAACGAGTTTTATATACTTATATATATATTATCTACAGATTATAAATTGAAAATGAATATAACGTAATCGCAAATTATTTTTAGCATGTTTTTGTTACTTTTTAATGTAAGAATGTAATATTTTTGTTATATAAAGTGTTAAACACAAATCTATATAAGCCTGGCAGTGTGACACATATGGTACGTTGATTTTGTAAAGTTGATTATGACACATCTGGCAATGTGCCAAATATGGTACATTCAATAAATCTAAAAGTATTAATAATATAATTTTTTTTTTCATCCTATCCCCTCTATTAATGACCCTAGATCACAAATTATACAAAAAAAATCAACATTTCAAAAATAAAAATTCCTGCCAAGTATAGGGTTAAAAGTTAATAAAAAAGCTGACCAATATCAGACCATGATAACTATACCTTCGTATTAATCCTTATCCAAATAAATCATTTCATATTCAAAACTGTTTCAATACCAATAGAAAACTTTTTGAATTACTCAAATCGGACATTCCATTCAGAAGATATTACGATCGAAACAAAACTAAGCGCCGCAACCCGCGTCGCGGTCGCGGTCGTCCCGGGGTGTGACGTCATAGTGTGAGCGCGCGTAATCTTAGAAATTCAAAAAATAAATTCAATACCAATAGAAAACTTTTTGAATTACTCAAATCGGACATTCCATTCAGAAGATATTACGATCGAAACAAAACTAAGCGCCGCAACCCGCGTCGCGCTCGCGGTCGTCCCGGGGTGTGACGTCATCGGCTAGAAAGCGCCCGCCCGCTTTTTTAAAAACCTTCGGCCGGAAATACGCACTTTGATCGTAAATATCTCAGGCATTTTTTAAGATATGAAAAAACTAAAAACACCGTTTTTCTTGTAATTCTTTGTAGAATAATTTGGCATGTTAAAAAAAAGTGTTGGTGTTCTCCCAGGTACTTTATTTTATCAGTAGAAAAAGCAATTTCAGGATACTTCCAATTTTTTTCCTGTATACCATATACAGGAAAAAAATTGGAAGTATCCTGAAATTGCTTTTTCTATACGATTATTGAAATTTGAACAGCAAAAAGTCTGTCGGAGGTCGGCTAGTTAATTATAAGTAGGTAGATACCTACTCTTGCGTTTGCCTTGAGTTTAGCATTAAGTATACAATACATGTTACCTATACCTTTAAAAACCTAGCTAAATGTTGAGGAGATTTATATATTTACATAACAAGAGGCACCCGTGTTGGACTGAGACCCAATGATGCAAAATAAATACATGACATGAATAAGTTTAATAATTAGTTTTTCGCGCGTTATTAACAATGGATCCTAAACTACAATTATCTGACTTTCATAATATAATTTTCATTACTTTCAATCTGAAGATGCACGCCGCCGTCATTCGAACTCACGACGATTTCGAATGACGGCATCGACTACATCTACATAGGTAGTCGATGAATGACGGCGTGCATCAAAGGATTTTTTTGTTCGAAAAATTTATATGCGTACCTATCAAAAAACACCAGCTCAAAATGGTGGAAAACATGGAATGTGGAAAACAGTTAGTATTATTTTATGCGGCGATGGGCTTGCAACCTGTCACGTATAGAATGCTAACTACTGCAAAATGTGGGCATGTGCCACATATGTTTGGACGTGCCTCTTACTACCCCCACTCTAGACATCTTCAAAGGATCTAAGCGTCTGGAGATCTAAGAGGATGTCTACCGTACTTGGGGATTACAGTCGTGATCCTATTTCTTTTGTTCTACTTTATTTCAATATGTAATGGGCATTTGGAAAATCACCAAGTTAGGTGTCAGTGTCACCTCCACCTCTCCCGAATACTGAACATACAGAAAGAATATACCTAGAATATAGCTAAATATTATTACGTTTAAAAAACTAAAAACAAAATTTCTTCTTGTTTTTGGAGGTTTGTTGGTCGTAAATGCCAAAATGTTAAGTCTACAATAAACCCTAATGCCGGGGTCCCACGGCCTACGTTTTCACGCGCAAGACCGCGCCAAGGCGGATGCGCCGTGGGAAGCTCTGTACGCGACGCGCCGGACGCACACAGGAGGACCGTCATCCGGCGCGGCCCGTCGTTTTACGCGCCGTGGCAGTAAGCCTTCAGTTGGCAGGGACAGGAGGGGTGGGGGGGTTACACTTGACTTTAACAAAATCGAAAAATTTATAACACAAACCCGCAATATTTTGAGCTGAGATAAGCTGCGAACAGACAGACATAGCGAAATTATTCAGATTCTTATGGGTTCCTTGTAGACTACGGAACCCTAAAAAGACAGAAACCGATACCAAAACAGAACCAAAGGAAGTGAACTCTTTCATTCGAACCTCAATTTAAGTAAGTGAAAGTCGAATTGTAGAGCATAGTAGGTACATTTTATATTAGTTTGCTGTGTCGTTTCTGTGTCGACGTTGTATAGGTACAGGCGAAATGGGCGCGATGAATCTCACTGATTTTCTGCATGCTACAATCACGCGTTCGCAGCACAATTAATCTCTCTATTATTACTTTTGTTCTAATCGCAGTTTCCACAATGGTGCCGCGACCAGTCTATCCGTCCCCTGACGCCCCCCTTATTCCTCAGTTCTATGCAGGGAGGAGCATCTTTATCACAGGAGCCACTGGGTTCATGGGAAAGGTGAGTAGGCATAGGACAGAAGCAAATAAGCGTTGATCCAACATTTTACCCTGTGACAACTCCAATAGGTACTAGCACTACTCACATGGTTGAGATTAAGTGGGTATTAGAAAACCTGTATTAGAAACAGCTCGATTTGTGAATATAAAAGACTCTGTGAGTGGAAGTGAGACCAAACTCAGGATGCAAACACTAAAATGAAATGTATACAAGCTAAACAACTCGAAACCTAACACAGAGCCCTGAGGCAACCTCATAATTCCCGTACATTTGGTTCTGTAGTAATTCAAAAGCCTTTTATAAGTCCGTGTATAAGATTGAAAATTACCAGGTATTGATTGAACGCCTGCTATGGACATGCCCCGACGTTGGCCGCTTGCTGTTGCTGATGAGAGAGAAAAAGGATGTCCTGCCTGAGAAGAGACTAGCGAATCTAAAGGATTCCCAGGTCAGTTGATGGTTACTGATGGACCATTATGTATAAATCATAGTTTACGGACCCCTGTTAATTGTATTATGCTGCCAAAATTGATTTCGGTATAATATAGGAACCGACTCTTACCGTAAGTCAATCACGAGTAGCCTTCATCCTTTTTATTTGCTGTCCCATCATCACAGTTGATCTGCCGCACTGCATTAAGTAAAATAACTCTGGTAAAAAAAAATAGGATCACGTCTGAAATCCCAAAGTACGGTAAACATTCTCTCAGATCTCCAAACGCTTAGATCCTTTGAAGATGTCTAGTGGGGTAGTCAGAGGCACGTCCAAACATTATATTTGATACATGCCCACATTTTGCAGTAGTTAGCATTCCATACGTGACAGGTTGCAAGCCCATCGCCGCTTATAAGAACACTAACTGGTTTCCTCCTCACAATTGTATCCTTCACCGTTGTGTTGTGAGCACTGAGCACGTGTTTTTGATCCGAACCCACGACCTTCAGATTGAAAGTCGAGGTACTCCAACTCGGCCAACATGGCTTTTTAATTGGCTTGGTTAATTCTGATCTCAGGTGTTCGACGTAGTCCGCTCACACTGTCCGCAGCAGTTGGAGAAGCTTCAGATAGTAGAGGGAGACACCTCAATGCCGAATCTCGGCATGGATGCACACTCTATCAACCAGCTTAGAGAGGTCGGTGTTCGAAGGTTTTACTCTTTGTTTATTGTAGGTTTTTAGAAGAGCTAAGAATGAAGTCCTGTAGACTGCACTTATACAGATAATTTTATAATAACTGACAATTGCATTAACTGAATTTCTAGGTTGTGGTGATAGCTGGTGTTCGTGTTTTCTAACATCCATGACAAATAGAATTCGAGTGTTCGGTATGGACTTTTATGGGTAATTGTAAGGAGTTTTATGTTGATGTTTTTGTGCAGGTATCAATAGTGTTCCACTCAGCAGCTACTCTGAAATTCAACGAGTATCTGGATGTGGCGATAGATCAGAACGTGCGCTCTGTCATGCGACTTATGGACATATGCGATACACTGCCCAATGTCATTGTAAGTTATTTTAACTAAGTGTTAATCGATCTCTCGAACAGAAATCTAAGTTTTTCAATATCTTGTAAATCCGATAGCCATGACATAGGAAAACCAAACGTGATCAGATCTATGTAGTGTAGTGACCCTAGTTCGTCTTATCTCTCCAGGCCTTCATGTACGTGTCGACGGGCTACAGCAATGCGGAGCTGTCAGTGGTGGAAGAGCGCGTGTATCCTATGCCGGCGCATGCGACGCTTTCTCGCGCGCTTTCTCTGGCAGCCACCGCGCCGAAGGAGATGCTGGCGAAAATAACGCCTGAGTAAGGATCGCCGTTCATTGTCTTATTTGCAGATTAATCTATCATCTAAGGTAATATTAAAATACTCTTTTTCCCCTGCAGGTATATCTCCCCGAAGCCCAACACGTACATATTTACGAAGGCACTTGCTGAGACCGCGGTGGTGGAACACACCACCAGAAGCTATCCAGCATCGATCTTCAGGCCTACTATAGGTAAGCTAAGTGGCTACACACACCTACTGGAGTAGATCAAGTGAAATCTTGATCTACTCCATCCTATTTTTATAGATTAATCCAGTTTGCAAGGACTAACTACTAAGGTGCCAAAACTTGTTGAAAATGTAACAGATAATTATTTTCTAGTAGTATCCGCCCTCCAACACCCGTACCCTGGCTGGATTGAGAACCTGAACGGGCCGAGTGGCGTCATGGTGGCGATAGGCAAGGGTCTGCTCCACGTGTTTAATTTTAGCCATACCGCTAGGGCTGACCTGTTGCCAGTGGATATCGCTATCGACACGCTAATTGCCGCAGCTTGGGAGACCGCCATAGACAAGTAAGTGTTTTCTGTTGACTTGTTTCTGTAATTACTAAAAGTACCTAGATGACCGAAGCTTTGATCGGTATTTATTTACCTGAAAACACGGAAAAAACGTCAATTTCTAAAAATAAAACCTAGCTAGATCGATTTATCGCCTCCGAAATCCCCTGAATACTAAATTTCATGAAAATCGTTGAAGCTGTTTCTGAGATTCATATTAAACACAAGAATTGCTCATTTAAAGGCTCATTTATTAGATTAGATAGCTATTTTTTTTGCCTAAAATATTTGAGGAGTTCCCTCAACCTCAACCAAACGGGAAGAATACCTATCCTTCCAACCAATAAACCAGTTCCGAGAGGTCTTCATTCGGTGGCGATTGGCCTAAAACTGTCCGATCTGAACAAGACATCTAGACTGCCGAAGCGCGTCCCGATGGTGCCTGGTCTGTAGAATTGAGAACCTCCTTTATTGTCGGTTGAATAATGAAACTCAATTTATTACACCCTCAGCTCTCCAGATGTGAAAGTGTACAACTGCAGCACAGCGGAGAACCCGACCACGTGGCGCCACTTCCATAAAACCATGTTCCATTCGCTACGCGTCCACCCATTCGACAACATCTTCTGGTACCCGTCGATCTTCGGCGTTGAGAACCTGTGAGTTTTACACTAACATACTTAGTGAGGGTCAAGCCAAGGCCTAAGTAGTCTAGAATATAGAGTTCACAGCACAACAAGATCCCGCATGTTGCGTCTCTTGCAACATCAACATCAACTCTTGGATTCTTATAGATATGACAAAGCCCAAGTCAAACATTTTAAAAATTAGATGGCGTCATACAAAAATATGTAATTTTTTTTCCTACATAACTATCTTAGTTCAGGAAGGCTATGTAGGAAAAACAGGGAGATCATCATTCGCATATTACATTTAAGTGCATCAAATTCAATTCAAATTCAAAAGGCATTTAATTCACCATAATCACAAAGATTACTTTGAAACGTCTTAGCTCTAGCCTAGCTCAGCTAGGTGAAGCTACGCCTGACGCTGTATGCCTCGCGGCCAAGCCTAGAAGAATCGGGCAACAAACACGGCATAATTTTCTTATCAGATTTTTCATAAAATTTCCAAAAGCTGTTTACAAAACTATTTTTTTTACATTGTTTGGCAAAATTGGTATAGGGCTTTGCTTTGTTGATTCCAAGAGTTGAGCTCTTCCTTCAGATGCAGGCAATAGCTCCGCGTCCGAGGGACTTATTTCGTTCCTTCCTTCGAAACATTAAAGCTACCTAAAAGTTTAGTAACCATCAAAATATTTACTGTTTTCTTAGATTCGCGTACAAGTTTATGGAGTTTCTAGTTCAGACGTTGCCGCTGCATTTAGCCCATTATGCTGTAAAACTGCTCAAAATCAAAACTAAGTAAGCAATTTAAGTTTGTCTTCTATGAGTGTGACTGGTGGCAATTCTGTTATAACCACGAACTAGCTTAAATTTACTAACATTAAACCGTTTACGTTTGCTAAGTTGTGTGATTTATAAAAGTAAACGAAATAAAATAAGTTGATAATTACTAACTGTAATGTACAAGTATGAATAAATGATTCGGCTAACGAGCCGTCCGCTTCGCGGGTAGTTCGTTACTTGGCGATCGAACGCCGAGCGATGCGGGCGGGTCGCTTGCGACTGTTATAATGGAAGTCTGATATTTTATTGCCTTACCCTAGAAAGGTACAAGACACCACAAATGGCGACGAGGATAAAAAAACGTGAGTAAGACATGCCATAAAAAGTACCATACGACTTGAAAAAAAAAAAGCAGGCAGGTTATTAGTTGAAAAACATAAAATGTGGGTAATTAGAAAAAAAAGGGAATGTGATGTAACTGTAGTGTTCATCTAGATGCTATTAGTTTTTTTTAATACGTTTTGTATAAATGTCTCAACATGACAATGTCTCAACATTGTCGTAATTTTAGAGAAAATTTAGGTAGTAGCAGCGTTAATTGCCGTAATCGCCTATGCCAATAACAACTTGTGTTTTATACTAAGTAAGTACCTACTATGTTTTTTTACTGATAACGCTTGATGAAGTCGTACAATTTATTCGTGCCTGCTAATATATACCTAGTTGTTCCATTGTTGTATAGTTAAACTAAGTTGTTTACCAACTGACTATACAACAACAAGATGTGCCTGTATAATATTAGCCAAGTCAGAATGTTAAACGAGAACAATCTGGCAAAGTATTAAAAATACAATGTTGGAGCATTATTAATTGCCGTGCCTGCTAATATATATCTATTCTAATATATATGTTCCATTGTTGTAATGCACTAAGTTGACGTAACTCCTGACTATCTATAGAACAACAAGATGTGCCTATATATATTAGCCAAGTCAGAATGTTAAACGAGAACAATCTGGCAAATAAACAGAAATCAACGTAAAGCGAATGAATAAAATAAATCATCAAGTTCAAATTGATTCATATCAGTAATACGTAAAATTAAAAGTCCCAATTCTATAAGTGGGTAAGTATGTACGAGAAGACCGTACATGATTTGCTTACTTAATAAATGGACTAGTGGATAGGTATGTACGTATGTTAGAACTACAAATACATATATACTTGCCATATTGTAATAATAGTAGTATCATCTACCTACACCTAAATAGGTACCTACTTATTTTGAAATGGCGGACTTGACACACAGCGCCATCTAGCGCCAAACTAAGAAAAGCTGTTACTATGGGAACCAGGTAACTGACAGAATACTTATATATTTTTGTAAATATATTATTTACACCCAGACACAGAACAATTGCGTCAGATCAGCAACAATTTTCATAGCATATGAAAAAAAAAAAGAAACTCTATATGTTATTGGTTTATTTGAAGTTTTAATCGCGGTAGGACCGCAATAAAAAGATGCCAAATTATAATACATCATATAAAACGGCACCTGTACTTAATAGACAAAGAGAAATATATGTGCCTAAATGTCCTTAAATTAGGGTAAGTAATTTAGTGTAAATTACTTACCCTATGTTTTCAATATTTAAGAACGTACAACTAAATATAGCAGTTGACAATTCAGTAACACCAATTAGCCGACCATATATTACATTATAGGTAATAGAGTACCGATTCCATTAGAAAATAAATTAACGATAAGTTGACGAATTGGTTAAAAAGATAATGAATTATATTCGGTTAGTTAAAATGGGTTATTGTCACTTCATACACTCTTAAGTATACTGCATAAGTATAATGCAACTTTTTGCAATTTTATGTCAGCTAGTATAGGCACGGCCTACAATACAGTCAAAGTAAACAGTGTTTTATCTGATGATTGATAAAATAATAAAATCGACTAAGTACTTGTATGAAAAGTAGGTAAATTACCTACATTTTACCTTATTACCTTACCTTAAATGTTTTAAGAGCATTTGTAAACGATAAAAGATACTCAATTTAGTATGAAAAATAATCAACCTTATTACAAAATCATTGTTTAACATTTAACATAAAAAAAAAATAAGGTAGATACTTACATAAAATAAACAGTTTCTTTATCTGGATAATCAACAAGGTAAATAAAATAGGGATTTATAAAATAACCAGTTCTCTTAAATGTGTTCAGCAGTAAACTTAGTAAAGTTTACTGCTGAAACGAATAATAATAATACAGGAAGAACAAAATGGTAAGTTAAAAAAGTATAATAATAAAAATGTTTCTATAATCCCTATCGTCATTTCAACTACAGGAGTAATTCCCAAACAGTTTTTCCAGTCTCTCAATTTGTTAGATTTACCAAAACATACGTATACGCTCTTCTACAAAAAGCAGTTATTTGGAATACGTGTTAGTAAGAAAGTTTTTACAAACCGACGACTCCTCGACCGAATTGTTACCACCTAAAACGAGTTATCATAGATTAACACACACTGGTGCACAATTGGCTAAAGCCCTTGTGCTAAATTTCGGCTATTATAAACCGAATAAATTTAATAAAAAAAAAAATAATAATAATAAAAAAAAAAAAAGAAACGGTTTAAGATGTTTATTTTCTCATAAAATTACAAATTCACAGAGAAAACTAAAGCTAAATAATATCGAATGTGCCTGTGGGCGTTTTGCAATACCAAAACAACGAAAGAAAGTAACAAACATACAAAGAACAAATAATATGATTAATATTATTAAGCATTCAACAGGTTAACAAAGTACTTAAGATTAAGGTTTCTTAAAGTGTGATGTTGAGAGAACAGAACAAAAAGGGTTAAACAACAGATTTCACACAAGGCTGGGCCAGTATCGTGAAGGCCTTAAGCGGAAAAAAAATAAAATAAAAATAAACAGTTTTAGAATATTAATCTACAAAGAATAATGTAGTACAATTGAAATCAGTCCTTTTAATATAACATGCAACTTATAAAGTTGACACATTTGTACCTGATTTTTAAACCATTTTCAACACTGACTTCCGATCTTTTTAAAGCTTCTACACAACATCGTTACAAGTGTGAGGTTTTCTTCGAGGACGGTTTGTTCCATCAGAGTTAAAGTAGCATTGCACTGGTTCTTCACTTCCACCATCACTATTATTTTGTTTCTAAAGAACAAAGCGAGTCACAGACTTCGAATATTTTTCGTTTTATGATTGTATTTTGATCACTGTTTTACTGATTGATAGTCAGATAAATTCTTGACAAATTCCCATCACCACATTTTGTGAAGCGATCAGGGAATTAAAATAACTTTTGAAAATCAATCTGATGCATTATATCATTTCTACTTGTTTTCATTGTTTTGAAAAACTTTATTAATGAAATAGATAACCAAATAAATATAGCAAACAACACCAACGCAGTCTGGGTATTTCACTTAACTCTAGTTTTCTATTTGTGAAGTCGGAACACCCAAGTTCCAACCCAATAGGCTATTTGACAGTATGAAAAATAAAGTGTTGTTGATAGTGATCTATTTAAATTATGCCTTTATAAAGCGTTATAGAGTAAAATAACTTGAAAAAAAAAAAAAAAGAACAAAAAATCTATTTTAAACGACAGTCACGTGACACAAATGGTCAGTATTGGTCGAATCTATTATGACGTAGCAAGCTTGTCAATATGTCATCCGCCGTTATTTAATTTGTCAATATTTAATATACATTTTTAGGGCCAATACTTAACATAATTGAGAATAATATTGTTATGGGTTCCACAGTCACTTCTGAATAATCTAGAATGGTTTTCAAAATCTTGTCAAATATCCCATTTTATGTTGGTGTTGTGAAAATGCAATACAAGTTTTGTGCCTTGATAGGGCATGATTGGATGCATAAGTTCCATAAGTAGGTAGTTTACCTACCTAACTGTGTCTGCGTTGATATCACGACTTATACAGACAAATAATGTTAAACTGGACATTGCTATATGGGTAGGTACAAACCTACGCCTTATCTACATAATTATGCATTCTCAGCAGTTAGGTATGAGAGTACCTTACTCTAGTATAGCTAAAGGTAGGCCCTTTTAGTAATTGGGTATTTGGGTAACCAGTTGGTATGAACAATTTAGTTACCTAGTAATTTACCTACATCCTACATGAAAAATATACCTAGGTACTTACAAACTACAGCCATGTAAATAATAAATAAATGGTTTTATAGCCACAGTTGTACAATGAAGATCTCTAAATTAAATTACCTATCTAGTAATGCATATACAAATTAACCAAGAATGGCTTGTACTTATATAAAATATATATATATATATATATATATATGAAAGCGTTGTTAACTCTAAGTACGTGTTCAAACTTTTTCATAACTTTTATTGTTTGAGGTAGGTACGAAATATATGATGGGTTTATTTACAGCTAATAACTATTATCATATGAAATCTCTTATCCGTGCAAGTATAGTTAATTACTTATGTTAGCAAGCTTGTTTCAAATGAATTAAAGAATTGTTTTGAGTAGAGAATCATTTTATTAAAAAGTACATGCTATCTAACCAACATTAATAAATCATTAGTTCTTTGCTGACCAGATAAACTAGGCAATCATTGTACCAGCCGACCCTTCACCATAATAGCTAGAGAAAATGCTTTAAGATGTAGAGAATAGGAACATAGATTTAGAAGTAAGTAAGAAGTAGAAGAAGAAAGAGGTAGAAGAAAAAGGTTAATTAAACGAAGACAAAAAGAAATGAGAAGAAATATAATACACATAAAGGAGGCAGAGGCAAGATGGAAAATTCAAGCTAAAACAAGACAGAAAATTAATTGGAAACAGATGCTAATTAAACGATAATTTATTGTACTCGATTATTCTAGATTAAATGACTAAAGCTTAAATTACAATTAGCCTAGAAGTATATTGTATTGATTTGTGAGCTTAGAAATATATTATATTGATTTGTGAGCTAGATTAGAAAAATAATTATAAAACATTATTGAAAGAGAGAGATGTAATGTACAAGTATGAATAAATGATTCGGCTAAACGAGCCGTCCGCTTCGCGGGTAGTTCGTTACTTGGCGATCGAACGCCGAGCGATGCGGGCGGGTCGCTTGCGACTGTTATAATGGAAGTCTGATATTTTATTGCCTTACCCTAGAAAGGTACAAGACACCACACTAACGTTTTAAATCTAAAAATTAAACCAACGAAAATGTTTCAATTCAACCAATCGAAAAGTCAAGAGACGATAATTAGATTAGTTTTTTCTAGTCCTAGTCACTAACGAGTTTTTTTTATAATAATTATTGTCTATTTATTTTGAAAACAAGCTTTTGTTAAACTTGCCTTACTACCTTGTTAGTTCGTGTACCCACCTATTAATAATGGATGTGCGGGTCAAATCCTGCAATTTAATTAAACCCGTTCCCCCCAACCAATTAAGCTGAAATTTAGCATAAAATATGATTTAGCATCGGTGACATGGAGTCAGAAGCTGTTCAACGAAACTCCTTACTAAATAGGGTAACCTAATTTTGGCACCTAATTATTGGCACTTCTGCGTTCAAACCTTTTTAATAAGAATCCACCTAATCTCAGGTGTTGCAACTTATTTCAATAGAGTAATTAAATTCGGAGCTACCAAACTAACAACGCATGATAAATAAGAAATGACAATGGCGCCAAAACGATAACAAAAGCTGAACGAGTCTCGAATTAATTGATGAAAATTATTTTTTTGCTAAGGTAAGAGGTTTTTTAATATCATTGAGTCTTAGTTATCAATTACTTATAATGTATGTTATGATTTAAAGCAAATTTAGTACGTTATTTTCCACCTATTTGATCATTTATTTCCAAGAATTGCATTATTTTTATTATTTTATCCCAGTGCCAATATTTTGGTATTTAAAAATATTTATATTCTAATTTAATGGCACTGATGACAATAATTGGTTTTTTCAAGTTGTTGTTTTTAGGTGTTTATTTTGTGCATTTATATATTAGGTAGACCACCAAATTTTGTATGATTGATAAATAAAAGTAAAAATACAATGATTCCAAATCTTGGCCCCCGTGCCAACCGCGAAATTACTAATTATTGACACTAGGACCAATAATTAGGCATAAGTATGGTAAAAATTGGTGTTAACTAACATACGATTTAATTTTCAGACAACCCGATTTATTTAAAGATGAAACCAAAAAACAAAACTAAAAGCTCTAGTCCATGTATTGCCAAAATCACCTTAACGAAAGGGCGTTAGAAACTTAAAAAGAGCTCATTTTGTATTGACTTCTGATAAATGGAGATCTATAGAAAGCAAAAAACACCGCGTAAAACAGGAATAAGAAGAAGGCATAAAAAGAAGAAAAGAAGAGAGGGAAAAAAATAAATTAGAAGCAAACGCTATACAGATAAAACCAAAAGCACCAACAGCTAAGTTGAAAATTAAGCAGGAATATGAATAAATTTTATAAAGAATAAAATGATTATAAACTACTTACCTAGTCTTTTTTACTTTATCTTTGTCCTCTGCATACAATTTTCCTTTATTTACTGATTAATCCGAAATGCCAATATTAGGACTAGGCCTATGCCGATAATTGGTTAAAGTATGCCAGTAATTGGGAAAATCGTGTATTTGGATTAGATATAAAAAATAAAATAAATGATGAAATATAGTCGACGTTTCATTTATTTAAAACGAAAAATAACTCTTATTCTGAAATTTTGATAAATTTATTTATTGGAAACCTTCCATAAAGATAGTTTTCACGATTTAAGTGGAAAGTGATGCTTAAAGTGCCAATAATTGGGTACCTTACCCTAGTTCGATTGAGTAAAAACTTTGCATAGGTACCGCTGTCAAGTTCCAATGACAATGTTATATTATGTGGAAGCGCGCTGCTCTGTGGGGCTATTTTGTAAAAACGTGATTTCTTGCTCAAAAAAAGGATTTTACAAAAGTCTGTTTTGATAAATATGATACCTACAAGGTGAAACGTTGTAATTAGCCGTATTTCTAGTTAAAATATTAACAACCACGATAGTTTGAATTCTATATTATTTTTCAGATTAAATATAATAACAGTAAGTCAGCGGCTTGTGGCGATGAACGAGGCACTGCGTTACTTCGCCATGCGCGAATGGCGATTCAAGACTGATAATGTACAGAAACTACAAGCAAGACTAACACCACAAGACGCAGCCATCTACAACCTGGATCCCCACAGTATCAAGTAGGTACCTACCTTTCTTTTACAAGCTTTTATTTAACTTGTCTTGTTAGTTAATTATTAAGCGAGGGTCTTGCAATTTCATTTTAAACCAGTTTCCCCCAACAAACTAAGCTTAAATTTGGAATAAGTATCTATTATTATTATTAAATGGATTGAAAGGCCCTAACCTAAAACATATATTTTTTGTACAGCTGGGATGAACATTGTGTCAACTTCGTCAAAGGAACAAGAAAGTATTTACTGAAAGAAGAAGACCAAGACACTGACAAGGCAAAACGACGCCTCCGCAAGTGAGATAATAACAATACTTTAATTATATTGCTTTTATAACTTTTATTTACTAGAAATATGAGCAACAATGGGTACCAATACCAATATGTTTCAAGCCCGTTTTTACATGCTTTTATATAACTTACTCGTACCTTGTTAGTTCGTTAGTTATCTAGTTTGATAGTAGATAATGTGCGGGTCAAATCTTAAAATTGAATTTAACCCCCGTCCAAGAAGCTGAAATTTAGCAGATCTGTGTAACTTCGGTGACGGTATAGTGACAGCGAGCTGATCTGATGATGGAGTCAGGATCTCCTAAGACAACGGAACTCTCTAGTAAATAGTTCGATTGAGTTAAAACTTTTGCATCCGATGACAATTTACTTAAATATTATGTGACGGGTGACAGCGCGCTGCTCTGAATTTTTTTTTTAACAGACAACTCTTTTATTTATTTTTAGAATGAAGTTCGTCCATAATGGCCTGTTGTTCTTCGTGTTAATACTCCTCTGCTACATCGTCTTACGCAACCCTCAAGTGCGAAGAGTAGTTTACGAACTTCCTAAATTTCTGTTTAGCTCTTTTTACTACAATTGCTACCATGAAGATTACTTCATAGCTTAATAGTGTTTATTATCTTCTATACATAATATTACCTATGGGGCCATTTTGTAAAAACATGATTATCATGTTATGGTACTGAATGCCATAATACCTACGCTTTTTATGCTGTTTAGGCACCCATATCTACGCTCCCAATACAATACCTACGCAGAAGCGTAGGTATAGGTCCATAAACTGTGCATAGTTACTATGAAAAGTGTACAGATTAGGTATTCTCTTACATTAGGTTATTGCATCCAACATCATAACATGATAATCATGTTTTTACAAAATAGCCCTGCTGTTGTCCGTCCCGCTTTCGCACGGGTGTAGGTAGGATAGGAACCTGGGTACTTATTAAGATTACAAGGTAATACATAGCTAAAAATTATTGATTATACCTACTATAGAGCAGAGACAAGGTAGGTACTATATTTGGCAGAATTTTTAGCTTTTTTCGAGAAACGCAAATTTCTATTCTAAATGTCTATTCTTCCCTAGTACCTATCTGATTAAAGGCAAATGTATGGTATGATACATGATAGGTTACATCTTCTATAATATAAAAATAAGTCGGGTTTTCCTTCCTGACGCTATAACTCCAGAACGCACGAACCGATTTCCTCGGTTTTGCATTCGTTGGAAAGGTCTCGGGCTCCGTGAGGTTTATAGCAAAGAAAATTCAGGAAACATTTCAAGAGAAATTTATATTTGGCACATAGGATAGGGAACGGGAACGGGAACGGGAACGGGAACGGGAACGGGAACGGGAACGGGAACGGGAACGGGAACGGGAACGGGAACGGGAACGGGAACGGGAACGGGAACGGGAACGGGAACGGGAACGGGAACGGGAACGGGAACTTAACACAGCATTTGTTAAATCTAAAGCGATACGAAGATCGCCGGGTCAGCTTGTTACATTATAAGTAGGTAATTCATTACTGCAGGGCTATTTTGTAAAAACATGATTAACATGTTATGATGTTGAATGCATGCAATAACCTAGAATACCTAATCTGTACACTTTGCCATAAATAAAATAAAAAAAAAATTGCCATAAAATTCCTTTCATCGTATACCTACGCTGCGGAAACTATTGAAGATAGAACAAAAAAATGTTCTACAATATTAGAGAACATATCAATATCTACAAAAAACATTGCAATACTATATGTCCAACT
The DNA here is from genome assembly GCA_912999785.1 of Hydriomena furcata. Taxonomy (NCBI): domain Eukaryota; kingdom Metazoa; phylum Arthropoda; class Insecta; order Lepidoptera; family Geometridae; genus Hydriomena; species Hydriomena furcata. The sequence continues at coordinate 15,036,274 of OU538822.1, read as the reverse complement.
ATTGTAGTTATGTCATTATAACTACTTCTTACATTTTAAAAGTTAATAAAAAAGCTGACCAATATCAGACCCTGATAACTATACCTTCGTATTAATCCTTATCCAAGGACCCCCGTCAGGGTGTTTCGCATTGAGATCGGCGGCTAGGAGGGTAGGGGTGGAAGAGCCAAAAATGGCGGAAATGTCCGACCCGGAATAACGGGGACCGGGGGGGCGATAGCCTGCGAAGAGTTTAATCTCGACACCGGGACACCGGCCGCGCTCACCAGGACCCCCGTTCACAAACAACTCTGTCATGTCAGTGTCATGGGTACGGGGTACGCGGTGAGTGGGAAAAAATGCATTCTGATTGGCCGATTCAAGATGACGTGATTCACTAGGGATGGGAAGTGTTGTCATGAGTTGTCGATAGCAGTCAGAGGCACGTCCAAATATTATATTTAGCACATAACATACCCACATTTTGCAGTAGTTAGCAGTCCATACGTGACAGGTTGCAAGCCCATCGCCGCTTATAAAAATACTAACTACTGGTTTCCTCACGATGCGATGTTTTCCTTCACTGTTTTAAACACGTGTTTTTGATCTATATATGTATATGTATAAAAATCAATTGCTGTTCGTAAGTCTTGCTAAAACTCGAGAACGGCTGAACGGATTTATTTTATCTTGGTCTTGAAATGTTCGTTGAGGTATATTTATAAAGTATTCTATAAGTATTCTATAGTATTCTATAAAGGATTAAAAGTTAAAAAAAAAACTAATAATTGCCGGGAAAACCCTAAAAACAGCCATATTCTTTTTCCCATACAAAAGTTAAAAAAACGTAGAGTCCATTTGAGCTTTATTATGTTTGATAATACGGGAACGGGAACGGGAACGCGAACGGGAACGCGAACGCGAACGCGAACGCGAACGGGAACTTAAGACAACATTTGTTAATTCTAAAGCGATAATATTATAATTGCGAATAGCAAATAGGTTACTTCATATCCATGTAGGTACAACGCGAGCGAAGCCGCGGACGGAAGCTAGTTGGCAATAAGTAGTTTTACTAGTTAGGTCCAACTGTTGTTGTTACTACTATGTAGGTTTATCGATCATCAATTATTGAGTAGTGGTACAATACAACACTATTGACTTTCGACAAGGAAAATAACCAGTGTAACTTGAGCTTGTGGTAATGGTTTTTTTTTGGTTTTCCCGTTAAAAGATTTAAAGCCTACATAAAGAATAATCTTATAAACAAAGCGTATTATACTGTAGATGATTATATAAATGATAAATCCTCGTGGCCTGATGTCGCTCTGCCACTCGACAGCATAATTTAGGTAGGTACTTAATTTTGTGTAACATTTGTCTACTTTAATTATTTTTAAGCAAATAGTTATTTTATCTGTAAGTTTTAATTCTAAATCAAGTGTAGCGTGTGTTGCTTTTTGAATTTGTGCTGAAGCTCTTTAGTTATTTTTTTATTGTTGTACGTACTTGTGGTTAAAGATATTTATTTTTCTCAAAGAAATGTACATTTCACTTATAGAGAAACTATTTAAATAAAGTAAGTTAATGTAAGCTTCGAACAATCGAAATTATTAAGTAAAATACATAATAAAAATAAGTAAGGTAGTTACTAAATTTTAGAGGCAGAAAGTTAACAAACAAATATTTTTTACTACCCGCAAAATACGCACTTAATGAGTATTCGCGTGAACAATGCAGGTCCGATCGATGTGTCACAGCGCAAATTAGTCAGTAGGTTTATCAGTTTATTTTAGTAAAGTAAAATCATTTAGAATATGTTTTTTTAGCTTTCTTTTAAATACACCAAACGATTCTGAATCCTTCACTTCCCTAGGCAATTTGTTATAGAGCTGTACACCCTCAAAGATAATAGTTCTTTTTCCAAGAGTAGTACGAACTCGTGGTAAAAGTATGTGATCTTTTCTACGACTGCTTCGATTGTGCACCTGATGTACTTTTATAAATGTTATGTCTGAGTGAATGTGTTTTTTAAGTATTTTTCTGATAAGTATACAGGAGCAGTAAGTGTAAAGTTGTTTTATGTTCATTATTTGTGTTTCTTTGTATATTTTGACTGTAGGTGTTAAGAATTTATAATTGAATAGCATTTTAATGATTTTATTTTGTGCAATCTGAAGGTCTTTTATGTTAGTTTTCGGAGCACTTCCCCATATTTCAATAAGGTATAGTAGGTGAGGTTTTACTAAGGAGTTATAAATAGTCTGACGGATTCGTTGAGGGAGACATCGTACAATATTACGTAAGGAACCCAGTAAGGATGAAAGCTTGGATCTAGTATGATCGACCTGAATCTTCCAATTTAAGGAGCAGTCTAATCTTAGTCCTAAGTATTTCTCCGACACCTTCTGCTGGAGAGTTTGGCCGTCAATTGTTAGAGGAGAGTGAGGTGGTATTTTTTTTTTTTTTTTTTATTTTTTTTTTTTTTTTTATTCCTGGGTTTAAAAATGACGTAACTAGTTTTTGCTACGTTAATTGTTAGGAGATTTTGTTGGAACCAGACGTATAATTTATCAAGATCTTCTTGCGCTTGTCTTTTTATATCAGTTATGGAGTTCCCAAAATACTTGAGTAGTAGGTACTTTTAATTATTATTCTTGTTTGAGCCTTCACCTTGTTCGATTGGCACCACACTGGAGCTCTACATCTACATAGCATTAAGGAAAGGATCATAAAAAAAAAGGTAGACCCCAAGCCGTGTTTGTTGCCTGATTCTTCACGTAGTTCCTAAGACGTTTCAAAGTGATCCTTGTGATTTTATTGAAATAAATGATTTTTGAATTTGAATTTTGAATTTGAATTTTAGCATAAACAGACGAGATGTGCACGGGTCAAGGAAGTGGTCGGTACTACTGCAGGTTTGACGCGCGGTATTTTTTATCGGCCGTCTAAGCCTGATGTTTTGGATGACAGTGTTCGCCTTGCATGCGGTGTCTTCTGGGCTATGTAGTCGATGGTTGTGACGCCAGGCCATCTATCTAGCAAACTTTCCTTGTTCTCGCGAACATTTTACTACTATCAGTAAAAGCTTAAAAATAAATAAATCACTCACGCATTTCCTTGTAAAAACCGAGAAAACTGACCGTCTGTTATCATATTGCTAAATACCTTGGTTTGATTGTCTATGAAAACTGAAAGTCCAATGACAATTATTAGTTGACTGTTTCAATCACACACATCACTCACTCAAAACCAAAATCGTCATTCAATTCAGCCGATTTCAGTTCAGCCATCATCCATCTGTCAAATTACAATTTTCGCATGGTGCGTTTGTTTTGAATCGCAAAAAATAAATTAAAATGAAAGTCCATACGAAGGGTAAAGATAAAAAGAGTAAAGTAATCAAAAAGGGTGCTATTGTAAAAACCAAACCTCGCTCAATCAGTAAGGAGCAAGTGTTGGTTGTAGCACAAGAAATCAAGTATGCCAGACTGCTGTCTGGAAATGAGAAAAAAACTCGCGATAGAGTTCTGAAAGCATTGAAAAAGTGGCTTACCAATTGTTTCGAGAAAGGCTACGGTACGTATTCGGTGCTTAGGGATATTATTAGCCATCTATCGGGATGTTTTATTACAAAAAAACATTCGTTTTCTGTAATGACATTCTAACCTCAAAATAATAAGGTTTTTGATTTAATTTCTTATTGTCTTTCTTATCTAATTCCAATAAACCTCAATAAATACCAATAATTTTTCTGAGTTTACACATTTGTAATGAAACTAAGTTTCTCATACCATGCCTTGTATTGCATTGCTAACTAAATATTAATTTCTTGAAATTGACAATAACCTCCTAATTTTGCCAAAATCATCTGTTATTACCAGACTGCGCCAGAATGAGGGTAATGTTTTTCAAGCGTATGTATGTATGTCCATTTGTTTGGCACGCTCTACAGCCCAAACAACTCTGAATTAATTATGGGAGTGACGTAGACTATGTTTGTTAAATATCGCGCCTCCTCCAGAAAAGGGGGCCTTACGATTTTTTTAATGTAATCAAATTTTATTTAGTAATTATTTTTTAACCGTCGGTTTTCCTAATAATTTGTTTAATTTTGTTTCTAGAATTCAAAGAAGATGACTTCACACGCATCTGGAAAGGGCTCTTTTATGCTGTTTGGATGTCGGACAAGCCTCTGGTTCAGGTAAAATAATGAAATAGCTTTAAATTTAATATTTTATTGTGTAACATAGGTATTCCATACAACAAGACATTGTTAATAATACCTATTAACTAGCTATCCCAGCCAACACTTTTCTGTCAAATTTCAATAATCCCATTAAAAAAAATCACTTATGTGATATTTACTACGACATCCCTAACTTGAGATTTCTCTTTTGATTAATAGATGCCTCCTAATAGGGATAATATACAAAATATTTTAAACATAAGAAATACCTTCCAGGAGGAGCTCTGCGACAGCATCTCTGGCATCCTGGACCTGTTCCCTGCTGAGCAGCTGAGGCATGCGATGCTGATGGCTTCAGCTGGCTTTCGGATGCTGGCCACAGAGTGGTACGGGATCGATCAGCATCGGATGGACAAGTTTCTTATGGTATACTTCACTGAGGCCTTATCTTGTCACCATATTCTTAGTTGTCACTTCTAAATATCTCCACCTCGGCTCGGCCTCGAAACTGTGTTTTGGTAGGTTTAGTTGATAAAATTCGAGTTTGCCTCTAGTCGAGGATTCCTCAGTCAACAGAACTGTCAACTCAAGGTACCTCGAGATGTACCTTGACATTCCTCGACAGCTTCTGAATGACGCACGCGTATGACGGTTTGTTTGATGAAAATCTCCTCGGACTGATGACGTAATTACATTATTGAGGAATCTCAAAAAGATTGATTTAAGATACCAAACATGGTTACTTTTCGGAGAAATTTGAGAGTCCACGAATGAATTTGAGTCAAGGTAGAGTTGAGGTTAAAATTTGGGGATTAGAATCTGACTTTTGTTACAAGCTTTTATTTAACTTGCCTTGTTAGTTTGTTAGTATCCCAACCGATTATGCTGAAATTTATCATACCTGTGTAACATCGGTGACTTTACAATAATTATGGTGACAGCGAGCTGATCTGATGTCAGAGTCAGAAGCTGTTCAACGGACATTCTCAACAGAACTACTCTCAGTAAATAGTTTGATTGAGTAAAAACTTTGCATTCTTGTCAAGTTCCGATGACAATGTAATATTATGTGACAGGTGACAGTGCACTGCTTTTATCTCTTGCTCAAAGGAGGTTTAACAAAAGCTTGTTTTGAAAAAATATTTTTCATACTTGTTTATTCTTATTTATGTTTTTTTTATAATGTGAATATTTTTTTCCTGCAGTTAGTAAGACGTTACCTGCGAGGCAGTCTTCGATGCCTCGGCCGATGCGAGTGGAGTGTTGCCAGCTGCGAGAAATACGCTAAAATGCTCACTGGCAGTGATGGTAAGCTAAAACCTTATTTGTCAGCTTTCTATTAAAAAAAATACTGGGTAATAAAAGCCGTGTTCGAATTCCGGCCGTGCATTAATGGACTTTTCTGTTCGAAAAATTTATATGTGCATCAAAACACATGATTAAGACGGTGAAGGAAACCAATTAGTATTCTTAGAAGCGGCGATGGGCTTGGAACCTGTCACATGTAGCATGCTAACAAAATCAAATCAATATATTTAGGTGAGATATAAGTGTGTTATAAAATATAATAGGATTATAACTAATCCCCAAGTACGATCTCCAGGCGCTTAGATTCTAAAGTCTAAAGAGTCGTCAGAGACACGTCCAAACATTATGTTTGACATATAAGTTTGTTATTTCAGGTTTATTTGCACTGAAAACGCCTCATTACGCAAGGAACGCGTCTTCATTGCAATTGCACATTATCGACTGTTTTTTAGAAGAATTAGCAAAGGTAATCTGTTACATTATATTATTATTATTTATTTTTTAATCTAAGTTTACTCGGCTCTAAATTCCGGTCTCCGCTGCTCAACTGAATGAGTCAGCGAAGGCAAAGTTTGCCAGCTAGACCTTCGGTTCCTAGGCATCCATCACTTGACAGTGAAATGGAGCTCAACGGACCACTAGACTAACGGCTGGCTTCCTTCGAGGTGGCGACCCCTCATAATAGCCGGAATTTAACTGAAACACAAAGGCCTAAGCTAATTGTGAACCAGTGGTTGCTAATCTGTGATCACTCGTACTAGATGGTAACAATTCGGTCGAGGAGTCAGTTTGTAAAAACTTTCTTACTATTCAACGCATATTTAAAATAACTGCTTTTTGTAGAAGAGCATACATATGTTTTGGTAAATCTAACAAATTGAGAGACTGGAAAAGCTGTTTGGGAATGACTCCTGTAGTTGATATGACACTAGGGATTATAGAAACCTTTTTAAGTCTCCACATTCTAGTTATTTCATCTTTTAAGTCAATGTATTTGTTAAGTTTTTCAGCTATTGTGCTCTGTAAATTATGAGTATTAGGAATAGCTACGTCTATGATAAGTGCTATTATTTTTCAAACTATCGTGATTAGTAGACATAACTATAGATTTTGACACCCGTGTCAAAATCTATAGTTATGATAAGTGCTGTTTTATTGGTTTTGTTAATAAGGGTCTATTAATACAGCTTTATTTTTCCACTTAACACTTGCATGCACTTATAATTATTTCACTCCCGTTTCATTGTTATGTGGCCCCCTATGGGTAAAAGCCTCCTCCATTTTTTTCCAACTGTCCCTGTCTTTGGCCATATGCGTCATAATGTCATCCGCCCATCTTTTCTTCTGTCTTCCCACTTTTCTTTTGCCAATTGGGCCCTGCCATTTCGTTGTTTGGTAAGTCGCATCTCTTATCTTTGTGTCTTGACAGGTGCCCTGCCCATTTCCACTTCTGTTTTAAACTAAAATGAAGTGCATCTGTTAATTTAGTTTATATATAGTTTATTATTACATTAATTATATAGGGTGTCCCAATAAATAGCCCAAGCGGAAGTCCATAAGTAGAGTATTATAAATTACTAGGTATCTACCTACCTAACTGATATTAACTCTAAGTATTGTCTACTAGCCGACCCGTGACAGACTTTGTCCTGCCCAAATTTATAGTAAAGTTATAGTGGGATCGGCACAACATGTGTACTTCATCCATTACCCTCTATCAGTCGTCATCACTCACTCCTTTCTTACCCATATCATCTTTCACACAGTCCATCCATCTTTTCTTTGGCCTTACTCTACGTCTACATCCATCCACATTAATTCCTAATATTCTTCTCGTTACATGACTTTCTTCTCTCTAGTTATAATATTGTATACAAAAATTTTAAAAACCAACAAAATACAAATTACAGTAGCAGTCTTCATGCCAGCTGTATTAATATTTCCCAGAGGGGTAGGCAGTGACCACGGAAAATCAATAAATAGAACTGAAAGATCTAATATCTAGAACATACAACAAAAAATCTATTCTGATCTCTATTTATAAAAAAAACTCACAGACCCGCGACAGTCGTTTTCCTGTCCAAATTTCGATTATCGCATAAAGTAACGCACGCTGCTATGACGATTGATGTCAACACTGATTTATTGCACACCAGCGCCATCTATCTATAACAAAATCATCCGTTATGCGTTTTTTTATCATTTTGGGGATGTTTTTCGTATTTCAAAGTAGTCTATGTTATGTTTTATTCGGGCATTATATCTATATCTACAGCAAATTTCATCATAATCCGTTTTATCGTTTAGGCCTGATTGAGACACAAACAAACACACAATCTTTCATATTTATTTTATTATTAGGACTAGCGACCCGCCCCGGCTTCGCACGGGTGCAAAGCTGATACCAAAATATATTACAGAATGTCTTTGTATACACTCGTTAACAGCATTTAAAATTTAAAAAAAAAGTCGCGCTGATTTGAAATCTTAAATTATCAGTGGTTCTCTAATATATTAAGCATGTTATTATACATATATTAAAAAAAACCGCATCAAAATCCGTTGTGTAGTTTTAAAGATATAAGCAAACATACATACAGACATAGATACAGACGCGGGAAACGGAAAGCGACTGCTTTATACTATGTAGTGATGATATTATTTCAGGTGTCTGAAGGCAACATATCTGGGGAGAGTATGGCCGCTATACTGAAGCCCTTCACCACTTACACGTGCGTCGGCACTTCGCCCTCAGTGAGCGCAGCGAGTCGCAGGCTGCTCACTGCGCTGCTGAGGCAAAGCGAGCAGGGGCTGCAGTACGCGGACAAGACCCGCGCTTGGCAACAGGTTCTTATTATTATTCATTTCATTTTGGTGTAAATGGCGATGGCTAGCAACTTATCACGTATGAAATTTTAACTAACTGCAAAATGTGTGTGTGCCGTACGTAATGTTTAGACGTGGCTCTGACTATGACTACCCATATTTTCAAGGATCTGAGCGTAAGAATTTTTTTTTATTTATTTTAAATTGATTTATTCTTTATTAACAGATGGGTTGTCCGAAAGGCGGGCCGGACGCCTTGGAACTGGCGTCTGATGATGAAGAGGATCCGCAGGATCAGAAGAACGGAGAAGCAGACAGCGATGAGGAAATGGATGATGGGTTAGTATAAAAAAGTTGTTATCCTAATCCTACTAATATTATAAATGCGAAAGTTTGTAAGTGTGTGTGTGTGTGTGTGTTTGTTTGTTACTCTTTCACGCAAAAACTACTGAACGGATTAAAATGAAACTACAGTAATATAGCTTATACAACAGAATAACACATAGGCTACTTTTTATCCAGGTACAACCCGTGCGAAGCCGGGCGAGCAGCTTGTAATAATATAAATCCGTGTGACCGCTGTTTTGGCCGAGTGGGAGGTACCACGACTTTCAATCTGAAGGTCGTAGGTTCCAATCCCGGCCGTGCATCAATGGATTTTTCTGTTTGAAGAATTTATATGCGCATCTACACGTGCTTGCAACGGCGAAGGAATACATCATGAGGAAACCAGCTAGTATTCTTATAAGCGGCGATCGTCTTGCTACCTGTCACATGTAAAATGCTATCTACTGCAAAATGTGGGCATGTGTCAAATGTTATGTTTGGACGTGCATCTGACCAACCCCTTAAGACATCTTCATGGATCTAAGAGCGTGGAGATCTGAGAGGATGTCTTCCGTACTTGGGGATTACAGACGTGATCCAATTAGTTTTATTTAAATTTCCGTTCTCTTTCAGTGCTGAAAAGCCCCTGGACCCTCGTGCCGGCAGAGTGGATGTCGAACTGCCCCTACTGCCAGTGCCAGCCACACTTTTAGCCAATATGCTGAGGGAGCTGCTGGGCAAGTCTACATCTAAAGCACACAAACGGATCAAGATCTGTTTGCAACGGTGAGGTCATTTTTGAGGTCAATATGACGGTTAAGAACTAAGATGTAAATTTTAAGGTTAAGAAGTAAAAGGTCACTTTTGTGGTCAATAAGACGTAAGTGCTGGTAAAGTCTACATCTAAAGCACACAAACGGATCAAGATTTTTTTGCAACGGTGGGGTCACTTTTGAGGTCAATGGGACCTTTTATAAGAAAAAGTCACCAAGCTCAATAAGACGGTTTATAAGAAGAGGTCACTATTGAGATCAATAAGACGTTTTATAAGATAAGGTCACTTTTGAGGTCAATAAGAATGTTTATAAGAAGTAAGCGGTCACTTTTGAGGTCACATTGAAAGTTCAACTGAAGTTATTTTCAATCGTCCATTAAGATTTTTGGTTAAAACATTTTCTTTGGTTTTCTTTTTAGTTTTTTAAAACGCAATTGTGATTTTCAGTTTCGAAACTCTAGCGGAAGGAGAGTACCCACTACAAGTGCAGCCTCCAGACTCCGATAGCGTAGTAGTGACTAAGCCAAAGCGGTCGATACGGGCTTTGCGGGCTTTGGAGGCCAAGATCAAGTCGGACACAGATGAGCTTAAATTGAGAGGTGAGTTTGGCGGCACACTTGTTCTTTCTTAGTCATTGTTTATTCAAGCCTAGAGTGAACTTGGCAAGTGTTTTTTTAGGGTTCCTTACCCAAAGGGGAAAAACGGGACCCTATTACTTAGACTACGCTGTCCGTCTGTCTGTCACAAGGCTGTATCTCATGAACCGTGATAGCTAGACAGTTGAAAATGAATGAAATAGAATCACGACTGTCATCCCCACGTACGGTAAACATTCTCTCGGATCTCCAGGCGCTCAGTTCCTTGAATATGCCATAAGGGAGTAGTCAGAGGCAAGTTCAAACAGCACTCTGATCCTTGAAAATGTTGTAAGTGGGATAGTCAAAGATACATTCGAACATTACTTCTGGCACATGCCCACATGTTGCAGTAGTTAGCATTGCACACTCGCTATAGGTTGTAGGTTCGATCCCCACCCAGCGCAAACATTTGTGTGATGAGCATAGATGTTTGTTCTGCGACCAGGTGTTATAATGTATCTTGTGTATGTATTTACAAAAAAAAGTATTTAAGTATTCTATCAGTAATCTGGTTCCTATAATACAAGCTTTGCTTAGTTTGGGGCTAGACGGCGCTGTGTGAAATGGCCATCAATATTTATTTATTTTATTTATTACAGGTCTGAGCAGAAAGCATAGGAAACGCCTTCTCAGGAAGACCCGTCTCGGGCAAAGCATAGTTGAGGATATGGAGAAGGTTCACAAGGTGCAGAAGAAGAAACCTAAGGTGAGTTATCTAAATCTTAATATATAAAGCTCTTGCGTCACTGAATGACTGTTTTATCAACGCACAGCCTAAACCACTGGAAATTTGGAGGGTGTATTCATTTTTTTGTGTAGGGGTGCACCAAGAAAGGAATTGCAGCAGGGGTAAAAGTTTAAGAATAAAGTTTTCACCAGTTTCCTAAAAAAAAGGTTGCACCAAGCTCTTAAATTCATGCTTAACACTTTAGAAAGGGCTAGCATTGACTGTATGTATTTAATAATTACTAATAGTATTATAAATCTGAAAGTTTGTGAAGATGTTTGGGGCTAAAGCATTCCCAAACGGATTTGGATGAAACTTGGATATACATAACTTGAATCCGAGAATAAAAAATAGGATACTTTTTACCCAGGGAGCAAAACCTCGGGCTGAAGCTAGTATTATTTAATAAGTGTATTTCTAGCAAAGTTTAAAAGATCCTTGTTTCCATTTTCAGAATGGGGAATGGCTCGTAGAGTCTACAGCTGCAGAAACAAAAAAAAAAGATACATCTAATAAAGAAAACCAGAATAAGAAGAAAAACAAATCCAATGACAAAACTCTTAAACGGAAACTTGAAGAAACTCAAAATAAAAATGAGGTCTCTAAGAGAATGGTTGATAAAAAGATGAAAAAATCTGTGAAAGATATTCCTAAGCCAGTAAAAGATATTCCTAAGCCAGTAAAAGATAGTCCTAAGCAAGTAAAAGAAGGAAAGTTAGATAAAAAGATTAAAGAAAAGGACACAAACAAACAAAAGGAGTTAAAAGACAGCAAGAAGGAACCACCCAAACTTGAAAAGAAACCCATTATCGAAGAAAAAAAACCATCTAAAAAGAATAAAGTAGAATCACCAAAACTCCTTATAAACAAACTTAGAAACTATTCAAAACAACTACAGAAAGATACAAAAAGTATTGATAACAAAATTAATTTTGAAACACCGAAGAAGGTCAAGTTCGTATTAAAAAACAATTCGATGCAAAAACCGGTGGATTATTACAAAAGTGTAAGACAGAGTCCGAGCATACCATTTGACAGCTCGAAGAAACCGAACAAAACAAACTTAAAACCATCATCTCCATCGCCTATTAATCCGTTCTTCAAGAAGAAGTTACGTATGAAGCATTAGATTGTGAAGTGAAATGCGGGCATGTTCCAAAATGTGCGGACGTGCCTCTGACTACCCACTATAGACATTATCAATGATCTGTGCCCTAGACGTCTGAGAAGATGTCAACCGTAGGTACGTGGGGATTAAAGTTGTGATCCTATATTTCTAAAATACTAGAGATGAATTATGCCGTGTTGACCGAGTGGGAGCTACTTCGAATTTCAATAAGGTCGTAGATTCAAATCACGGACGCACATCAATAGATTTTTCTGTTCGAAAAATTTATGTTAACACATGCTTACAATGGTGAAGGAAAACATTGTGAGGAAACCAGTTAGTATTCTTGTAAGCGGTGATGTGCTTGCAACCTGTCATGTAAATGATAACTACTGCAAAATGTGGGCATGTGCCAAATATAATGTTTGGTCGCGCCTCTGACTACCCTAAGACATCTTCAAAGATCTATGCGCCAGGGAGATCTGAGAGGATTTCTACCGTACTTTGGGATTACAGTCGTGATCCTATTTCATTTTAACTTAAGATTAGGAAATATTTGAGTACATTTTGTCAGTGAGTGTTTTTTTGAAGGCTCTTTTGGTGTTTATGTATTTTATAAGATTTTAAAACGTGTAGGAGTCACTGGCGAATTAATGTTCTCTATCTAAACCACTAGATTTTAATAATAAATGTAGCGAAAATAGCATTTGCTTTATACTATTGTCAGAGTAGAAATATACAATTTAGCGCGTGTCTTTTAGACCGGTCTTCCTTCTTTGTTACGTCAGAGTGCAAAGACCTTACTCAACAAAACGATTTAGCCTCCTGCCTACCAGACATACTTTTTTTTAAGATATCGCTGTGAATTTTGGTGATGTGTACGTTATATGTACATATTAGTTCAAAAATAAATTAAAATGGTAGTGAAAAAATTTCTAGGCCAGAAAATTCGACTTTTTACTACGTACTATATGCAGGACACTGTCGCACGGCGCGGTAGATTTATAATTTATCAATTGAAATATAAACCTTATTGGATAACTATTAATTAAATTGATAAATTTATAAATCCGCTGCCGTTTGGTCGTCCACTGTGCGCTAGACATTAAAGTAGTCGATCTTTGTATATTTTATATCGTTTCTCGGTTTCAAGAGAAACCGACCAGAACTACCTGACTGTATAATATATGCATATTGATTGGAAACTGACGTCAGCAAAGAAGGCCACGCGCGCTTCCCCAACATTGTTCATACTTAGTGTTCATACATGTGTTCATCTATCATTGTACATTTATTACAACCTCTTTATATTCCCTTCTGTAATGCGCTGGATTTTGTACTAGAAAGCTAGAATTAGCGTTATTTTCTAATTTCATAGGACATTTTGTTAAGTTTATCTAAAGTATTGTACTATTGATGAAATAAATTAATTATGAATTTATTAATTTTGTTTTCATTATCCCCCAAGCCACACATTTTCACACATGGAGACATAAAGTAAAGATTTAAAATTAAATTGATAATTTAATTCTCTGCTGTCCCGTCTGCCATGTGCGCAGGCTATAATGTTAGTAGTTATAGTTTCCATTAAATGCCAATGTACTCTGTACACTTGCAATCAACCATTGCACGCCTGAAAAAAAACCGGCCTAGTGCGAGACCGGTTTTTTTTCGGCGGACTCGCGCACGAAGGGTTCCGTTCCATTATCTATAAATAAAATAAGGGGCAAAGTACGTGTCGGGTCACGCGCATGTAGGGTTTCGTATTTTACAGAGCTAACATCCTTATTATAGGTAATTTTCAATGGTATTTGTACTACATTTTTATTATTACTTCTCCAAGTCAATTTTATAAGTTAGTTGACTATTACGTCTATTACTGGAAAACTTGTAATGCCTACTTAGCAGTGATAGTTTTCCTTTTAAGTTCGTCATATGTAGGTACCTACTACACACGTGAAATATTTCAACAATAGTTTAGATTTTAGAGGGGGAGGACACTCGTTTTTAACAAAAATTGGCACTTTAAATAAAGCTTAATATTTCAAAAAGTTGTTTTCACAAACCCTTAAAAAAGACCTATCTAACAATAATCCACAACATGAACGCGAGAAAAAAAAATAACATCCTCATCTATATAACTATATACATATAATAAAGCTGTAGAAGAGTTCAATTCTGTACATTGAATAAAAACGAAAAAAAATACTCCTAGGTGTCTTCATACAAGTAACACAAGCCAAAAAAAAAAAAATATTTTAAAATTATTGTCTGTCTGTCTGTCTGTTGTCAGGCTTTCACGCAAAAACTACTGAACGGATTTTGATGAAACTTTTTTTGTTATATAGCTATTAGTCCTAGGCAACTTATAGACTATAATTTTGGAAGATCGGAATACCAGATGTGGAACTATAGCGGTCTGGGTTTGGGTAATCTATAAGAGATATAGGCAAAGTTGGTCAACATGCTGTCGACAATCGAAAGAAAAGGAATAAAATAAAACCGGCGCACGAAGGGTTCCGTACCATTATCTATAATAAACGGCAAAAAAACACATTTGTAGTATGGGAGCCCCACTTAAATATTTATTTTATTCTGTTTTTAGTATTTGTTGTTATAGCGGCAACAGAAATACATCATTTATGAAAATTTCAGCTGTCTAGCTATCACGTTTCATGAGATACACCTCTGTGACAGACAGACGGACAGCGAAGTCTTAGTAATCGGGTCCCGTTTTTACCCTTTGGGTACGGAACCCTAAAAAATAATTACGAATTATATAAAAATAATTATTAATTCATAAAAAAATCAACAGATAGCAGCACATGTGTACCTAACCTAACTACTACTAACCTACCTATATAATAATAGGCGCAAACATTCTTTATATTTGTGTAGGCTTGCTACACCATTGGGTTATTTTAGTTGGTATACTAATATTATAAAGAGGAAAGATTTGATTTTTTGTTGTCTGTATTGTTTTTTTATGTTTGTAATGGATAAACTCTTTTTTTTTGCATTTTTCGCGTGTGCTGCAAAAACTATTGATAGTACGTAAACAAAAAATGATACATTATTGAATGTCCTCATTATTGCGCATAAGAAAGTCTGCGAGGAGGTATATTATCTAAATATTACGATAGTTAGATATAATAACCGTTTATGTTTCTATCCATATCATGATATTACTTATCCAACTTAACTAATTAGCAATTAAGGCTATAAATTTAGGAGTAAACCACTTTTTGAGTTGTTCAAATCGGTCGATTCGTTTTGAAGTTATGATGAGTAAAACAAAATGAAAGCTGTGGCGATATTCCTATCGTCCTGTTAGGAAACTCGAGCGCTTTCAACATGTGTTTAGTGTAAAGGCGCAAACCCACCACGGCGCACAGAGAGGCGACGCACGTGCGACAAGTTTCATTTTAAGCCGTAAACCCACCGCGGAGCATGCTGTACACCGGCACGCGACGCATTTTAGCTGCGTGGGTTCATTTGTTTGATAACGTGAGTCTACATTTCCACTGTTGCACACGCTATACACGAATATGAATCCACAATCACAACTATGTAAAACTGTAGCGCAGCATAGTTTTGAATTTTGATTTTGAGCTACTTGAGCATTATATTCGAGCAAGACATGCGTGCCCCAATAACGACAAATAATGCGTAGCGTGTCCGTGGGTTGCAATGGACACAATTACATAAGTACATATTCTTTTAAATCAGCCAACGCCATGCTCGCTGTGTACGCGATACACGCAGACGTGTGAACGTATGATTCAAAACTGTGCTGCGCTGTTAGTCGTCGAAATGTAGACTCACGTTGTCAAACAAATTAACCCACGCAGCTAAGATGCGTTGCGTGCCATGCACAGCATGCTCTGCAGCGGGTTTACTCCTTAATGGGTAAGTCATAAGTACTGATATAAAAGTTGCAGGATACTAAAATCGTGGCTACCAATAACTATACTTACGGGGCCGGCAGCGGGACCACTTGCGCGGATACCTATCGCCATTTAAGCCATGCCATAGCCATACCTATTCAAAATAATCACATTTAGAAATGTCTGTCGCCCAGCGAAGCGGGCACGGGTCAGCTAGTTTTACATGTAGGGGTGTACCTTTAAAAAAAAGTATTTTAAGATTTTATTCTACCACTTTGTTGGCTGGACTAAGATGTAAATTCATGACAATTTACAGCTTTTTAGCACTAATAGTCTCTGAGCTAAGCTGCGGACAGACGGACGGACTGACATGGCGAAACTCTATGGGTTTCTTGTTGACTCGAAACCCTAAAAACGACAAGAAAAATCGTTTGTTATACAGATACAGATTTAAAAAATATTTAAGTGTGACTCTGGGAGCCACACATAAATATGTTATAGCGGCAACAGAAATACATAATCTGTGAAAATTTCAAGTGTAGCTATAACGGTTAATGAGATACCATCGACTACATAGCCTATGTAGTCGATGTGAGGTACACCCTTGTGACAGACAGATGGACAGTGAAATGCTAACGTTTTACCTGAAAATAAAACGTATATTAAAATACTTACCTGATCCAAAGTCCAATATATATATAGAGATATAGCTATCGTTTTGCGCTTCTTTTGTCCTTTTCCTACCAAGTAATGCGTATCGCCTTCCTTTTCGCACACACACACACACCACCACACAGGCAGCGACTGTTCCATGACAGTCGATTTGTTCCTCATTAAAGGCTTGTTTTTGCGTTAACACCAGGCAGAATTTTAAAAAAATATTGGACTTTGGATCAGGTAAGTATTTTAATATACGTTTTATTTTCAGGTAAAACGTTAGCATTAAAAGACTGTACCGTGATCCAAAGTCCAATATATATATAGAGATATGTTTGTTATCGCCTGGTGGTGGTGGTTGACGTCAATGTGACTATGAAATTAATAATGCTTGGATTTGCTTTATTTATTAAAAGTTTTAACGTAGGTAACCAGTTATAGTGCACCGAACGCACCTTCCAAAAATATTGAATTGTAGAAAATGAATATTTATATATATCTTGTGAAACCTCTGCAATTAGCACAACAGTAAATATAAATAAAATAAGTATTTACAATATACACAAGCCACTTCTAGATCAATTGATTGACAGAAGACTTTAGATAAGTATCTACTTCATCATGTCTCGACTAGGTATAGGCGAATATTGCTGTTTTCATGTTTAAAAGTTTAGATAAACAAAACATAAATAAAATGGTTTCTAAGAAAATAAGCAATAGGGTATGTGCTATTCATTCTCAATTTAACATTAAGATACCTACTTCCAATCATTCATTTATATAGCCTGAAAAGTTGGCGTTTGATTTAACGGTACCACTATTTGATTGTACCACAGTCTTTAGAATCATTCGGACAGCTAAAAATTGTTTACCTATTCTGCGATCTGAAATGCCTCTTGAGACTATTTTCAGCTAGTGTGTGCATGCCTGTAATTGGCTCACTTATTATTATAATTTCAATGCATGTTAATATTTAATGTATATTCAAATAAATGTGCTGTTGGCGTTGCCTCAATAAATAAATTAAATCATATTATATTATTCTAGCTTTTTTGATGCAACTGAAGCTTTAAAAGTATTAGGTGTACTACTAATTAATAATATTATAGTCGGTTTGGACTTAACTGTAACTGCATATACATATCTTTCGCCAATCGTTTTCAACAGATTTATCCAATAAAATTAATCTAAACTCTTATTATCTGGTTTTAAATTAAGCCACCAGATAGACAGATGATAATCAGTTTTTTAAAACTGGTTATAAAGTTACAAAATCACTGTTAACAATGCAATTCTTAGAGTTTATACTATGAGTTAAATCATGTACTCTTCTTCCAGAATATAGAAGTGAGATAGCTGTTTACTAGTTTTGATATTTACTACTAGGTCAACATCCTATAGAGGAGGTTTAGTCAAAGCTGAATATGATTACGGCTATCGATTTTAAGATTTATTTTACAAGTGAGTGGGTACCAAGCTGCTCAGTAAGTTATGGGTCACAAAGTTTAGACACCAAGTACATATATTTATGTATATGTACTTACTAACAAAATACGTGTTGTAGGACAGTTTCTTCTTGTAAAATAAATTTGCTAAAAACAGAGCTAACTCAGACCGGTGGGCGTACAGCTAACAACATTATCTGGTTCAGACCACTAGATCCACCTAATCCATGCTGGTTTATAAGTATTTACATTGGAAGGGCACCCGCTATCAAGAAATCTTTTAACTTTGTTGTGGTGTCCTACTACTGCACATTCTAAGGAGGATTGTCTGTAGAGACGTCCAGTAAGATGGTTGAATGAACCAAGGTGCTGCCGTTGCCCGTTCCAAAGGGCTGGATGCCAGAAAACTTTCTTACATCCTGGTGCAACTGAGGTATACATTGCGACAGTGATAACGATGACTTTGGTAATAAGAAAGGAGGAAGAGATACCCATGCTAACGGATAATACCATTTCAAAAATAACAGTGTATACACAAAGTAACTATAATGATAATCATAAAAATATTGTTTTATTTAACGGGTGCCATTCTGGCAGAGTTCGAAAGCGACGCAATCTGCAAGACGGACTGCTTTGGCGTTGTATACACTGGGAATGTGGTAGGATACTAGATCCATCTGATACATATTCGAAGAAAGAAAATATTTTGTAGGTCAAGTTTAACAAACCTTGCGACTTCAAACCTCCTTCATTGCATAAACAAGCAACAGCTGTTTTGTTATTTGATTGCAGGCGTTTTAAAAATAGATAGTAAGTTCGGACCTTGCTCTTAAAAATTTCAGGATTACAAGAAGCTGCAGTATTCATGTTCGAATGCAAATTTTATTCTGCAACCAGCCAATACTCTGACAACTCCATGTTGTCTCTTAAAGCACCCATGCTAATATCTAAAGCATTTCGTTACAATAATTTGTGCGCAAAGAGGGAAGAGTATTTAGGAATAACTTCATAAATGATTAAACCACCAAATTATTGTTTAGATTCAGAGAGACAAAAATATGGATTGTGGTAAATACCCAACCTTTATAATGAATAATACGGCTACCGAGTTGAATTTTCCCTAAGGGATGACGAAACTTGCGAAATGCATCACCTCCATTATCCATCATGCACATCATGGCTTTGAAAGTTGACACGTTTCAAAGTGCCATTTTCTATCTATTTGCTATAAGATGGCTGTCTTTATCTAGCAACATTTTCTCGGAGATAAACTTATTGTTTAGCTAAGGATTCTATATGACGCTCAGGCATAGTACGGATTTTAAGAAATTTACTTCCCAACCTATATATTTCAGCACATTCAGCGTTATGGCAACGTGTTCTTTTAGAAGAATGAGTCTAGAATAATATTTGTAACAAATAATCGTCTTGCTACATACCTATACCTACACCAGAAGTCTGATTCCGTTTTTGGATGAGCATCTGTACCCATCTACTTTCCAGACGTTTAGGGTTATGATGCAGAGTTTAGCTCGAAGAGCAGACTACTCATTTCTATTACTTCTTGGCGGTACAAAAGACATAGAAACCATCTGCGGATTTCGTTAATTGGTACGTGAAAGTAGGTACCTACCATCCATGAGAGATCTATTATTGCAAGACAATTGTTTGGCTGCAAGAATGATAAGGTTTTGTGAACATTGATCAATCTGAATAGTGTCAATACAAAACGGATCTAGCAATCTCAGAAGGAATATTAGTTTATAGACACGCTGTTTCGGTAACTGCCACAATATGAAACGGAGAGATGGTCATTTTCTCTGTTAGAGCCGACATTATCATTTAGTAGGTTGCCTGCCTGCTGTTGTATAGATGGAAGGGCAGGTTGATTCAGAATGGGATACGGGACTTACCTACCAACCCAAAATAATCTTGAGAACGTAACTGGGTGCGCCCATTTCTATACGTTTTTTACCGATCTAGCTGGCCGGCGCGGCGTGGGAAAAACTCGGTGAGTCAATATTTCCAGTTATTTCTCCTATCCCGGTGGGATGAGGGAGAAAGGTGTCTGTAACGTGTACCTCTTTGCGCTGCTTGACGGTCATTATTCCGACGACCTCTTGTTGAGGTTGTTAATGTGAGGCGGACTCTACCCCGAAAGGGCCTGTTAGAGTTCATAGCGCTATGAGGTTTGAGTCAAATTCTGATTTTAATGACTTCTAGAATGTACTCGCAGTAAGCGCAGTATTTAGACCAGACTGCGTAGCAGGAGCGTGGTCATTCGAAAGAGGCCAAATATTACCATAAAATAAAATCTAAAGCAACCGCGAGTTTATCAGCTTCTTATCAATTACTGCATGAAGGTATTATTCGTAAAAAACTTTTATGTAAGATCTTTTACTGTAGGACAACATTGGAATGTTGAAAAACTTTAGCTCTGTGGCCGAAAACCAACTGAAGAGCACCATTCAAGATTTTTGACATTATCTCAGGTTACAGATATATCTTTGACCCTCTTATGGATTTATACCCTCTTTTATCCCCTCGTAGTTTAGGTCAGGGTTAACATTGTCTAAGATAAAAAATCAAAGTTCTCTTTGTTTTACGAGCGTAATAAACGCCGCAAATGCTAAGTATATCAGAATTGTGAGATACCAGGCGTGCGAGATGTATCAAATCGCTTAACTTTCTCGTTAGGCTGTTCAATTAAACCGAGGGTATGACGAAACTATTTTTTCGAATGAACTAATAATCTGCTGTTCGCATTCGTTTAATCTTTGAACGCTTTTTCAATTGAAATACAATGAAGAAGTTTATCAGGGTTCCTTAACTTCTTTCCAATTGAAAGAGAGAATTGGAGTTTCAATTTTTTACAGCCATCGTAACCATCGTGGCTGTCATTGTACAAGTTACCGCTAACATCATCATCAATACAAACATAGGTATGATAATTTTAACCTTTGGGACTAAAATTGCATTGTCCACTAGCGAGCTTTGATTTAGGTTCACTTTGACTGCAATCAGTTTATCAGATATATATTCTGAGAATGTGTAAGATGTCTACGTTTGTTGCGTCGATGACGACAATAACGTTTAGGAGAGGACATGTTAGAACTACCTACTACCTTGATGGCTCAAGGTCATCATTTTTAGATGAGGATCGTAAAGGCAATTTATTTTGTCACTTCTGATTCTCATATGCCTTAGATCCAAAATGAATCGTTATAGTTACTTAAATCCAAGTCTTTTTTGCACGTGAGCTAGATAAATAGTTAATTTGAATCTGAAAATAAGCTTATTCTACTAAAATCGTATGCTGTAATAAAATATAGGTCTACCCTCCATGAAAATAAAAACAAGAATAAATGAATAAGATGATTTCAGAAAAGGCGACGAACTCCACTAAAACAACATGAAAACCATAAAAATCGATAATATCGAACGGTAGATAAGAATAAGTAGGTATAAGATGGTCTTAAATAAAAAGGTGATGAACTTCATAAGTACACACACGAAAAAACATAAAATCAATAATATCGAACGGTAACACCGTTATATTTTCAGCGAACGATCAGCAAGCTCTTAAACGAAACACGAAATTTATAGGTACCTTCAACATTCGACAATTCCTGTCGTGGAGGAAATAACTGTTGGAAAATCAAATATATACGGGACTAAGGTACTAACTGCACTGCTGTTCAAACACAATTTCAAATTACTTTCACTAAATTCAACACAAAATCATTGTAAAATGAACTGATGAAGATAAAAAGTTTATGAAGGTAGATTAGTAAACTTTTTTGTGGAATTTTGTGATGTAACAAGAAGATGTAATCGAAGAGATCGATTGGACCCTTGTACAAAATAACAAATTATTAGAATTTGATAAAGAATTAAAGAATATTTGTATTATACACTAGCTGATCCGTGCCCGCTTTGCTGGGCGACAGACATTTCTAAATGTTTCTAAATGTGATTATTTGGTATTGGTATGGCTATGGTATGGCTTAAATTTAAGGTATCCGCGGATATAGGTACTCAAGTGGTCTCACTGCCGGCCCCGTGAGTATAGTAATTGGTAGCCACGATTTTAGTAACCCGCAACTTTTATATTAGTAGGTACCTAGTACCTACTTATGACTTACCCATTAAGGAGTAAACCCGTTGCAGAGCATGCACAAATATAAATAATGTTTGCGCCTATTATTATAAAGGTAGGTTAGTAGTAGTTAGGTAGGTACACATGTGCTGCTATCTGTTGAGTTTTTTATGAATTAATGTATAATTCATAATTCTTTTTCAGGGTTCCGTACCCAAAGGGTAAAACGGGACCCTAATACTAAGACTTCGCTGTCCGTCTGTCCGTCTGGTAGTCACAGAGCTGTATCTCATGAACCGTGATAGCTAGACAGCTGAAATTTTCATAAATGATGTATTTCAGTTGCCGCTATAAAAACAAATACTAAAAACAGAATAAAATAAATATTTAAGTGGGGCTCCCATACAACAAACGTGTTTTTTGTCGTTTTTTTTTATAGATAATGGTACGGAACCCTTCGTGCGCGAGTCCGACTCGCACTTGGCCGGTTTTATTTTATTCCTTTTCTTTCGATTGTCGACAGCATGTTGACTAACTTTGCCTAAAGCAGTATATTAATATTTCTTATAGATTACCCAAACCCAGACCGCTATAGTTCCACATCTGGTATTCCGA
Organism: Hydriomena furcata; assembly: GCA_912999785.1. Classification (NCBI taxonomy): domain Eukaryota; kingdom Metazoa; phylum Arthropoda; class Insecta; order Lepidoptera; family Geometridae; genus Hydriomena; species Hydriomena furcata. Next base: position 15,013,694 of record OU538822.1, on the reverse strand, counting down.
TCTTCCAAAATTATAGTTTATAAGTTGCCTAGGACTAATAGCTATATAACAAAAATAGTTTCATCAAAATTCGTTCAGTAGTTTTTACGTGAAAGCCTAACAACAGACAGACAGACAGACAGACAGACAAAAATTTCAAAATGTTTTTTTTTGGCTTGTGTTACTTGTATGAAGATTTTTTTTCGTTTTTATTAAATGTACAGAATTGAACTCTTCTACAGCTTTATTATATGTAAAGATTTCTTTTTTTCTCGAACGTTCGCGACCGGCCGAACTGCGCGTTTGACGCCTAGCTGCTAGGCCGGTCGCGAACGTTCGAGAATGTTCGTTATACGAAGCTACTCGCTAGGTGACTCGCTATCGCTAGCCTCTAGGTGCCAAGCAAGCCGCCGACCTGTGCGTTCGCGTTTTTAATTAGGGATGACTGAGAGTGTTATAAACGTAAGAGTAGACAAATATAATCAGAAAGCTTCGAACTGCTAAGCTATCCGGAGTTACACGTGTTATTGTGAGTCAACCATAAAATATAGACATATGCTGTCGTGGAATATTTTAAATATAATTTTAAGGAGAACATTTCCGTCATACATGAATTCTGTGTAGCTTTAACCATTAAGATTGCACACGCGACGGAAGCTTAAAAAATGGAGTAACTTCTCCCGTTTTCCCAACTATTTCCTTCACTGCTCTGCTCCTATTGATTGCAGCGTGATAAAAAGTATACTATAACCAGCTCAGGAGTATGAAAAATAATTGTACCAAGTTTCATTAAAATCCGTTGAGTAGTTTTTGTTTCTATAACGGTTATACAGACAGACAGACAGACAGACAGACAAAAATTTTACTGATTGCATTTTTGGCATCAGTATCGATCCCTTATCACCCCCTGATAGTTATTTTGGATATATATTTCATGTACAGAATTGACCTTTCTACAGATTTATTATAAGTATAGATTAGCACTTACCAGTGCACGTCTGTTCGAAGCGAAAACAACAACGTCAATGAGGAACAAATCGACTGTCATGGAACAGTCGCTGCCTGTGTGGTGGTGTGTGTGTGTGTGCGAAAAGGAAGGCGATACGCATTACTTGGTAGGAAAAGGACAAAAGAAGCGCAAAACGATAGCTATATCTCTATATATATATTGGACTTTGGATCACGGTACAGTCTTTTAATGTACATAGTCGTTGTCGACCAAAGCCCCATTAAATAAATAAAGATTAAAAAAAAAAAAGTGAAATGTTTAATGGCGCCGGCACACTTACGTGTCGTGGCGCGGCGTGTCGCGCCACTAGCCAATCGCAAGACAGCGTTTGCGACACGACACGACACCCAAATGTGTCTCTAACCATACTAAATGTATGAAAGCGATTAGCTAGTGGCGTGTCGCGCCACGACACGACACACGACACGTAAGTGTGCCGGCGCCATAGTGGCGCAACACAAATTGACAGTATTGGTTTCGTTCGGAAATGTTAGGCAATTCATACGGAAATCTTTTAGGAGACTGATTGCCTAATTGCAGCTTCTTGATGATTGCTTGATGTGATATGACGCTTTCTATACAAATTGTCTATGTTTTCTTACCGATTAGTCCTGAATTTCCAAAGACAAGACAAAGCAAATTGAAAATGGCGTCGTTTAGCCGACCAAATGAATCAAAGAATACATTTTTCTTCAACTAATTCCTTCTCGTGACTCAATTTATTTTCCACTTACACTTATTTATCCATACTATCGCATTTGACAGTTTCTTTATGCGTAAAACATGCTGTGGTTTAAGTGATTAGAATCAGAAATGGTTTTACATGTTGTGTCGAAGTTGTAATCCAGGTGTTTACATGATTCCGACGAGGCTCACTGTGCTACAATGCTACCCACTGTGGAGGAGACGAGAGGGTACGACTTCCAGGATTCGGAAAACGCGGAAAAATGGAAAGGAATCTTCATAAACTCACTGAAAAAGGTACGTCAATAATGTGAAACTTGTACGTACATTTCGACATCATACTGCGAATTTTTCGTAATTTTCTTATAATTACAAATAATTTAAATCTACCGCTCATCTGAATAACATTCTACCGTTTCTTATCTATCATAAAATACACAGTAATTTCGTAAAAAAGACTAGTAGTGTTGATGGGGAGTAATAATACAAATCCTGGGTTCCAGATGTCAGATCACATGCAAAAGAGAATTTAATATACTTATTTTCTAAATAAATACAACATCATGTAATATGATCACAATAGCCGTGTGTTTGTTGTTTTGTTCTCAATCTTTAGCTGACTGAACTTTTATTGCACTAGGTAGGTACTGTTTTTAACAACTAATTTTATATTGGCTAGTGAGACCCGGGTCACATGAAGTTATTTTCATTCTGCAACCCCACTGCATCCCTTTAGGGGTTGAATTTCGGGAATTCCTTTCTCAGTGCACCCCTACACATCAAAAGGAATATATCCTCTGAATTTCAAGTTAAAATGATTAGTGGTTTAGACTGTGCGTTGATAGATAAGTCAATCAGTAACACAAGAGTTTTATACATATATTTGGACTGTGAGCAGAGTTACACCAATTAATTTATGAGCTGTTGAGTGATGAGTTGGTTGTGATTCATGGATTGCACAATATAAATAGCAACATAAAAGCTTGTAAAAAATTTACATTTAACTACAAATGCCCTATTTATTTTAGCTATGCTAGCTACTGCAAAATGTGGGCATGTGCCAAATGTAATGTTTGGACGTGCCTCTGACTAACCCTTTAAGACATCATATAAGATCTGAGCACCTGGAGATCTGAGGGGATGTCTACCGTACTTGGGGATTACAGCTGTAATCTTATTGTTTTATTTTTCTTACTTGACAAGGTCTTCCTGTCAAGTTTGTAAGTAAAAAAAAATTAAACACAACTGTAATACCCAACTATAGTAGACATTCTCTCAGATCTCCAGGTGCTCAGATCCTCTAAAGCTGGGTTCCCACGGCGCGTAAAACGACGGACCGCGCCGGATGACGCTCCGCCTGTGTGCGTCCGGCGCGTTGCGTACAGAGCGTTCCGAGCACGGGCCACCACGGATGTATCGTTCCCACGGCGCGTCCGTCCGCCTTGGCGCGGTCTGGCGCGTGATAACGCGGGCCGTGGGACCCCAGCATAATATATTTAAGAGTCAATAAATCCGTGTAACCTAGTAAATTCAGTTATGTTTTATAATTATGTGTGCTAGTCTGTAAGTTATTTATTTATATCAGCCTGAAAAGACTATTATCATTATTTTGTTACATAAACATCCAAACATTAAATTTGGCACATACATGCCCACATATTGTAGTAGTACCGTTCTATAATAATATGACAGGTTGCAAGTCGATAAACTGACTACTCCCTTCAGATATCTTCAAGGATCTAAGCTCCTTGAGATCTGAGAGCATGTCTTCCGTACTTGGGGATTACAGTTGTGTTACTATTTCATAAACTATGCTGACTGAGTGGGAGGTGCTTTGAGTTTAAATCTGAAGGTTGTGGGTTTAAATTAAAAAAACCGGCCATGTGCAAGTGGAACTCGCGCACTAAGGGTTCCTTACCATTATCTATAAAAACAAAAAAATCACGTTAGTTGTATCCACTTAAATATTTATTTTATTCTGTCTTTAGTCAAAGTCAAAGTCAAAGTTTCTTTATTGCTTGAAATACATGTACAGAAGATGTTCATTTATAAATATATTACCAATGTACTCTGCCTATGAAGGCATGCAATATCAAATTTACAACATATCAAAAAAATAATAATAATAAAAATTTTAAAAAAATAATAATAATTAGTATTTGTTGTTATAGCGGCAACAGAAATAGGTACATTATCTGTGAAAATTTCAACTGTCTTAACTATCACGTGAAAAAATGTGAAAAAACACACACACCGACTTACAAACTTTCGCATTTATAATATTAGTAGGATTTATTAATTTATCATTGTTTCTATTCCCAGGTGTTGGAGCAAGTCCATCCATCCCTGAACGCGGAGGAAAGTGCGTTGGAATATGTGGAGTCCCTCTGTCTCCGGCTGCTTGCTATGCTCTGCGCTGCACCATCACCACTCACAGTTCAGGTATGTTGGCTTATTTTTACCAGCTTTTATTTTGGACTAGCAGTCCGCCCCGGTGTCGCACGGGTGTATTAATGATTATAAGGTTTTGTTTTTTACACTTTGGGTTACATTATTAAAGTTTTAGTAGGGATCCCTATTCTTTTTCTCATAATAGATATAGCTTATGTTACTCAAAGATAATGTAGCATTCTAATGGTAAAAGAATTTATAAAATGGTCCAGTAATTTCAGAGCCTATTCAATACAAACAAACAAATCTTTCCTCATTATAATATTAGTATATACAAGGAAGATTTATTTTGATAAATGCAGAATAGTTTTATCACAATAACCGCAAAACATCATTTTGTTTTTTATGACAAAGATAACTTAAGGATTTAATCTAGATAATTAAAGAACAGAAACACTGGGTGAAACTTTTCTCAATAGATTTATTTTCCTAAATTTGCTCTTCTAAAACGCTATTTACGTTCTTACTCAAAACTATGAACAGCTGAACAGTTTTATATAATTTGTTAGATAAACATACTAGCTGCATAATTGAAGGACAGTTTCTTGTTAAGTTTGATGGTTTTCAAGATAATGAGATTTTATCATTTTTATAAGTAACTAGCGACCCGCCCCGGCTTCGCACGGGTAGCATGTTATTATACTTATAAACCTTCCTCCTGAATCACTCTATCTATTAAAAAAAACCGCATCAAAATCCGTTGTGTAGTTTTAAAGATATAAGCAAACATACATACATACATATTACATACAGACGCGGGAAGCGGAAAGCGACTTTGCTTTATACTATGTAGTGATAATTACTATCTTTTTAAGAATAAATATGATTATTAAAACAAAAAATTATAACCTTTCTCTTTCTCTCAGGATGTGGAAGAGCGCGTGGGTCGCACGTTCCCTTCCCCGTTGGACAAATGGGCGTTACAAGACGCAAAAGACTTCGTTGCAAAACGACGCCGCGCAACATTACCGCACGACAAGGTTCACACCATGCTGCAGAAAGTACGTTTGTCGCTCGGTGCCATTACCACAAGCTCAAAAGTAATATCACAACAAAACTACTCAAGTGACAACGCAATACGAACTCGTATAGCGTTGTCACATTCGCACCACGTGTGATATTGTTTTGATATTACTTTAAGACTTTGTGGTACGGTACCCCTGCCTAGCTCCTTCCGTTTTCCCTCAAGATGTGTTCTAGATTACAATTGTTGGTGGCCATTTCACATAACGTCATCTAGCCCCAAGCTAAGCAAAGCTTATACGTATTGAATCAGATTTCTGAAATCCTAATAATATTAAAGATGTAAAAGTTTGTGAGTTTGTATGTTTGTTTGTGCCTCAATCAGGCCTAAACGACAAAACGGATTATGTTGAAATGTACTGTAGATGTAGAAATAATGCCTGAATAAAACAGACTACTTTAAAATATGAAAAACATCCCCGAAATTATAAAAAAATGCAAAAGGCGTGATTTTGGTATAGATGGCGCTGGTGTGCAACAAACCTGACATCACAAACTAAAAAAAATCAGTCTTTTCTATTTTATTATTGAAATTTGACAGGACAACGACTGTCACGGGTCGTCTAGTACATAATAACGCCCAGACACAGAATACATCAATATTCATCACAAGAATGTATTGTGCTGGGTGGGAAATGGACCCACAACCCAGCGCAGAAGGTAGAGCTACTACCAACTGAGCTGTGAGGCCAGTCCAATTAAGATAAATAGATGAAAAATATTTTTTGCACACACTCGCATGACTGATAATATTTTATTTCCAGGAAGTACTACTCTACAAGATCGACATGTCAGTGTCCGTATTCATGACCGCTATCCTGGAGTACGTGAGTGCGGATATCTTCAAGCTGGCTGGTAACTTCGTCAAGAAGATATCCCAAAAGTCTGGCTATGAAACTGTCACCTGTCGGGATATCAAGACGGCTATGTGCGCAGATAAGGTAATCTTAATACCTATATACTAATATTATAAATGCGCAAGTAACTATCTGTCTGTCTGTGACGTTATCCCCAACAGCTCGTTCGATTGTTATAAAATTTAATTTAAAGATGGATTGGTGATGGTAAGGTCTTGAGACGGATATGGGTTTCCCAAAATTTTCTTTTGATATTCAGTCAAATCGAATCAGTAATCAGTAATCTCTGAATCTACGCGGACGAAGTCGCGGGTAATAGATAGCAATATGTTACATGTTTGTGCTTGAATCATGCCTAAACGACTGAAAGGAATAAGGTTAAATTTGCTGTCAATGTAGATTACACTCTAGGATAATAAATAGGCTACTTTATAACTCGAAAAAAATCACTAAAATTTAATAAAAAGTAGCAAAAGGGATGATGTTTTAAATGTTGCTGGTGTGCAACAAATTTGACATAGTCAGTTTCGATGACTGCCAGCCCACGTGACAGACCAGAATAAGTTTTATTTTATCTCCCTCTAATCCGAAGGTCGTGGGTTCGAACCCCGGTCGTGATTCAATGGTTATTTTAAATGTTTGTTACTTCAAGACTCCGTTATTTATTAACCAATTTTTGGTTTGGATGATATACCTACTTCTCGTTAGGTCCCATTTAAATTCAAGGAAAAAATACCACCTCGTAGTTATTTTTAGTTTTTAGGGTTCTGTACCCGGTAATAATAATAGTCTGTAATAGGGTATCCTATTACTGAGACTTCGCAGTCCGTCTGTCCGTCTGTCCGTCTGTCTGTCACAGGGCTGTATCTCAAGAACCGTGATAGCTAGACAGTTGAAATTTTTACAGATTATGTATTTCTGTTGCCGCTTTAACAACAAATACTAAAAACATAAAATAAATATTTAAGTTTGGCTCCCATACAACAAACGTGTTATTTTTTTCGTTTTTTATAGATTTTTTGAAACGTAATGATGTCTCTTCCAGGTGCTGATGGACATGTTCTACCAGGAGTGGGAAGCTCCCGCCGAAGCCACAGGCGGAGCTTCGCTCTCCTACGCGGAGCTGGTCAGGGATCTGCTGGCTGATGAGAAGCACTTCCTCAGGGACCTGAACCTCATCATCAGGGTGTTTAAGGATGAACTGGAGAATATCCTCGAGTCTGATACTAGGGTAGGTCATTGTACACTAGAGCTCTACGTAGCATTAAGAGGCTGCCAGTCGCTGATTGCTCTTTTTCGAAACGAAAAAAGAAATACTTCTGAACAAGCCACATCTCCTATTTTTATAAGTATATTACTTCAGGTTCCTACCTAGATTTCTATTAAGCTGAAAACATAATAGCAGAAACTTTTCACGATAAAAATATTATTTCAAAATGATACGTTTTAGAATTTATGATCGAAATATTTTATATACCTACTATTAAAATTAACTTGTGATTTATTGTTAAAGATAGGTAATATGTAGATCTAGATTTCTATTAGGATAGATTTTTGATAAGTAATTATACATAATTTATATCATTAATTTATTCGAAAAGCTAAGGCGGACCACGCGCGGACGTGTGTTTGTCATCATTGCAGCGGTCGGTAGGATTATTTATCGAAGTGATTAAAGATGGGTACATCTTTATTCACATATACTATACATTATAAAATAGGAGATGTGGCTTGTTCACAAGTATTTCTTTTTTCGTTTCGAACAAAAATAATCGTCGACTGGCAGCGTCATAAGGAAAGGATCATTTATAAAAATGATAGGCCCCAAGCCGTGCTTGTTGCCTGATTCTTGTAGACAATGGTCGCGAACAGGCGTAGCTTCATCTAGCTTCGAAGACGTTTCAAAGTGATTCTTGTGATTTTATTTAAATAAATACTTGTTGTGAAGAGTAGAGTGGAACTAACTATTTTATTAGCGACGAGAGTGAATGAAGCAAAAGAGGTATGTCATAATCGCAGCAAGTGGAAAGCCGTGGTCTCTGCCTACCCCCTCTGGGAGACAGGCGTGATTTTAATTATGACTTTTATGTATGACTTATAGTTTGTTAGTTTGTTTGTATGTACGGATCAAAAATTGTAGTGAAATTTTAAACTATATAGTTCTCTTCCAGCCCCCGGGGTAATTAGGTTAAAATTTTATATACCTAGGTGTATATACCTTATATACTTAGGTGACAACACTATAGGTGACAGCGCGCTGCTCTGGGGGTCTACTCGCTAATCGAAAACAAAATTTCGTGACAATATTCGTTTCAACTATAGTTTGAACTGATTTGTAAGTAGGATTACGAAATTCGATGATTTTTAAAATAATTACGGTCGTTCAATTCTGAAACGAATATTGTCACAAAATTTCGTTTTCGGTTACCGAGTAGATCCTCTGATCTCTAGCTCGAGGAGGATTTTAAAAAGCTAGTTTTAAATTTTTTTTTATTAAAATGTCCAATTGTTTTGTTTCAGGCAATATCATTGATATTCGGTAACATAGTTGACATCTACGAGCTGACTGTCACTTTGCTTGGTAACTTGGAGGATGCCATTGAAATGTCGCAGGACTCGCCCACACCGTACATCGGCAGCTGTTTTGAAGGTACTGTCAGTTTTGACGTATGGACGACACAATTTTTTTTTTTATTTTTTTTTTTATTGTTAGTGTACATTAATATAAATAGTGTACTCTAATAATACTACAATCTAGCCATATGGCAGGCTAATGAGTAGTTTCACTTTGACCTAAATTGCTATGATATTGTTATTAAACTAAGAATGTGTCCACTAACACTTTTCTTACTGTCTCTAATTAAGGGGAAGACACTTTGTTTTTGTGTTCTATAAACGTAGTACTAACTTACTCTTACACTACACAAAACTGATTGTATGATACACTACATTACACTAGCTCAAAAGGTTTCGTTCTTTTGAGCCTTCTTACTTGGTCTGTGTTGTCGAGAAGCTGGATTGCCTCGACGTTTACATGGCGATGAAGTCTTTGTTCGTGAGCTTCTGCATAATATTGAATGACTTTAGCGACGAAATCTATGTTAAGGTCCCGGTGGAGATCGTCATTTCTTATGTACCAGGGTGCATTCACTATTCCCCTGAGTACCTTGTTTTGGAATCTTTGGATTATTTGTATATTGCTCTTTTTGGTACAGCCCCAAAGCTGTATACCATAGGTCCATACTGGCATAAGAACTTGTTTGTATAGTAACATCTTGTTGTGTACTGCCAGGGCGGAATGTCTTCCAAGAAGCCAGTACATTCTCTTGTAGCGTAGATCTAACTCATCTTTTTTCTTTTTGGCGTGAGCTTTCCAGCACGACACAATGACGATATGATAGTGATTCGTGGTGGCCTGCCTTATCAATATAAACTATTAAACGGATTTTGATGAAACTTGGAATAAACATAGCTTATGCCCTGGAATAGCAAATAGGCTACTTTTTACCCAGGTATTACGGGGCTGAAGCTTGTATTACTATGTGTCTGGTTATAAGTACATTGTACGGTTTTATATTAGTTATTAATATTATATCTTGTTCCAGAACTAGCGGAAGTGGAGGAGTTCCGTGCCTATGTCCGTTACGCCAACATTGTCACTCAGAAGGAGTCCAGAGCTGCTTTGCAGAACATCGTTGATGATCCTGTGGTAAGCTCTTCTACAAATACAATATAAATATAAATTATGTTTATTTACAAACACACACTATTCACGTACGTACTTATCACTAGCACAATTTTACTAATAATTTTCAGCTGTCAGAGCGGCTAGACACAGCGGGTCACGGCTTCCGACTGGCAGTCAAGTACTATCTCCCGCGACTTCTACTGGCGCCAGTAGCTCACGTGTTCTTATACCACAGCTATGTGCTAGCTCTGCTTCAGATAGCTCCGGCTAATGACGACAGAGAGAGCTTCAAACAGGTAAACGATTTTTTTTACTAACCATCCCAGTCACTAATTTTGGTTAGTGACCGCTCTGGTTACTAAATACTTTTGTTCTGGGTATGTTATTGCCCTGTCCAGTATTGCCACAGTAATCGATTATATGACTATTGATTTTACATGAGTCACGCATTACTGTCACTCAGTCTGCCCGCGACAATGGCTATTGTAACATAGTCGAAACGTTGGGAAAATATATTAAAGGTGATAAAGACCAGTGTAAAAATCAATAGTTGTCTATTAATCACGTTTGTTTGAAAAATAATGCTGGTTACTGACCGCTCTGGTTACTAAACTGGATTGATGTTATTATATTATTGCCCTGATCACTATTGCTTTGGTAACCGGTTATTAACAACCTCAGTCATTAATTGACTTACTTACTCTCTGTTCTGATTCCCAGATAAAATATTTATAAAAAAATGTCCGCGTTACTAACCACTTTGGTTACAATGTATAACGGTTACAAACCAATCCGGTCACTTTTGTCATGAGTTTTTTATAACCATGCTCCTAATTTTTCAGGTGGAATGCAATCTACATCCAATCAAGAAACTACTTATAAAAGCACTAGGAAATGGCCCAAAAGTGTAAGTATTTTTAGAAAGTATACCCTAACAGTTGGACAACCCATACTGGGTTTCCCTGTTTCATGGGTAAGCCGTGGTCGCTGCCTACCCCTCTGGGAAACAGGTACGATGTTCTGTATTCCTACTAATATTAAAATTGCAAAAGTTTGTAAGTATGTTTGGATGTTTGAAACTCAATAACGCCCAAACTAGGATGAAACTTAGTAATAGTTAGGAATAGCTAAGTACATGTACCTACCTAGATGCAAGTGTAGTATGTTAAAAACAGTTAATTAATGTTTATAATAATTACCACGTTATTTCTTGTATTGATGACGTTTCGAGACAATTCAGATGCTAATTACGAAAACGTGGTAATTAGCCGTTCGATCCCCACCCAGGGCAAATATTTGTGTGATGAACATAGATGTTTGTTCTGTGTCTGGGTGTTACTATGTATAATAAGTATGTATTTACAAAAAAAAAGTATATAAGTATTCTATCAGTTATCTGGTTCCCATAGTACAAGCTTTGCTTAGTTTGGGGCTAGATGGCGCTGTGTGTAAAGTCCGCCAATATTTATTATTATTATTATTAATTAATTTCCAAAACCTCAGTTTTTTGTTAATTAATTTCCAAAACCTCCGTTTTTTTTTCACCATCTCACATCCTGGAATACTGAAAGGCTAATTTTCACCATGCGAGCGAAGCCATTAGCTAAAGCTAGTTATAATATAATTTGAACTGAATTTATAATATTTTTTTTCAGAGACACATTAAGAATGGCAATGCGGGCACGAAGAGCGTTAGCGATGGAGAAATGTTCAGAACTAGCGAGGACTGTCGACAATTGGGACCCGAGACTTGTGGCGCATTGCTGCAATGAATTTATAAGAGGTGAGAACAAAGTACCAAATGTTGATAGCGCCAATGTAGAATAGAATAGAATAATCTCATAATTAGGTACATAATTAGGTTTTTTTTAAGATCAGATTTTGTAGAATCCTCCTTCGAGCTTGAAAAAATCAGAGCAGCGCGCTACCTGTCACATAATATTAAGGAAAGGATCATTGAAATATTATAGCCGTGTTTTTTGGCTGATTCTTGTAGACAATGGTCGCGAGGAATAGGCGTAGCTTTATCTGATTCCTAAGGCGTTTGAAAGTGATCCTTGTGATTTTATTTAAATAAATACCTTTTGAACTTGAGTTTGGAAATATGAAACAGATACTCATACATACATAATGGTGTGGGTTCAAATTCCACTCGGACTATAACATTTTTGATACTTATAAAACTTATTTGTTTACAGAGGATACATTATCTAAGATCGGGCCAGGAAAGCGGATAGCTGAACGACGAGCGTACTTGTTCGACGGTCTATTACTGCTATGTAAACCGGTTACTAGTTTGGTAAGTACATTATATACCTGCAGCTTTATTGTCCAATGCAAAATGTGGACGTGCCTCTGACTAACCCCTTTAGATGTGTTCAATGATCTGAGCGCCTAGAGTTATGAGAGGATGTCTACCTTACTTGGAGATTACAGTCGTTTAATTTTCTTGGCTTGCAACCTGTCACGTATGGAATGCTTGTTACTGAAAAATGTGGGCATGTGAGATCTGAGAGACAACTAAATCTAATCTGTTTTATCTAGTAGCCTTTTGACTTAGACTTTGGAAGTTGTAACTATGATCGCGTTGCAGGTGGGCGTGGGCAACAGTGGCAGTGGTGGCAGTTTCTCAGGTGGAATGCAGCAGCTTAAGCTTAAGGAGAAGCTGCATGTCAGGAAGATGGAGTTGGTGGACAAATCGGATACGGAGGGTGAGTTGATATTGACACTGTTTATCTATAATATAAAAATGAATCGCATTATGTGTTGGTAAGCGCATAACTCAACAACGCCTGGACCAATTTGGCCTTTTTTTTTTTTTTTATGTTTTTTGAAGTTCAAGGATGGTTTTTACGGCGAGAAAAAATCGAATAATTGCCAGAAAAACCCTAAAAACAGCCCTTTTCTTTTTCCCATACAAAAGTTTTCTAACTAAAACGTAGAGTCAATTTGAGCTTTATTGCTATTGTATAAAGTTCACTGTTGTCTAAACAATGTAGGTGTGTTCCTAAGAATGGGAACGGGAATATAAAAATCAATGCTACTTTTCGTTGTAATTTTATAACTCAAGACCGGGCTCACCTATCCAAACCAAATGTTTAGGTTTTGTTTGGACTATTTAGTATATAGTTTATGTGAAGAAGGTTCATACATTATATTTGGCACATTGCCCACTACTGCAATAGGTAGGCATGTGCCAAAAAGTAAATATAAAGCTTGTAATAATTAGAGCATTTTTTCCCTTAGAATGGCGCCACGTGGTGGAGCTGACCCCTCGCGGAGGAGCCCCAGTCCTCGTGTCTTGCGGCTCTTGTGCAGAGAAGAGGAACTGGATGTGCGATCTGGTGATGTTGAACACCAAACCCATGCTGGATAGGAGTCTGGACAGGTGAGGAGGGCGATTTCCTTGCGTTTTAGTTAAGGGAACTTTCATTTTTAGGGTTCCATACTCAAAGGGTAAAAATTAGACCCTATTACTTAGACTCCGCTGTCCGACTGTCTGTATGTCTGTCACCAGGTTTTATGAACCGTGATAGCTAGACAGTTGAAATGTTCACAGATGATGTATATATGTTGCCGCTATAACAACAAATAAGTACTAAAAACAGAATAAAATAAATATTTAAGTGCACCCATACAACAAACGTGATTTTTTTGCCGGTTTTTCATAGATAATGGTAGGGAAACCTTAGTGCGCGAGTCCGACTCGCACTTGGCCGGTTTATTTTTAAATAGACTTCAAAAATGGGAATTAATTCTGTTATAATTTTAACCGCCTTCAAAAAAGGAGGAGGTTCTCAATTCGTTTTTAATTTTTTTTTATTACCGTGAAACTTGAAAATGACGAGGGAGGACTTGCCCCAGAACTCGGTAATTTATTTATCGATTTGAACTTATAAATCTAGTTCTGATGATGGAATCTAGAAGGAACTGAAGGAACTTGAAGAGTTCCTCCATATTGCATAAATATAACGATTTTAGTATTTACAGCCAAAGCAAGTCAAAAAAGCCGTGTTGGCCGAATGGGAGACACCTCGACTTTCATTTCGAAGGTCGTGGGTTCGCATCCCGGCGTGCATCAATGGATTTTTCTGTTTAAAAAAATTATATGAGCATCAAAAACACGTGTCCAAAACGGTGAAGGAAAACATCGTGAGGAAACCAGTTAGTATTCTTGTATGCGACGATGGGCTTGCAACCTGTCATGTGTGGAATGCAATCTACTGCAAAATATGGGCATATGCCAAATATAATGTTTGGACGTGCTTCTGACTAACCCCTATAGGCATCTACAAGGATCTAAGCACCTGGAGATATGAGAAGATGTCTACCGTACTTGGGGATTACAGTCGTGATCCTATTTAGTTTTTATTTTAGCAACAAGTTGAGTTTTTAGTCAAGAAGTGTCTCGTTACAGTATCCTCTTGGACCTGGAGAAGCGCCATCCCCTCCAGCTCCCCTCAGCCGATCTTTATCGCTTTGCGGTCCCCGACTCTTCGGACAACATTGTGCTGGAGGAACTTAGCCCTCACAACGTGCCACTCATAAAGGTATAAACAAGATAAAACAAATTATTATTAAACCAAAATCAGAGCTCTAAAAATAATTAACTAAAGAAAATGGTATGCCCCCCTTTTTAGGGGAGGGAGGCGCAATATTTGAAAAATATATAGCATATGTGACCCACAATTGAGAGGAATCAAACGACAAATCATTATGTTTAAATCCGTCAAGTCATTTGGGCTGTAGAGGTGTGCCAAACATATGAACATACATACATATAACCGGTTAGTATTCTTGTAAGCGGTGATGGGCTTGCAACCTGTCCCATGTGGAATGCCTATAACTGCTAACGCTGCTGAAATGTCTACCATTTTTTTAACAAGCTTTTGTTAAATATTTATTTCTAATTCGCAGGGAGCCACCCTCCTGAAGCTGGTCGAACGTCTAACCTACCACATATACGCTGATCTCAACCTTGTACGAACGTTCCTAACCACATACCGCTCGTTTTGTTCCGCGAGTGAACTACTCGACTTACTAATAGAGAGATTTCACATACCCGAGCCCGGTGAAGTCTACGACGCGCCCAGACATGGTAAGTTTGGAAAAGTTTGAACGGACCCTGCTTAGCTCCTATGCGGAGGTCCGTGGTGTTACTTTGACAGGTCGTTGGGAGGTTCAAGCTCTACCAGCTTGCGGAGTTTGGTCAATTGGTTTAGTAGTTTCGGAGATATACCCTCGAAGTTAAAACAACTTTTCTGCTAATTTAACTGAACTTTTGTATAAAAAAATATTAGCTAATCGCTTATGTTTGTTAATGTCTTTTGCGCACGCCAGTACCAAGGATCAAGACGCCTAAAAAGGACCATAGTCCGAACACGTTACTCGAAATCGATATAGGTAAAGTATCAAAATTTGTTCATAAGATTTTAGAAAATATTACTAAAAATCTGCAACTGTCAAATTGACATAGTGTTTTGATAGTTATAGATTGATTTTGACCTCAGGATAATAAGTATATGAAAAAAACAGCATAAATGTACGTTTGTTTCGACAGCGGAGAGTATAGAGAGCGTAGCGAGCAGCGACGCGGAGAAGCTCAGTAAAAACACAGCAAGGGAAGACTGGAAGAGATATCGGAAGGAGTTCCAACAGCCTGTCAAATTTAGGTAAGTGACCGAACTATAATGTATGTCATGGTTCATGCATGTGGAGCAGCATACTACTGAGATGGGGCCTGTTTGACCCACGCAGGAGGTAGTCTGTGTTTTTATGTACCTATCTTTCTTCTTCTTGTTATGTATACCTATTTATCTGTGTGTGTCAAATATATGAATTTAAATTTAGCTGCCCCCCCTGTTTCGGACAGGTGTACTAGTGAAAATTATAGGCTCATTTTTGATAATTTATAGGTAGTATATTATTGCGATTTACGTGGGATCTTTTGAAAAACAAAGTATAGTCTATGTTACTTGCTGATAATTGAGTTTTTGATTGGCTTTGTTTATCCAGTATCTTGGGAACTCTTGCCTGCGACGGAAAAGATGAGGAGCAATAGGTTAGCATGGTATGGGCATATTATGAGGAGGGAAGAAAGTCATGTAACGAGAAGAATGATAGGAACGTGGATGGATGTAGACGTAGAGGTAGGCCAAAGAAAAGATGGATGGACTGTGTGAAAGATGATATGGGTAAGAAAGGAGTGAGATGACGGCTGATATAGGGAAATGGGAGAAGAACACATGTTGTGCCGACCCCACTTAAGTGGGATGAGGGCAGGAAGATGATGATCTTGTTAACGCTTCCGATTGGTAGTGATCTGGATCAGTTGAGCTACCTATAGACTGTTTGAAACGGTCTTGAGATAGCTCAACTGGTTCTTATGTATTTTGTAATTATTCTGATATAATATTAGATGTGTTTAAATTCCAGGGTAATAAATGTAATTCGACATTGGGTTGACCAGCATTTCTACGATTTTGAGCGAGAACCGTCATTGCTTGCCAGATTGAGGGACTTTCTGGAGTCTGTTGATGGAAAACCCATGAGGAAATGGGTGCAGAGTGTGCTTAAGACGTTGCAGAGAAAGGTAACTTATCACTACATAGTATAAAGCAAAGTCGCTTTCCGCTTCCCGCGTATGTATGTATGTTTGCTTATATCTTTAAAACTACACAACGGATTTTGATGCGGTTTTTTTTAATAGATAGAGTGATTCAGGAGGTAGGTTTATATGTATTAAACCCGTGCGAAGCCGGGGCGGGTCGCTAGTTATAAATATAAATCTAATTACTTTAAACGGTCCGTCCATTTTTGTATACAAATATAATCTGAATCTCGGAAACGGCTCCAAAGATTTGCATGAAATTTAGTATCGATCTAGCTAGGTTTCATTTCTAGAAAACGTCGTTTTATCCGTGTTGTCAGACAATTAAATACAAAGCTTGTACATCCAGGTACTTATAATAATATCAGCCCTGTTGGCTAAGTGAAAGAAAGAAAGAAAAACCAATTATTCAGCCACCAAATATTAAAAAGCGAAGACAAGCTTATAAATTTATACTAATACTAGCAGACTCGGTTACGCGTTGCTGTGTCAACAGATATCGCGACTAAATTGAGATGTTAGCTATCCTATCTTTCAAGTTGGATCAAACTGTACACGGTGTGCAAAGTTTGATTAAAATCGGTTAAGTAGTTTAGGAGTCCATCGCGGACAAACAACGTGACGCGTAATTTATATATATTACTAGCTGACCCGTGCCCGCTTCGCTGTGCGTAAGACATTTCTAATACCATCGTTGACTTTTTTGTAGACGTTTTTAAGGTGTACAATACTGTAGTACATTATTTTGATATATCTCGTGGGGTTCAGCCAGCATTTGCAATGTAAGCGCAAAAAAATGTGTTTATTTACGACATCACATTAGAAACCTCTAAAATTATCAGTGTTTCTCTACTATATTATGCATGTATTATACATATAAACCTTCCTCTTGAATCACTCTGTTTATTAAAAAAAACCGCATCAAAATCCGTTGTGTAGTTTTAAAGATATAAGCAAACATACATACAGACATACAGACGCGGGAAGCGGAAAGCGACTTTGCTTTATACTATGTAGTGAAGATTATAAATGCGAAAGTAACTCTGTCTGTCTGTGACGTTTATCACGGCCAAACCGTTGGGAAGATTGTGATGACATCTATATTATATATATAAAAGAAAGTCGTGTTAGATACACTATTTATAACTCCAAGAACGGCTGAACCGATTTGGTTGAAAATTAGTGGGGAGGTAGCTTAAAACCAGGAGACGGACTTAGGATTTTTATAACGGGAACGGGAACTTAACACAACATAATTATGTTAATGCTTAATCGTTACGAAGTTCGCCGGGTTAGCTTGTTTCTTATTAGAGATAGTATAATGTCTTGGGACGAATATAGGGCTGCTGTTTCCATATTTTTTTAGGAATTTAATGTTTAGAAATGTTGTTAAAGTGGTCAAAAATCGATTTCCTGAATCTACGCGCACGAAGTAAAAGCGTAGATAGTAGGTAGTAGGGTAAAAGCTAGTAAATAATAATAATTTAGCCGTGTTGGATTACAGTACATACAATAATAATAATAAAAATTGTGTATTGTCAGAGTTTGGAAGCGGAAAGCGGGTCGGGCGCAGGCGTGGCGCACGTGTTCGACCGTGCCCCCCCGCACTTAGTGAGACATGTTGCTGAACCCCCCGACAAGTATTGCTGGCACCCCCTGGCTTTGCACCCCTTGGAGCTGGCCAGGCAACTCACCATACTTGAGTTTCAGCTCTATAGACTGGTAAGTTACTTTATCACATCTAAATTACTTGACTGACTGTATACCAACGCACAGCCCATACCACTGGTCCTGGATACTTGAAATTCGTAGGGTGTATTCCTTTTGATGTGTAGAGGCGCACCAAGAAAGGAATTCCCGAAATTCAACCCCCTAAAGGGGTTGCTTCACATGATTTGTGTGGTGAATGTAGATGTTTGTTCTGTGTCGGGGTGTTAATATGTATAATAAGTAGTATTTATATTTACAAAAGATAAGTATTTTTGCTTTGCTTAGTTTGAGGTTAGTTGGCGCTGTGTTTAATGTCCACCAATATTTAAATATATTTTATTTACTTATTTAAATGTAATATGGTTATTATTTTTTTAGGTGAAACCATCTGAGCTGGTTGGAGCTGTGTGGACAAAGAAAAACAAGGAGAAGACCAGTCCCAACCTACTAAAGATCATCAAACATACTACCAATGTAAGAAATTATTTTTACCTGCATCTTTGTTATGCAAAACGAACTACTGTGTGTGTGTATGTGTGTGTGTGTGTGTGCTAAATGTAATAATATTACACGATACTAAAACTTTAAAAACAATTGTCTGTCGTTTGTCTGTTTTGTCTGTTTGTCCGGGCCATAGAGCAACATAATATGCAAGATGGCAATTGAATACAGTCATTGTAATTTTTATGTGGGATTATTGAAATTTGACAGGAACAACGTCGGTCGGGATAGCTACTGTTTTTATATTAACATTTAGTAAATTATTAGTTTTAGATGTTAAATAATAAAAAAAATTGTTTATCAGTTCACTCGCTGGATGGAGAAATGGATAGTGGAAAGCGACAACCTCGAAGAAAGAGTCGCTGTGGTCTGTCGCTTGCTTGAAGTGGGGTTGGCCCTCAGGGACCTGAACAACTTCAATGGGGTGTTGGCTGTTAGTGCTGCTTGTTGCAGTGCAGCTTGCCATCGGCTGAAGACCACCTTCCAGGTGAGGAGAGGTTCTGACATCGCATTTGGACCAGCTGGCTTCACCCGTCGATTTTCATTGCCAGAGCTCAGTGGTCTGAGCACGAATCACTATTGTATCGACATCATATCGTCTAATCAAAACTGTCACTTTTTGGATGATACCGATATCGATACGATGGTGATTCGTATTAGCCCGATGCCCGTATTAACATCGCCATGTTCAGGGGGGGGGCTATTGTGAGGGGGTTCAATTGTGAGCCGTATTGGCCGAGTAGGAGGTACCTCGACTTTCATTTCGAAGGTCGTGGGTTCGAATCCCGGCGTGCATCAATGAATTTTTCTGTTAGAAAAAAATATATGCGCATCAAAACACGTGCTCAAAACGGTGAAGGAAAACATCGTGAGGAAACCAGTTAGTATTCTTGTAAGCGGCGATGGGCTTGCAACTTGTCATGTATGGAATGCTAACTACTGCAAAATGTGGGCATGTGCCAAATATAATGTTTGGACGTGCCTCTGACTACCCCCACTAGACAACTTCAAATGATCTAAGCGTCTGGAGATCTAAGAGGATGTCTACCGTTACTTGGGGATTACAGTCGTGATCCCAATTATAAGTTTGACATCAATATTCATAAAAATCTATTTCCGTACGTTTGTTTCACAGAAACTCGAAGATAGCTCGACCGATATGGCTGTTTTTGTTTTCGTAATTATTACGAAGATATGATTTATAGTAGATTTTTTTTTGGAAAATTTTCCTGAAAATTGTAATATTGAGAATAAACTGCTTTTATAAGTTTATTTAAATTTGAAAAAGACTGTCTAGTGTTCCAAAAATGATATCTAGAACTCTCGATAGTCCTAGATCTAGTTAAGTCATAACTTAACTAGGTCTAGGACTATCTAGAGTTAGACCATATTTTGACTAAAGTTTTAATTTCCAGATGGTGCCCCTACGTCTGAATCGGGCTTTAGAAGAATTTCGTGAGCTGAACTCTGATCATTTCCGAAGATATCAGGAAAGATTGCGCAGCATTAACCCACCGTGTGTACCATTCTTCGGGATGTACCTTACTAATATACTGCATATAGAGGAGGGGAATTTAGGTGAGATATATCTATACTAATATTATAAATGCGCAAGTTACTCTGTCTGTTTGTGACGTTATCACGGCCAAACTGCTGGACCGATAGTACAGACGAAGGCAAACTTTTTATTTCAGTTTTTTTTATGATTTTCTAAAATCCTTGTCAAAAATCTATCGCGAGTAAAAGCTAGTAAAATTATAAATTGGATAATTTTGGTATAAAATCTTTTATACCAAATTATCCTACTTTTATTGATAATCCGACATACAAGTAAAAGCCCTTTCGACTTTGTTCACGTGAAGTCATTTGAAATAGACTTCAATCAGCGCTGCACCCCTTTAGGGGTTGAATTTCGGGAATTCCTTTCTTAGTGCACCCCAAAAAGAATACACCCTCCAAATTTCAAGTTTCTAGAACCTGTGGTTTAGGCTGTTCTTACATTAATAAATCAATCAGCCAGTCAGTTTTGTTCGTAGGGGGCACTAAGAAAAGAATTCCCAAAATTCAACTCCTAAGAAAATGCAGCGGGTTTGAAGTCTGTAAATAACTTCACTTGAACAAAGTCGTGTGGGTTTGTTTGCAGGTCTTAGGGTTCCGTACCCAAAGGGTAAAAACGGGACCCTATTACTAAGATTCCGCTGTCCGTCTGTCTTATGAACCGTGATAGACAGTTGAAATTTTCACAGATAATGTATTTCTGTTGCCACTATATCAACATAATATACTAAAAACAGAATAAAATAAATATTTAAGTGGGGGCTCCCATACAACAAACGTGATTTTTTTTATCGTTGTATACAACGACAAAAAAAATCACGTTAGTTATTACCTTAGTTATAAACTAAGGCTTTAATAAAATTCCTTGTTCACAGACTACCTGCCAAACTCGGAATTAATAAATCTATCGAAAAGAAGAAAAGTAGCGGAAATCACGGGAGAGATACAGCAGTACCAAAATCAGCCATACTGCCTCACTGTGGAGCCACGGACTAGAGTAAGCAAACTTTGCAGTATGAACGTTCAGGGCCAAGTCAAATCTTGAGCTTGAATTACATGTTCCTGGTAGTGATCGCTGACTAGCATAGCGCCCATTCTTCAGCGTAGTTTTTTTGTTTTGTATGCTTTTTTAGGGTTCCGTACCCAAAGAGTAAAAACGGGACCCTATTACTAGTATCTATTATTAGTATCTTATTAGTATCTTAGGTTAAAATATGGATCTTGTGTCTGCAATAAATGAATATTATTATATTATTATTATTATTATTACTAAGACTTCTCTGTCCGTCTGTCTGTCATAGGGCTGTATCTCATGAACCGTGATAGCTAGACAGTTGAAATTTTCACAGATTATGTATTTCGGTTGCTGCTATAACAACAAATACTAAAAACAATAAAATAAATATTTAATGGGGGCTCCCATACAACAAACGTGATTTTTTTGCCGTTTTTATAGATAACGGTACGGAAACCTTCGTGCGCGAGTCCAACTCGCACTTGGCCGGTTTTTTTATAGTATGCAATGAAGTATTTCCTATCTTCTTATTTTACAGCTCAGTTGGTAGTATTTCTGCCTTTTGGGTTCTTTCTCCACCCAGGACCAGTATTTGTATGATCATGATGTTTGCTCTGTGTGCGGGTGTTATAATGTATCTTGCATATGTATTTACAAAAAAACGTATTATGTATATGTATTCTATCAGTTATCTAGTTCCCATAGTACAAGCTTTGCTTAGTTTGAGGCTAGATAGCGCTGTATGAAATGTCCACAAATGCTTACCTAATATTAGGGATTGTGACAGCACGATGTAAAGCTTGAGACTGACTTTAGGTACTTACATACTAACTAAACTAACATCTAGGTAAATCGCTATTTCTAAAATGTTTGATGGGATTTATTTGCTTTTTCAGGCATTCTTAGAAACCCTGGATCCGTTTCCGGGGAAAGATGACAATGAGATCACTAACTACCTCTACGCTCGAAGCTTGGAAATAGAACCACGTCCGCCGGTAAAGCAGATGCAAAAGTTTGTAAGTAACCTCTGCCTACCCTAAACTTACTATAGGTATTCGAGACTCGAATATCTCTTTCAATTTATTGTTTGATCAACAAAAAAAACTAATTTGTACCAAAATGAAATGTTCCTTTCATTTTTTAAGTATTTTTAATAAGTTAAAATAACTGTCATAATTTGACCCTAGTTCTTGAATACTGTGTACTTGCTGCTGTACTCATATGCCTTCACCTTGTTCTTACGGCACCACAATGGAGCTCTACATAGCATTTACGAAAAGTATTATTTAATAATTTCGTTTAGAAAACTAAAAAAAAACCGACGATAGTGTTTCGACCAATCCAAAATCAATTTATGGTATCAATACCATTATCCATTAAAAAAAAAATTATCAAAATTGGTAATTTCTGTAGAAAGTTATGCGTGGTCTAACATAAATGAATATACGTGTCGAACTGAGAACGTCCTCTATTTTTATCGTCGGTTAGTAAAGTGATAGGCCTCAATTGCCGTGTTCGTTGGCTGATTCTTATAGACAATGGTCGCGAGGAACAGGCGTAGCTTCACCAAGCTCCTAACACGTTTCAAAGTGATCCTTGTGATTTTATTTAAGCTAACTTTTTCATTTGTTTCCAGCCGCGGAGGTTTCCCGATCTGTCTCTGAAGCAAGTGAAGGCATCTAGGAGGCATCACGACTCTGGACACAACAACAACGATGATACACTTAGTAAGTATTCAAATTTTCAAATTCAAATTCAAATTCAAAAATCATTTATTTCAATAAAATCACAAGGATCACTTTGAAACGTCTTAGGAACTAGGTGAAGCTACGCCGATTCCACGCGACCAAGCCTAGAAGAATCAGGCAACAAACACGGCTTGGGGTCTACCTTTTTTTTATGATCCTTTCCTTAATGCTATGTAGAGCTCCAGTGTGGTGCCAATCGAACAAGGTGAAGGCTCAAACAAGAATAATAATTAAAAGTACCTACTACTCAAGTACGTAGGTACAGCAATAAAAAAAATAACTAAAGAGCTTCAGCACAAATTCAAAAAGCAGCACACGCTACACTATTCATATACTATCAAGAAAAATAAGCAATAACTTACAAAACAATTCATCCAAATCCGTTGTATCGTTTGAGCGTGATTGAGGCACAAACATACCAACTCGCATAGGGCGGCCAACCGTCCCGCATTCTGCGGGACCGTCCCGTAATGATGGCTGTAATCCCGCTTTGCAAGAATGAGTAAAATAATCCCGCAAAACGTTGGAAGCGTCCCGCATGTCCCGCATTCCTATTTATTCAATGCATTACGTTAACGTACGTGCCATGCCTATTAAATTTAATATGGGCAGTTGCGAAGATTTTTACGAGATTCTCAATAAAAACCCTGACCTTGTAAAAAAGTGTCACTCTAGTGAAAAATACGATTTTAGAGGATAAATGACTTCAGTAAGTTTTGCGTTTTTATTTAATTTTGGTAGGTACCTACCTATACTGACAAAACTTCGTACTTCGCATTCGCATTCATCCCTTAACCTACCTATCCACAAAAAGTCCCGCATTCCATTTCCAGAAAGTTGGCCGCCTTAAACTCACAAACTGTCGCGTTTATAATATAGAAGATAGTATAGTATAGATAAATAATGTTAATAATTTATTTATTTGTGTTTTATAGATGTTTCCCAATTATCACCAACGGGCAATAGTGCATGGGACGGACAGTCGGTCGCCTCACTTCCCATACATCACGATGAACATAGAGGTAATGTATTAATTATAATCTCTAAGTACGGTAGACATCCTCTCAGATGTTCAAGGGGTTAGCACTAGTCAACAGATATCTTTTGAGATGTAAGCTATCCTATCTTTCTAGTTGGATCAAAATGCACATGGTGTGCAAAGTTTGATTAAAATCGGCTTAGTAGTTTAGGAGTCCATCGCGGACAAACAACGTGACGCGTAATTTATATGTATTAAGCTATGATTTGTTTTCACAGGTAGCAGACAGGAAGAGCGAGGTTCGGTGGTCAGTCCGCGGCTAGAAAGATGTTCCCTCAGCCAACTCAGTCTTTTCGATAAAGGCCTAGCTTTGTTCGACAAGACCAAACCCATCCTCACTAAGTAAGTACACTAACCCCCCTACCTCCCCACTCTTATCACAGCTGGTCACATTTGTGAGACTCCCCCCTCCCTAGTGTGACATTGCGTATTAAGCAAGCTCCATAACGTAATCTACAAAATGAAAAAGGATGACGACCGAGTCCCCAAGTACGGTAGACATCCTCTCAGATCTCCAGGCGCTCATCTCTTTAATGATATCTAAAGGGGGTAATCAGAGACATTTATCCACATTGTGTAGTAGTTATAATTAGCATTCCATACCTGACAGATTGCAAGCGCACCGGATTTTTTACATTTTAATTGTATGTATTATATTTTTGTTATATTTACAGAAACTGCACAAAAGACGAACCGCCTTCGCCTCGCGACAGACATTCCCCAAGACATGATAGGTAAGATATTTACTTAAATGTTATTAAAATATTGATTTCCCACAACGCCATCTAACTCCAAACTAAGCGAAGCTTATAATATGGAAACTAGATAATTATTAAACTTTTTTTAGTAAAATAAACTGAGTATTTATTATAACGCCAAACATATATGTTTATCAAACCAATGTTGCTTGGGGATCGAACCCACCACACCTTTACTCTTTTGAATTAAAGTTGAAAGTGGCTTAGTTTGGAGCTAGATGGCATTATTTAGCTTGTGCATGATTAACAATTTCTAATTTGAAAATGTCTAATTTTAATTTTATTTTACTGTCAATATACAGTGAAGATAATTATGTTTGTGTTGTTCCCGCAGACAGACTTCAACCCTGGAGCGAAAGCCAGCACTATCCCCTCGAGGGGCAATAGTTGATGCAGAGTTATTTTATTCGCGAAGCACAGACCACCTTCTCACCAACAAGGTATTTCTGACGCTTATTTCTTTAAAATCTAATTGTTATAGCCTTATAGCCATTGATGAACAAAAACACCTCCTTTCTAGGGTTCCGTAGTCTACAAGGAACCTTTATAGTTTCGCCGAGTCCGTCCGTCTGCAGCTTAGCTCAGAGACTCTTAGTACTAAAAAGCTGTAGTTTGGCATAAATACACATATTTATTATTCACAATTGTCACAATATTAGTTACAAAATCTTGAAATATTTTTTTTAGGTCATCTCCTCTACATTTAAAGTGGGGATGTTTTTTTCTCGCGTACCCCATAGTTTGGGGTGTTGTTGGATAGGGCTTTTAAAAGTATTAGTGAAAACAAAATTCAGATTAAGGGATCCGTTTGTGAAATATTAAGCTTAAAATTGTCAATTTTTGTTAGTCGAATGTCGTCCTCCATGATAGCTAAACTACTGGTTTTAAAGGTGTGAAAAAAATCATATAACGCAAATCTTTAACAGATAAGTATGCTTGACAAGTTTACGGACTTGGAGAAGTAATAATAAAAATGTACCATTACCACCATACTGTAAACTACAGAACCCTATATTGCGTGTGTCTGGACACGCACTTGGTTTTTTAGTATAAAGAAAAATAACATCGACATTCCCTTGTTGCAGGAGCGAGTGCCCCCCCTCCTACCCCGCAACAGTGGAGCCCCCCCTTTCAGCTTGAGGGGGGCCGAGGAGAGGCCCCCTGCAAGGCCCCGGAGGCCTAGCTCTCCGCACCATCCGAGTAAGTATATAATTACGTTTGTAAATCCTTGCAAACCCACTGCCGCTTGTGGTTTATAAATTCTTCAAATAAAAAAAAACATTAATGCATACGTATAAGAAAACAAGGGACCACGTAAAAAAATATTGTTGATGAATGACCATAGCCGGGATTTGGACCCACGACCTTCATATAAAAAATAGGGGTACCTTGGAACTAAACTCAATTTTTTGGCATATCGTACCCCACAGCTGGATCCCATAAAAATTATCTCTAAACTCGAAAATTTGGTAAAAAGAACCTGTTTGTTGCAGCTTCGTCATCGATAAGCGAACCACCGCCCGAGCCGCCGGACAGACCGCTGCCTAGCCCCAAACACGACATGTTCAGGTAACTTAACCAAAGTTTTCAAGTTATTTTCCTAACAAATTTCAACTACACATTTATTTACGACTAGCAGTCGATACTTCCCACAGATGTACTAATGAAGATAATAGGCAAATTTTTTGATACCTTAGGTTACATTATTGCAATTCTCGTGAGGAATTCTAATTTTTTTTAAAATAAAATATACTCTACGGTGCTCGCTGATAATGTAGCTTTTAATAGGTAAAATAATTTTTAAAATTTAGTATTCAGATTATAAAATCTTTTGAAATTATTAAATAGAATCACGTCTGTAATCCCCAAGTACGGTAGACATACTCTTAGATCTCGTGATGTCTCTCTCGTCTAAAAGGGGTAAACAGAGGCTCGGTCAAACATTATCATTGGCCTAGATTTTTAGGGTTCCGTACCCAAAAGGTAAAAACGGGATCCTATAACTAAGACTCCGCTGTCCGTCGTCTGTCCGCCTGTCAGTCTGTCTGAAATTTTCTCAGATGATGTATTTCTGTTGATATAACAACAAATACTAAAAACAAATTTAAATAAATATTTAAATCTCCCTTACAACAAACGTGATTTTTTTTGCCGTTTTTTATAGATTCGTACGGAACCCTTCGTGCGCGAGTCCAATTCGCACTTGGCCGGTTTTTCAGTGACCATTTCATTGATGATGAGATTTCATACGTGACAGGTTGCAAACCTATCGGATTTGAATATAGAAAATAATGATGTAAGGATTGAAATTCCTTATCTACACGTTATAACACACATTTTATCTATTTTCCATATGACATTGTTAGCAATATATGTTATCATTTATAACATTACACAGTTTCGATAATTATTATCTAAAAACATGTGTTGTAATTTAATATATGGATAAAGATGAGTGCGGTGTGTCTGTCTGTCTTTTCTGTTTTGATTGTGGGCTGGTGTGGTTAGGTATTGATTAAAAATTTATTTATTTGAAATGATTTTATAAGAAATACAAACTATATTATCATATAAATAAAGTACAGGTAAGTGTTGTATTATATTTACAAGTATTATTATTCTGATAAGCGGCGATGGACTTGCAACCTGTCACGTATGGAATGCTGAAACTACTGCAAAATGTGGTCATGTGCCAAATATGTTTGAGCGTGCTCTGGTTAACCCCTTTAGGATCTAAGCGCCTTTAAATCTGAAAGTATGTCTACCGTACTTGGGGATTACAGTCGTGATCCTATTTATTTAGATTTGACCGGCCTCACAGCTCAGTTGGTAGTAACTCTGCCTTCTGCGCTGTAGATTGTGGGTTCGATCCCCACCAAGGACAATTATTAGTGTGGTGAACATACATACATGTTTGTACTATTTCTAGGTGTTATTATGTATCATAATTAACTTCTAATATATAAAAATCTCGTGTCACAGTGTTTGTAACCAAACTACTACGAAACGGCTTGACCGATTTTTATGATTTTTTTGTGTATATTCGGTAGATATGAGAGTAGGCCGTAGGGTTTCATATTTTATTGATAAGGGTGGCGTAAATTTCGGAAAAAAGTGAAAGGGTTTTTTTCTGTGGGATTATTGAAATTTGGCAGGACAAGGTCTGTCGGGACAGCTAGTATATGAATTAAAAAAAAAACATTTATCTAGTTCTCATAGTATCTTAGTTTGGGATTAGATGGCGGTGTGTGAAATATCCACAAATATATTATTTTATTTTATAAATTTAGTACCTACTTAGTCTTAGGGCGGCTTGCACAACAATTCTTAAATGTGTTTATTACGCTATATACATTTAGGAAGTTGTCAAGTAATAAAAAACGTAAAATTTAAATAAAATTATCCACTAAACACTTTTAGCAATTGTTGTGCAAGCCGGTCTTAGTCTAAAATGTTTGTCTGTTTGTTACAGAATGCCTGCTATATCACCAAAACGGTCTCCGGCGCCACAGCCGCCTAGTCCGGCCATTCACTCGGAGAGGTATATATACCTTTCATCACATTTGTTATTTTATTGTCACCAACCTCCTTTGTGTTGTTGCATACCATAAGCTCTAAAGTTATATTAAAACGGTACTTCTCGCGGTGCGATAGTGACAATGTTATACGAGTTCGTAAAGCGTTGTCAGTTTTGCACTGCGAGTAATACTATTTTAATATGACTTTAAGAGCTTCTGGTAAGGCCCCAGAATACCCATAATAGCAACCAATTAAGTTGTACTTTTGACTTTTAATTCTTATACTTAGTAAAGTAAAAAAATATATTTAATTTTATTGTATCCAAAGCTAGAACTAAAAGTTACATTATTAAAAAAAATTGTTTGTGCTATATAAGCTACCTATCTAAATCTATTACCTTGAAATAAGCAGTTCTGGTATAAAGGTAGTATATTATGTATAATCTGAATTTCGGAAACGGCTTTAACGATTTTAATGAAATTTAGTATGCACGGTGTTTCGTGGGCGATAAATCGATCTAGCTAGGTTTCATTTTTAGAAAACGTCGATTTATCTGTGTTTTCAGGCAATGCAATATCGAGCAGGCTCTCTCTTCCATGTACTGTTATCCTAATAATATTATAAATGTGAAAGTTTGTGAGTTTGTATGTATGTTTGTTCCTCAATCAGGCCTTAACGACAAAACGGATTAAGTTGAAATTTGCTGTAGATGTAGATGTAATGCCCGAATAAATAATAGACTACTTTAAAATATGAAAAACATCCCCAAAACGATAAAAAACGCATAAGGGATGATTTCTGTATAGATGGCGCTGTGCAACAAATCTGACATCACAGACTAAAAACATTCAGTCTTTTCTATTCGATTATTGAAATTTGACAGGACAACATCTGTCACGGGTCGGCTAGTATTTAACAAATGTATTTGTTACAGGACGTTGGCGTTCAGTTTCCCCTCGCGGGGTGCACCAACCCCCTCGCCCCCCGCGCCCCCCGTGACCCCCGGTCACCGTGAGTATCTTGCGTTACCTTTTCCCTTGCGTTATATTTTCCATTGCTCTCCATTGCTTCGAAAAGAATGATATGTCCGAACCGTGTTTATTGCCTGATTCTTCTAGACAATGGTCGCGAGGAACAGATGTAGCTTCACCAAGCTCCTAACACGTTTCAAAACGATTCTTGTGATTTTATTTAAACAAATGCCTTTTGACTTTGTCATTAAAGCTAAATGTTAATAAATATGTTTTCGTTTACAGCAAGTTCAGTTTGCGGAACCCCACCGCCTTTACCGCCGAGAAGAAGGAGGGATTCAGCAGCTCCTCACACACCACTACATTTGGTAATTGAACAGGGCCCTTACTCTACAAAACGATTTCGACATAATCGACGACAGTGACAGTACTCCGATATTATTCTGACAAACAGTACTCTTAGATATCGTCTTCTGTAGTAGTAGAATGTATGATGTCAATTGTCAAAAGTGTAGGTCGTTCCATCTATAAAAATATAGTCGGAAACGAATGTGACGTTTGTTCCGATATATCGTTTTCAAGAGTAGACCCCCAGACTAGTAACCAAGCGGAATAATTGCGTTACCATGTTTTTTTTATCATTTATTAATTATAATTGTTTTTGTCTTAATTTATTTACAGAAACAAATAACATGTAATACTAATATATTTAAAAAATATACAAGAACCAGTTGAGCTATCTAAAGACCGTTGCAAACAGTCTATAGGTAGCTCAACTGATCCAGATCACTACCAGTCGGAAGCTTAATTTATTATCTAAATGATTATAATAAAATTTCAGTCATCATCATCGATACCCAACGCTAGCGGTGCGTCTCCAATCTACGGCTCCACGGTGTCTACCCCCCTCCCCGCGACCAGTGGGGGCAACGGGGGCATTGGGGGTCAAGGGGGCAGTGGGGGTCTGCCCCCGCCCCTGCCCCCACGCCCTGCCCCCGCCCCCGCCCTACTCAGACCTGCTCATTCCGCCATCCTGCAGAGGCGGCAGCATACTAATAATAATACGTGGGTATCATTTTAATTACCAGAAATTAAAAACAGACAATGTACAAGAGACAGAGTAATTAGTAATTAATATGAAGTGTTAGAATTTCAGCCTGAAATTATGAACAAACTTAACTAACTTTTAAAACATCTAAGCCACGTATCATACCCAAAGAATTACGTTTTACAAATAATTGTCTTTTTTGTATTATTAATTTTCAACTTAAATAAAATCTCTGTTTATCTATGCACTTAAGGACGTTCGTTATCTTATACGTTTCCCCCCCCCAGGTCAGTGGCCCCCCGCCTGCCCCCCAAGCCCCCCCCGGTGTCCCCCCGGCCGTAGCGCGTGCCTCGGTGTGTCATCCGCGCCACGCCCATTGATGACGACACCGTCGACATTTACTACACTTGTGATACTCTGTGAATAACCGATGCGTGTTACCGTTCGTTGGTAACAAACTCTGATAAAGGTAACATAATTTTATAGGAAAGTTCATCCTCTCTTCGCCGTCTATCCTACCGTTGTGATACTCTGAATTTAACCTGTGCGTTTTACCGTTCAATGGTAACAAACTCTGATAAGGGTAACATTCTGACTTTATAGGACAAAGTTCATCCTCTCTTCGCCGTCGATCCTACCGTTGTGATACTCTGAATTGTATTGTGCGTTTAATGTTGATGTTATAAAAACTGACGTTAGGATAATGCGCGCAATAGATGTTATTATAATATGACTATGTTGAACAAATTGTTAAGGTAACAAATCGTGAATCAAGTAACAATCTTATGAAATGTTAATAGTTAAAGGTCGTCTTAGAATCTTCATTTACAGTTATACCATGTTCGATAGTCACTGTTTTTGTTCTGGGCACCACAACAATCAAACCTTAAATAAATATTCCCAGATAATGCTAACATTTGTCCCGCCACGGGAATTGAACCCGCAGCTTTTGCGTCTCAACATAACTGATATAATTATCCATATTACATGGTCTAACATATTTTATGAGTTGACTGCGGATAACAAATTTGACATATAAACTAAGTACTTTTACAAAATATACTTGGTAATGTGTAAAAAAATGGATACATTCGTTTTTCCATATGATTATTATGATATCTAAAAAGCGCGTTTAATAAATCGACGGACTAACAAAAGAGGGTAAAATAATAGATAATTTTGAGCTAAATTAATTTAAATGTAATGTAAATGTAATGAATTCTCGCAAGCAGACCACCAGCAAATATATCTATATGTAAGTGTATAAAATCTAAATTATAACCATGAATGTGAAAATAGCATTATAATAGACATTCCAATGAGTTTGAGATGAATTGTTAGTGTATTTAGGCTTGTAACAAAATTCGCTTTGATTTTACTTTTACAAGTTTCGGCTCAATTTTACAATATTTAAACCTTTTTAACAGACTTCAAAATAAGAGGTTCTTTATCGGTTGTTTTTTTTCTGTTTGTTGCCTCAGAATATCGATTATTTATAAAACGATTTGGTAAATATTATTCTGACAGTTGAAGCCGAGACGTAATTTATGGATAGTCCCCAAGGGTAGTTTTGTGGTCGAATCACCCCCGATTTTATTGGTCTTTTATAATACCTTAGATACGCTTAGCTCTGACGACTTCTATACAAATTGTGAATAGAACTTATTTGTTAATTATAAAAAAATAATAATTTTGTATATAAATGTGCAGTGCCAATAAATTTTGTAATATAATTACGCTGTTAGAAATGAAAATAGATTTAATAGAATTAAACGCATTTAATGTAAATATGTAGTTAAAATCATTATAAATGTAAGATTGTTTAGATAAAATATATGTTTAATCAACGGTGTGAAGTCTAAAAGGTCCCGAAACGTACAAAATGATCTTCCAATCTTAGAATGTATATTTTGTAAGTCCCGCTTTGGCCTAAAATACAAAATCTATATGAAATTAATTAGATGTTTTTACCGTTATTTGTTACATAAATCATATAATATTCTTTTATAAAAATATCGTGTTTTTACCGTGATATATATTAATCGTAGCTTTAGTTTTCTTGTAAGCGGCGATGGGCCTGCGAGCTGTCACGTGAACGCCACTACTGTAAAATGAGGGCATGATCCTAATTTGGACGCATCTCTGACTACCTCCTTAGACTTGTACAAGGATCTTGGAGGGTATTATATGCTTGGAGATTAAAGATATGAGCCTAATTTTAGTCCAGTCACAAATCGCTCACTCCCCACCCCAAGAGCGAATTAACCTCAAAGAGGATAATTCTATTATTTAAACAAAGAGGTCTAATAACACAATGAGAATGAAATGTTCCGGTAGGTAATATTTTTTTAGTTTGTCTTCCGTATCAGACCACCAGATTGTAACAAAGCCAGAAACAACATAAATGTAATCAAAATATAATCATCTGCTACATCGTAACAACACCGGAACAAAATTCGAATTGTAACAAAATTTCAGTTTCAGTTGTTGTAACAAAAGTTCTAATTTTGTTCCGATTCGATTAAAATGAAATTTTGTTACAATACCTTTGTAACAAAACCGGAATCTGCTAGATTGTAATAATAACGGCTATATTGCTGAAGTCTGAGTATTTGTTGGAATTTAAATAACAGTACCTATAACTAACATAATAGAAACCGATATTCCTATCAGTTGCCATAAGTCGCAGATTTATAACAATTAATTTATACAAAATAAATATTGAGTGATTCAATTACATGTTACTATAATACTTACTATCGGTTTGTTTGCTTTACTTCGTCGATAGACTGTGTGTGTGTATGTTTACTCGTATGTACCACAACACCCATACCTGGAACAATCATAGCATATGCATTTGTCGAACTCAGCCGGGCACATGCCCGCTACGTCACCTAATAATTAACCAATTTGTAAATTTTGAAAGATTTATTTGAAAATTACCTTTTCAATTTAATTTCTATAGTTTCTTCTCAAAAGTAAGAGATAGACAAGATGAGCACGGTAAACAATTACAAAAAATTTCATGTATGTATAATAAAAGTTAATGAGATGTTAAAACTGCCCATTTGTTGAAAATATTGAATCGCCCAATATTTGTGATAATAGGACAGCAAATTCTAGTATACATGTATAGATTATAAGTATCAAAATGAATTTATAATAAACCTAATTGTTTTAGTACATTTAAGGAAGGTAATGTACAAAGTAGAGTTTAAATGTTTATAAAACAAGTTGCTGTTATGATGTCGTTTATAAAAAAAAAACATGTTACAAAACTTGTAACAAGAAAATATTTGTTACTTTTGGTAGATATTATGTATGTCCCTTTAGGGGTTAACTGTACAGAAAAAATATCTGTATTGATAAAAATTGGCAATCTAATTGTGTGTACCTAGTAGCTGTGAACAAATACGTTTTTAATAATTTCATTTCTAGATAATTGTACGTTCATCGTCTCTTGGATCCAAAGCTATCATATATGGCAGTTCCATCAAAATTGGTTCTGTAGTTTACGGGTAAAGTAGGTCTTCAAACAAAAAATAAGCTTATTTTATTTGCGTTTTATATTGGATAATCTAAAAACTATTGGATCATTTTTAGAAATTCTTTCATTTATCAAAAGCTGCATTATCAGCAAGTAACATATATCCCAATTTTCTTTTAAAAAAATGCGTTAATTAATTCCTTATGAAAATTGGAATCAGCCTATAATCGTCATTGGTAACCCGTGCGAAGCCAGAGCGGACAGATAGTAAACTATAATCATTGTAGATGCGATGGCGTTATGTTTAAAGTACAATAAATTACAGGTTTGCGTCGCACGAAGATGACCGATCTGAATGTAGGCATTATACCGTATGTGCCTATGTTCAGAGCGGTATGGCCTCAAAATTGATGTTTATTATAAGGTCCTCGTAAGGCCCAGGGCATTTTATCGTCCACTTGTCATTATGACCCAGTGGTCCTTCCTAAAGGACCACACAGAAATAGTGACCCCGGCCTAGCACATGCCAGTGTCATCCCATAATTTTATGGTGTGACCAGACGCGGCATTCGCAGGACACAAGTTTGCCGCGTGACGTAGTTTAAACATAAAGGTGAATGTACGCACAGATGTCGTCCAAACAAAACTCAGAAAACTCAGATGCCGCGCTGTCTGACCACACCTTAAAAATATTTTCTAAATTGTCAGGTCCCACTTGATTTAATCAAAAGATCCATTGACTATCCTTCATATTTCGTTCAGAAATGCATTGATACGCACTTTTCGTTCTAACTACCAGCGAATACAAAAAAAAAACAGTGAATATTTCAGGTCCTTTGCAGAGGGCCGTTGAGCGTTAATGAGTACAAACCACGTTTATTTAGCACCTTAAAAAGAACTGTGGGTCTTACGAGTATATAACACTACATAAGTATTCAATGTAGTTTACGGTACTAAGCGATCTCTTTATGTACGTACGTGTTGTAAAATGTAAAGTATGTATATATTGTTAGTTACTTCAAGAATCTGTCGAATATAACAAATGTTTTTGCTTCTTTCTACTTGTCGCGTATGGGATAGCTACTGCAAAACAGTGGGCATGTTTGCACCTGCCTCTGAGTCCTCTGACTACTCCTATTACTAACGTCAAGCGCCTGGTGGTTTGCGAGGATATCTACCGTATTTGGGTATTACATTCGTGATCCTATTTATATTTGTTTATTACTAAACGAGCATTTTTTTTATGATCATTAGATCTTTAATCTAATTTTGAATTAATTTATTAAATTTGATGCGTTTTTTAATCGTGCAAGAAATGTAATTATTTATCAAGGCATACAAAACCTAACTATTAATTTATTATTATGCGACGATGGGCTTGCAACCTGTCACGTATGGAATGCCAACTACTGCAAAATGTGGGCATGTGCCAAACATAATGTTTGGACGTGCCTCTGACTACTCCCACTAGACATCTTCAAAGGATCTAAGCATCTGGAGATCTGAGAGGATGTCTTGTCTACCGTACTTGGGGATTACAGTCGTGATCCTATTTATTTTATTTTATTATTTTGACTGGCCACTCAGATCAGTTAGTAGCTTTGCCTTCGGCGCTGTACGTTGTGGGTTCGATTCTTACCCGAGGCAAACATTTGTGTGATGAATATGGATGTTTGTTCTGTGTCTGGGTGTTATGAGTTATCTAGTTTCCATAGTACAAGCTTTGCTTAGTTTGAGGCTATATGATGATGTGTGATAATGTCCACCAATATTATTTTGTATTATATCATAAATTTCTCGTTATGTTGAATAAGCAAGGAATTGAACACATTCAATTGAATAAAACCTAAACACATATGTATGTGAAAATCTTGTAATTACTTATTTCAGTAATACCTATTTATTAGTATATTTGATGCGTTTATAGCTTTTCCTTTGGGTGTTTCAACCGACTTTAAAAAAGATTAGATTCTCAATTTAATTGTAATTTTTTTACCTCAGAACTCTGTTATTTAAAACCAATTTGAAAAAATCTTGTTTTGGTTGGGAATATATACTTTCCGCTTGTTCCCATTTAAATTTGTTGAAAAAATACCATCCCTAAGTGCGAAAAAATAAGGGATGAAGAATTGAATTGGACTTGTAATTGAGTAATTTATGAGGAATATAATAGTTTTGAACTAACAAATATAATGTTTTGTTTTTTAGTTTTTGAAAAGTATTGTTTTATATGATGGATTCTTGGAATAACTTTGTCGGCCATATTGTAGACAAGGCCATAGACAACAATATAGTCTATGGTCAGACGTAGTGCAAATACCTAGCTGTAAGCCATGACCACCTGTTTATATTAGATGTAATTGTATATATAAGGCGCGAAATATAACGATATTCATATTATATACTGAACTTGGTTGTTTTATTCTTGACTAGTAGAAACCCTTTATTTACACAGACTTATCGCCCGCTGAACTTTTTTGGGGGTTGATCACCAGCACCCCATTGCACCCCTACACATCAAAAGGAAAAAACTCAAATTTTCTAGTTTTCCCTTAAGGTCTTATTATTATCAAGGTCTTGAGTTTGGATCCCGGCTTATTTGTTTGGATGTACCTTGACTACCCGTTAAGACATCATCGAGAATAAGCTTAGATAAGCGAGATCTGAGAGTATGACCTACTGTACTTGGGGATTACAGTCGTGATCCTATTTTTAGGGTTTAGTAGTCTACGGACGGACATGGCGAAACTATAAGGATTGCTTGTAGACTCGAAACTAGAGGTGGGTCGTACTTGTGTTTTCGTTGAAGTATAAAAGCACTACCCATACCCAGTACCAAAATACTTTAAAAAACAAAAATACTTTCAAGTACAAAAATACTTTAATACGCGTTCAAACTGTGACGTCATACCTGGTACGTATTTTTTTATTGGGCATACCAGGTTCGCAAACATGGTCGAGTAAATACGCACCACCTCTACTCGAAACCCTAAAAACTTTCCCCACTTTACATGAAGGGGAGATACATACTTGCCCTAAAAAAAAAGAGAAATGTGTGCTGGGACGCTGGGACACTGAATAGAAGTGAAACCCTCTCACTACGCGATATATCGTCTACCCCCTCCAAGAGGCCGTAACGCTTTTTCGGTTTTTTTCTATTCTACCATATTGTCAGCGTGTCTAATATGTATATTCTTGCTAAATTACAGTTTTCTAGCACACTACTTCTAGTCTCTGAGCTAAGCTGCGGACGATCGGACGGACATGGCGAAACTGTATGTGTTTCTTGTAGAGTAGACTAAACCCTATAAACATCCCCACTTTAGGTGTAGGGGAGGGAGGTACCCCAAACGATTGGCCACGCGCAGTCTTATCTTGCGCGCAGTCTAACATAACGACGACGGTCAAGTTTTTTTCAGTTACAAGGAAATAATGGCATGTCAATGAGTAAATAATTTTGATGTCTGATTTCTGAACGAAACATTAAATGTCAAACAAACGTCAACAGTCACTGTCTAGCACATCTGTCTAGTCTACTGTCTATTTTGTTTTGCAATCTACGTCAGAATTTCTGTACTATCTTTTTTCCTTCCTTTAGAAATAGAAAAGTTTAAATTAAACTTTTGAATAGTGCGTAATTTTCAAGTTTATTTTATCATCTAACTTATTAAGTGACAAAAATGATCAAAATAATTGTAGGACTGCTTGTGCTCGAAGCGGTGCTTTGTTTGAAGCCTGGTGATCTTAGTTTCCCGAATAAGAGCTTCATATATAATTCGTGAGTTTTTAAAAAGCTGAAAACGTTTAGTTTCTTTTAATTCTTCCTTGTTGGTATCTTTTATCATTTGCATCAATTTATGCTGTGTTTTCATCTGCATTGCAAGTCAATTCTCTTGTTTAACCGCCTTCTTGCTAAGTAGGTACTCAAATGGGAATCCCCTTTTAATATAGGCAAGGCAACAAAACTTACCTACATAATGAGTGAGTTTGAATAATGGCATTGTAATTTAAGTTAAAACAACTTATTGGTAAATAAGTGCTGAAATTTAATGTTCTAATAATTTTATTTTCTGTTTTCAGCTATGAATATGATAAGATAATACGTTTTTATGTAAACAATGAAACTGAACAAATAATGGACTTTAAAGAGGTGATTCTAATTTATCTATTTTTTATCTACATCTATAGCAAATTTCATCTTAATCTGTTCTGTTGTTTAAGCACAATCATGCAAATTGTGTAACTACCACTACTGGTAAAAATAAATTAGATCACTACTGTGATCCCCAAGTACGAAAGACATACTCTCAGATCTCAAGGCGCTTAGATCAATCAAGATTGTCTTGAAAGGTTAGTCAGAGGCACGTCCGAACATTAAATTGGGCAAAATACCCACAATTTGCAGTAGTAAACATTCTATGTGACAGGTTGCAAGCCCATTACCTCAGAATACTAACTGGTTTCCTCACAATGTTTTCCATCGTTTTGAGTACATGCTTTAATACACTTTAAAAAAATTTAAACAAAAAAATCCATTGATGCATGGCTGAACTAACTCAACTCTTTTTTATTTATAAAATTTTATTATATTCCAGAACTCAACACAAAACTCTGGTTATCCAACCCGAGTTCATGTAGCAATGGATCACTCAGTGTCTAGTGATTATCCTGTCTTTGTTACTGCTACACAACAGAAGGGTAAGTGTTCCGATACTGAGACTATAGATAGATCCCAAAAGTCCTCTTAGCTCTTCAAAGCATTAAGGAAAGGATCATTGACCTTTTTTTATAGATAACTAGCGACCCGCCCCGGCTTCGCACGGGTTTAATACACATAAACCTTCCTCCTGAATCACTCTATCTGGTAAAAAAATCGCATCAAAATCCGTTGTGTAGTTTTAAAGATATAAGCAAACATACATACATACGCGGGAAGCGGAAAGCGACTTTGCTTTAAATACTATGTAGTGATGCTACGGAACCCTTTGTGCGCGAGTTCGACTCGGCCAGTTTTTTTATGTTAATTACATAAATAATAACCGTTTGAGTACATAATGGACTTCTTATAAACATTATCTATAGTCATAAACTGTCTATTAATATTTTTTTAACCGACAAAAATCAAGAGAATGCAACATGATATATTTTTTTTTATATTTATTATGTAGGATTAATAATTTCTTCAAAAACTTAAAACGTCTTCCCTTAACATTTTGATTTGTCGAAACATTTTTGTAACTTTTTTTTTATTTTTTAAACATAATCTTAGCTTATTTTTATTCCCAAAGAGGGTTGGCGCCAGGCAGGCGGCCGGTTGTAAATATAAGCCAAATGTGCTGACCCCACATTAAGTGGGAAAAAGAGAAGATGATCTTAGCTTATTTATAAAAGCTTTTTTTTTAAATTGCAATGTATTTATGTAACTAAATGTAACTAAAACTAATGTTTGTTAAAGTGGAATCTTGCAACTCAATTTTGAAGCAGTTATCTTCAACCGATTGAGCTGAAATTTGGCACACTTATGTAACTTTGGTGACAATGCAATAATTATGTTGAAAGCGAGCTGATCTGATGATATAGTCAGAGCTGTTCAACGGAACTCCTAAGTAAATAGTCTGATTGAGATAAAACTTTGCATTCCTATCAATCTCCATTGACAATATAAAATGATGGTACTAGCGAGCTGGTCTGATGATGGAGTTTGAATGTAGCCATAGGAACTGCCTAACTACACGATTTAACCATCTGTTGTTCGGGCTCCTTGGATTTTTCTTGACGAGTACTAGAGCCGTAGAATTTATAAAAGCTTGGTTTTAAAAATATAAAAAAAAAAACTTATTATATGGCCATGTTGTACTGAAACTGAAATTACCTATTTCTAGGAGTGTCTGCTTGGGAACTGCCTCTGGTGGTTCAAAACAAGAGCCACAAGCAATTCATCAACAACATGGCGAGGACATTATGCCCACATGACTCCGGACCTGGTAAGCCTGACCTGGCCTCACAGCTCAGTAGGTAACTCTGCCTTCTGCTGTAGATTGTGGGTTCGATCCCCACCCAGGGCAAATATTTGTGTGATGAACATAGGTGTTTGTTCTGTGTCTGGGTGTTAATATGTATAATTATGTATGTATTTACAAAAAAAAGTATATAAGTATTCTATCAGTTATCTGGTTGCCATAGTACAAGCTTTGCTTAGTTTGGGGCTAGATGGAGATGTATGTAAAAAAAAAAATGAAAGTGTGTACCCAATGTAGTGTTTGGACGTGCCTCTGACTACCCTCCTTAGTCATCAAGAGGGGGAGCGTGCCTAATGTTGTGTGTGGACGTGCCTCTGACTACCCCCCTTAGTCATCAAGATGGGGCATGTAATGTGTGTATTTGTGGACTACCGAAGGGGGTACCCTTTAGTCATCGTCAAGAATCTCAGTGTCACGCGGCTAAAAAGTGACCTATTCCAGACAACTAAAACGGTAGACACCATCACAGATGCCTGGAAGGGTGGTCAGAGGCACGTCCAAACATTACGGATATGCT
This sequence comes from Hydriomena furcata, assembly GCA_912999785.1. Taxonomy (NCBI): domain Eukaryota; kingdom Metazoa; phylum Arthropoda; class Insecta; order Lepidoptera; family Geometridae; genus Hydriomena; species Hydriomena furcata. The sequence continues at coordinate 14,973,503 of OU538822.1, read as the reverse complement.
AACATTCTGCACGTCCAAACAATATATATTTGATACATAATCACTGTTTTTCAGTAGTTATTGAATATATCATCAGTTATCTAGTTATTGTACGAGCTTTGCTTAATTTGTGGCTATATGAACGATAAAATGTCCAATTTTTATTTGTGTCTATGTACTAAGTATCTTTCTTTTTTACCCGACTGCGCTTGAAAGAGGGTATTTTCGAGTGTATGTATGTATGTCAATTTGTATGGCACTCCTCTACAGCCGACTATTTGAGGATTTACAACGTATGAGGTGTCCGTTAGATTCGTCTCAATTGTGGGTGCAATCAGTGCCGGATTTACATATTTGCCGCCAGTACCTACCTAGGCTAGGCTAGGCTACCTAGGCTACCTTACAATACTATAAATAACAAGCTGACCCGGCGAACTTCGTATCGCTTTAGAATTAACAAATGCTGTGTTAAGTTCCCGTTCCCATTATCGTTCCCGTTCCCGTAAGTAACTGTTTTCCTGCTTTTCTCTTTCTTTTCTTTGCTATAAACCTCACGGAGGCCGAGACCTTTCCAACGAATGCAAAACCGTGGAAATCGGTTCGTGCGTTCTGGAGTTATAGCGTCAGGAAGGAAAACCCGACTTATTTTTATATTATAGATGTGGAGGGTTTATCTCCCCCCCCTGGCGCAACCGTAAACTTTTAGATGAAATGAAATAGGAACACGACTATAATTCCCAAGTACGGTAGACATACACTCAGATCTCAAAGCGCTATGATCCTTGAGGACGTCTAAAGGGATATAAAATGAATAAAAATGTCTCGAACTTGCCGCCCTAGGCTCCAGCCTACTCAGCCTGGTGGTAAATCCACCACTGGCTTCGGGATCCCGGAATCCCAGGATCCCGGCCGTTTTTTGTCCCCAAATATCCTGGAATTGTACTTGGCTAAGCTTGCTTATATGCTTTTTTAATAATTTGTTTTATATTTTTGCAGATATAAAATCGGAAAAGAGTCCAACAATTCACATATCGACAGAGAACCCTCAAAATACGTCGGTTAATATAAAACTAAGGAGGGTTACAGATTTCTATGTAGAAGTCAATAAGGTAATGTTAATTCGCCACTAGAACGGTAGACACTAACAAAATGCCTTAAGGTGTAGTCAGAGGCACGGCCAAACTTTTTTGGATAAAAAAGTTGCCTATGTCCGTCCCAGGACTTCAAACTATCTCCATATAAAATTTCATCACAATCGGCCCAGCGGATAATGATACAGACAAACAGAGTTACTTTACTACTTATATCTATATATATAAAAATCAATTGCTGTTCGTTAGTCTCGCTAAAACTCGAGAACGGCTGAACGGATTTATCTTATCTTGGTCTTGAAATGTTCGTGGAGGTCTAGGGAAGGTTTAAAAGGTGAGAAAAATTCGAATAATTGCCGGGAAAACCCTAAAAACAGCACTTTTCTTTTTCCCATATTAAAGTTTTCTAACTAAAACGTAGAGTCAATTTGAGCTTTATTGCTATCGTATAAAGTTCACTGTTGTCTAAGCAATGTAGGTGTGTTCCTAAGAACGGGAACGGGAACTTCAAACAACAAAAGATAGTTCAAGTCTTGCAAAAGACATAGAGGCTACTTTTTTCCCAAAATTTTCTTTCCATTTATAGGAATTTAAATATTCTAATAATATTATAAATGCGTTTGTGAGTTTGTTTGTATGTTTGTACCTCAATCAGGCCTAAACGACAAAACAGATTAAGATGAAATTTGCTGTAGATGTAATGCCCAAATAAATAATAGACTACTTTAAAATATAAAAAACATCCCCAAAACTATTAAAAAACGCAAAAGGGATGATTTCTGTATAGATGGCGCTGTTGTACAAAATATCTGACATCAGTCGTTATAGCAACGTACGTTACTCTATGCGATTATTGATATTTGGACAGGACAACGTCTGTCGCGGGTCTGCTAGTTCTACTATAAAATCGTCGGGTAAATGCTAGTATATAATATTAGTGTGATTACAGTGATTTGTTTTTCCAGGAAATATCATTAAATGTAACTCCGAGTACACCAAAATATTATTATTTTTCCTTTGATCAAAATCCATGGAATATATCAAATCATTTTGGACATAACGAAAAAGGATTACCGATGTAAGTATTGAAATTAAGTAATATTAGTTGACTACCATCACAGCTCAGCTGCGCTGTGGGTTGTGGGTTCGAACCCCACCTACGACAAATATTTGTGTGGTGAACATAGATGTTTGTTCTGTGTCTGGGTGTTATAATGTATCTTGTGTATGTGTTAACAAAAAAAACGTATGTAAGTATTTTATCAGTTATCTAGTTCCCATAGAATAAGCTTTGGTTAGTCTGGAGCTAGATGGGGCTGTGTGATAATGTCCACCAATCCTACTAATAGTATAAATGCGAAAGTTTGTGAATGAGTGGGTGTGTGTTTGTTACTCTTTCACGCAAAAACTACATAATGCTACTTTTTATTCAGGTACCACGCGGGCGAAGCCGCTGGCGGAAGCTAGTATATCATATTTTGTACTATATTTCAGATTTAACTATACTATACCGAAAAGCGTGATTTTGGTAATAGATTCTGAAGACGAGCTTTGTGCCACTGTCTCCATACAAAACAATTCTGTAAGTAGTTTTCTAATCTCTAATGTTATTCTGCTACATATCTAAATAAAAAAAAACCGGCCAAGTGCGAGTCGGACTCGCGCACGAAGGGTTCCGTACTATTATCTATACAAAACGGCAACAAAATCACGTTTACGGGAGCTCCACTTAAATATTTATTTTATGCTGTTTTTAGTATTTGTTGATATAGTGGCAACAGAAATACATAATCTGTAAAAAAATTAACTGTCTAGCTATCACGTTTCATGAGATACAGCCTACAGACAGACGGCAGCAGAGTCTTAGTAATAGGGTTCCGTTTTTACCCTTTGGGTACGGAACCCTAGAGAAAAATCTTTACCCTTCATTAGGGGCTCCCCAACAAATGTTCATACAAGGCACGCTACGCCACTGAGTAAAATAAACCTTTATTTTATTTTATAATTTTTGTATTTGTTTCAGTGTCCTGTTTTTGACAATGAAAAAGAAATAATGTATCAAGGGTACCATCTAACTATGACAAGCAAAGGTGGGATTACTCTGACGGTATGTATATTTGAAAAAGTTGTCTGTTTTAAAAATAAAAAAAGATGGGATCTGTAACATCTGATAGATGATTGGATTCTGGTTTCATTTATTTTTATAAGCTAATTAGAAATCAAATTATGTCAAACTCTCAAACAAAAAAAGGCATATACTATTCCAGGGTGTAGACTATGTATATTCCAAGTTTCATTGAAATCTGTTTGTTCGTTTGGGTATAAATGAGTCACAAATATCCTCACAAACCTTAGGATTAGGTATACAATTAGTGTGATACAAATGTATTTGGACGTGTCTCTGATTGCCCCTCAGCTTTGGGATTACAGGCATGAAAATTAAAATCATAAAAGCATTTATTCATTGAAATCACTTGGATCATTTAGAATTGTCAAATTTATTTCAGTTTAATTAAATTTATTTTAATTTCTTTGAGCTTAATATATTAAACTTATCATATTATTACAGTCTAATATTAGTTTAATACCAATGTTATGTTTGGACGTGCCTCAGACTGTCTCTTATCAAACTTATTGTTTCAGCAATCAATGTTCCCCGGCGGCTTCTACGTGGTGTTCATTGTGAGAGAGAGCGATACGGAATGCACGGGAGAGAGCGAGACGGCAATACAAAATGAACGCAAGGACAGAACGAAGATATTCAAGCAAGTGTTTTATGTTCTAATCTTTAATGTAGCATACATTTTTTTACATAGATAATAATTATAAATAATACCGGCCATATTGAAATCCAATATGGCGCCTTATTCCCGCCATATTGGATTCCCGTTGAAACAAAAACGATAAAATTAACCTGATCTAACAGTATTCGTTGTTTTTTTCTTAAATTAATTCTTTATTAATTGCAGCTTGTGTTTTGACCTTAAAACCTACTTTGACCATGTCGACTTAAACCCAATTTGACCTTACTTAAACCCACTTTGACCTTACTTAAACTCACTTTGACCTTACCTAAACCCACTTTGACCTTACTTAAACCCACTTTGACCTTACCTAAACCCACTTTGACCTTACCTAAACCCACTTTGACCTTATTTAAACCCACTTTGACATTACCTAATCCCACTTTGACCTTACTTAAAGCCACTTTGCCCTTACCTAAACCCATTTTGACCTTACTTAAACCCACTTTGACATCTAGAAACCGGTTTGTCCCTAAATCATTATCATCATTAATTTCAGGTTCCGTATAATAGCTACAGTGTCGTACAAGGAGTATATAATCGGTGCGTTAGTCCTTCTCGCCGTAGTGGCGCTTGTGGCGGCTTTCGTGTTAACGGTGGCGGTTCCATTCCGCTACAGGCACTATGGTAAAACAACAAAATATGTTGACTGAAAAATGAAATTAAATATGACTGTAGATGTAGACATACTCTCAGATCTCGAGGCGCAGTACTTGGGGATTACAGTCGTGATCCTATTTATTTTATTTTTTATTAAAAAATATAATTTTTAGTATTTTCAAGGTAAAACATTTTTTTAGACGAAGTCTTAATAGACGAACCCGGTCCGTCTACCTCTCAATCAACAACAATCAGTGACGTCATCACACGCATCATCAATGAGGATGATGATGAGGATGATGTCACACGCGATGACACTCCCCTCGCTTTGACAGTTGGTAGATTGACACAAGCCCCGCCTGACACACTGGCGAGGCGGTCAGACAGGTAACATGACATTACAAGCTCTCTTAAGGTGAGGGATTAAAATTTGATTGGTCATATTGAAAGTGTTTTTCCTCGGGGTAAAAACGGGACCCTATTAGGTACTAAGACTTCCCTGTCCGTCTGTCTGTCTGTCTGTCACAGGGCTATATCTCATGCACCGTGATAGCTAGTCAGTTGAAATTTTCACAGATTATGTGTTTCTGTTACCGCTATAACAAAATATACTAAAAAAAAGAATAAAATAAATATTTAAGTGGGGCTCCCATACAACAAACGTGATTTTTTTACCGTTTTTATAGATAACGTTACGAAACCCTACATTGCTCGTGATGAGATAAGCACTTGGCCGGTTTTTTACGGAACCCTAAAAAACGTTATAAGCCGTATTTCTAGTTAAAATAAGTAACAAATAGTTTTAATTATATTTATGATTTTAGGTATTCCTGGGGAGCGTTGACTCTTGCAGTAGTGTACGCTTTACCGGTGGTACAACTACTGTTCACATATCAGCAGGTAAGTGAGTGAGTGTGGGTGTGTGTGTGTGTGTGCAAAAATAAACAATGATTTATCAAAAAACCCATAATTAAAATTATCTATTTTTAAACACCAGTCACGTGACACAAAACGGTCAGGATTGGTCGAATCGACGATGACGTAACATGCTTTTCAATGTCTTTGCCTGCCTTGAAAAACTTGACGTTTGTTTACCTGTTGACAAGCATGTAACGTCACAGAACCTAGTGCGACGCCATTTGCATAAAGAAGCGTTTTTGCGGGTTATTTAAATTGTAAATACTTAACAGAATTGAAAATAATATTTTTTTTATGGGTTCCAGAGTCACTACTAAATTATCTAGAATGGTTTTTAAAATCTTGTCAAATAGCCCATTCGCACCATTATTCATTCATTAATTTAACTCCAGATGGTATTCGCGACCGACTACTCATTCATTCAATCATTCGTTCATTCATACGTTAATTCATTCAATACCTCCAGATGGTGTTCGCGACCGGCAACCAGGACCTCTGCTACTACAACTTCCTTTGCGCCCACCCTCTGGGCTTCCTCTCAGACTTCAACCATGTGTATTCCAACATCGGCTATGTGGTGCTCGGAGCAGTATTCCTGCTGCAGGTGCGAAATCGGCAGCGGGCGAAGCCGCAAGGGAAGGTATGTATGGAAGTATTAAAGATTTGCATAATTATTAATAACTAGCCGACCCGTGACAGACGTTGTTCTGTCCGAATTTCGATAATCGCATAGAGTAACGCATGTTGCTATGACGACTGATATCAACACGAATGTCAAATATTTTCACACCAGCGCTATACAAAAACCATCCCTTTTGCGTTTTTTATCTTATTGGGGATGTTTTTCATATTTTAAAGTAGTCTATGTTTTATTCGTCCATTAAATCTACATCTACAGCAAATTTAATCTTAATCCGTTTTGTCGTTTATTTTTGATTAGGGAACAAACATAGCAGCCTTATCACAAACTTTCGCATTTATAATATTAGATATGATGTATTGTTTCAGGACATGGGCATCCCCCAGCACTACGGGCTTCTATACTCAATGGGCCTAGCTCTTTGTATGGAAGGATTCCTATCAGCTTGCTATCACTTGTGTCCGAACAAAATGAACTTTCAATTTGGTATGTCTTGTATATCAATGTAATGCAATCCTAGATTATCTTAAAGTTTTAACCTTATTATTCATCTTAATTTACGTAATAACTTAAGACAGAAGGACCCTTAAAGTAGGGACTGATTAAATTAACCGACTTGGTATTACATGGATCTCACATATCATAATTAATAAATAATAATAATAATAAATATTGGCGGACTTTACAAACAACGCCAACGCCGTATGAAATGTTCACAAATATATCTTTTTACAAATTGTTTACAGATTCATCGTTCATGTACGTAATTGCTGTGCTGGTTATGATAAAACTTTATCAAAACAGACATTCGGATTTGATACCGAGCGCGCATTCCACCTTTATGCTGCTGGCTCTGATTATGAGCATAGGTACGTACCGGCTGTGTTGTTTTTGATAAATATGTTAATGTAAAAAAAACTGGAAAAAAAAACTCAATTATAGAAATGAAAATAAAATAGGACTAAGTAATCCCTAAGTACGGTAGACATCCTCTCAGGCGCTTAGATCTTTGGAGATGTCTAAAAGGGTTAGTCAGAGTCACATCCAAAAATTGTATTTAGCACAGGCCCATATTTTGCAGTAATTAGCATTGAATACGTGACAGGATGCAAGCACATCGCCGCTTATAAGAATACCAACTGGTTTCCACACGATGTCTTCCTTCACCGTTGTTAGCACGTGTTAATGCGCATATACAATTTTCGAATAGAAAAATCTATTGATGCACACCGGGATTCGAACCCACGACCTTCGGATTGAAAGTCGAGGTTTCTCCCACTCCTCCAACACGACTGTGTAATAGTATAATTATTATTTTCAAAAAAAATATCGTACACATACATCTATATATTTATTTCTTTTTCAGTACTTTTTGGAATATTGTTTCCGAGTTTATATTTCTCAGTGATATTCACATTACTTCATCTAACCACGTGTTTGGTTTTAACTGTGAAGATATATTATGCTGGGAGCTTCCGAATGGGTAAGTATTCATTAATTTAAACATGTTTTGATTATTAACCGAAGTAATAAAAAGGAGGCACTCCATTCGACATGTAATGATAATTAATTACGTTTAAAAACAGATTTTTTTTTCTATTTAAATGCGAAATTTTGTGATAAGGCTGTTATGTTTGTGCCCTAATCAAAAATAAACGACAAAACGGATTAAGATGCTGTAGTATGTAGATAAAAAATCTGAATAAATAAAAGGGGAACTTATAATCCGAAAAACAACCCCTTTAAGATAAAAAAACGCAAAAAGGATGATTTTGGTATAAATGGCGCTGATGTGCAAAAACACATGACATGTCGAATTGAGAACCTCCTCTTTTTTGGTCGGTTAAAAAATGTAGGTCTAATACCATTGAAAATTACTTCTATAGCGTTGTTAGCTGTGTAAACTATGGAACCCTACATTGCTCGTGGCCCGACACGCACTTTGTCGGTTTCTGTTTGTACATAGCATAATACTAACATACAATTTTGCAGAGTTGGCAGTAGCCTCTCGCGCCTGGTCGCTTTTGCGCGTGCGCGGCTTCTCCGCCTTACGCCCTGCGCACCGCGCACGCGCAGTGTTACTGGCTTTGGCAAGTGTTGCCAATTGGACCTTCGCTATTTACAGGTAACATACTATTATAGTTTATTTATAAAACGACTTGAAAAAATAAAGTGTTTGTATGTGTATGTGTATGGGTGTGTATTTGTGTGTGTCTATGTAAAATTAATGACAACAAACATAGATTATTAGATGAGATAGTTGAAGACAATTCAATTTGTTGTTTAATAAATAGATGCGTACATACATATTAGGGTAAGAAATAAATAATGTGTGTGTATGATTAATAAATGTATGTATATTTAAATTTCTCCTTACTAAAGTAGTTTTTATTTTATTTCCAGTGCGGTAGAACGTAACGAAGATTTTGCACGTCAATTGCTAGCTATATTGATGGGAAACGCTATTTTGTATACGATGTTCTACTTTTGTATGAAAATTATACATAGAGAGAAGATTTTGGTGCATACATGGGTAAGTGAAATTATGCATGAAAAAAAAAGTTTTTTTTTCTGTATTTAATTTATAATATTAAAATAAATAGGATCACGTAATCTAGACATATTCAAAGGATCTAAGCGCCTGGAGATCTGAGAGGATGTCTACCGTACTTGGGGATTACAGTAGTGGCCCTATTTTTTTTATTTTTTTTTATTTTATACAAGCTGACCCCGCGAACTTCGTATCGCTTTAGAATTAACAAATGTTGTCTTATGTTCCCGTCCCCGTTCCCGTTACTGTATTATCAAACCTAATAATGCTCAAATTGACTCTACGTTTTAGTTAAAAAACTTTTGTATGGGAAAAAGAAAAGGGCTGTTTTTAGGGTTTTCCCGGCAATTATTAGAATTTTTCTCACCTTTTAAACCTTCCCTAGACCTCCATGAACTTTTCAAGACCAAGATAAGATAAATCCGTTCAGCCGTTCTCGAGTTTTAGCGAGACTAACGAACAGCAATTGATTTTTATATATATAGATAGATTGTTTTATTATGTATATTAATATTGAAACTGATTTTTTTAGGTTTACTTCGTGTGCGCGCACATTGCCTGGTTTTTGGCTCTCTCTCAGTTCGTGAATGGCAACACTAGGTGGTCGGTGAGTATCATTTATTTAAAAATATAAGCCTTATCTTTAAATTGCGATTTCTTCCAAGCAAACTGCACTAAGCCAGCATATATGTACTGTTCGCATGCGGAAAGTACAAGGTATATAGCCTCACTGCTCATTTACAAATGTTTTGCTTAGTTTGGGGCTAGATTTCGTTGTGTGTAATGTCCAAAAATATTTTAATATTTGACGGCCTTACAGCTCAGTTGATAGTTACTCTGCCTTCAGCGCTGTAGTTTGTGGGTTGAATCCCCACCCAGGACAAATATTTGTGTGATAAACATGGATTAGAGGTGGGTCGTACTTGTGTTTTGACGTACCAGGTTTAAGAAATACCACCTCGGTCAAATACCAGGTTGATAAACCAGGTTTGAAATACTTTAAAGTATTTGGTTTCAGCCCAACCAAAACTCCACCCAGCACCCCCCCCCCCTACAAAAATACTTCAAACTATGTAAAAACGCGTTCAAACTATGACGTCATACCTGGTACGTATTTTTTGTATACGTAGGTTTACAAACCTGGTCGAGTAAATACGCACCACCTCTAGCTACTGACTCCGTCATCTGACCAGCATTATGTTTACATTATCATTATGACATTGTTATGTACTATGCAAAGTTTTATCAATCCGACTATTTACTGACGAATTCCGTTTAACAACTCCTGACTCCATTGGATTAGCTTGCTGTAACCATATTATTGCATTGTCACCGTTACTTCACATAAGTATGCAAAATTTCAGCTCAATCGGTTGGGGATAAATAAACTATTTAAAAATAAACTGCTTCAAAATTTACCAAGATTACAAATCTAGATCAAAACAAAAATAAACTCAATGGTCTATGATGTATTTGATTTTTGACAGTTCAGTTGACTGGCATGACACTGACAATTTCATATTGCCTTTTAGTTTCACACTTCAAAATATGGCCAATTTCAGAAATTTATTATAACTATATATAACTCAAAAAATAAAACTCGATTTTCATTTGCTTTAGTTAAACTCTAGATTTAAAAATCATTGATTAACCTGTTATTTATTTGTGCTTTATTTAATATTTTTAGAAATATAAATAATAAGTATTAAATCAATCAAAATAAAAGTAAACCAATCAAACATGTCGTTGATTTGACAGTCAGTTGACAATGACAATTACTGGCATTGACAATTTTACATTGCCAAAGTCAAGCCGAGTATCCGCTTGACGCACTTGCCTCCCGCGCGCCGTACCCCTAGAAACACCACACGCCGACCGTTTTTTTTGATGACGGCGCGGGATGAGTCATCGCGCAGTTCAAAACTAAACAAGACTCTGCTCATTGAAATTAGACCCTACTTGTTCTAAGGTTTATTGTTACGGTTGAGCTAATGCTTCGAATGACACATTATTTGTATGTATGTGAAGGCAGATTACGCAATGTAATAATTCAGAACTTCGAAGTACTTTTAGGAATACAATGATTTATAATTTAAAAATGAAAGGATATCCTATGTTTAAGATGTATTATATGAGTTAATACATTCAATATGAAGCAGAAAAACACAAAACAAAACATTCAATAGTACAAAAATATTTATTTACAAGATAATATAGAACAATACAATATTTGTTTGAATGGAGGTTTCTATCTAGACAAACTTTTTCTTTTTTTTTCTGTCAACCGTTTGAACTGATTATTAGGTTGGTGCACATGTAAATGAAGGTCAATTCAGTGCGAAAAGGATGGCAAATCGTTCCTTACGAGTATTCTAATTAGAAAAAGCAGGACAGGTGGATTTGTCGAAAGAGGCCGCGGGAGACCGCGTAAATTTAAAATTGTTGTCTATAGTCACCCCGGTGCTTTCAGACGCGCTTTGATTGTTGTCTAAAGACACCAAGGTGTTTCGAGCGGGTATGAAAACTGGCGAGGTCATTTTCAGAACTTTAATTAAGAAACAGGAATTCTTGAATCATTATTTTAGCAATTATTTCCCGTACCCTAAATTATATTTTAAGAAAATAATTTATAATAGGTAGGTATTCATTCTATTATAATTGCATGAACGAAAGTCGCGGCAGATTGTTGCCTTTATCAAAACTACTACAGTGTTGCAAACATAGGGTCAGGTTTTTTTTTCTTAAAATACAGATGTAAGGAATTATTGTTTTTTTGGTTCTAGGGTTTGTAGTATAATTCAAAACATATTTTACATTTGAAATAGTAAAATTGTAATGAATTAACAAAAAACACCTTTGTGTCAATCCACTGACGCTTCTCTCTGACTGTCTGAACAGCCGAACATAGACTCTTTGGCGGAGGGAGGTTTGTCTATGCCCGGCAGTAGACTGAACTTTGTCAAAAGCACATCTTATTGAATTGCAAACAATACTCTTATTACCTACCTATCTTTATACACCTATAAATAAGAATAACATTTTAATCTATTTGTTTACAACAGTAACTTTTCACAAACTACATTTTTCATTAAATAAATAAAATATAATTCGATCGAAATAATTAGGCGCGAGCAAACGCATCATATCCGGCAGAGCAGCGCGAAATTTCAAATTCGTGAAATTCATAGAGTTCACATAAAAATGTACTCTATTAATGTGATGATAGAGTTGACAATAGAAAATAATTGTGCTGGTTTATGGATTATTTCGCAAGTATTTAGATAAATTACGGTATAATGTACGGCTAAGGTATCTCGCCTTTAATTTCAAAGGTTCTAATCCCACCCATGTAGGTTTCAATGGATTCATTTATTCGAAAAATGTTTAAAACATAATATGTCCTAAAAATGGTGAAGGAAAACATCGTGAGAAAACCAGTTAACATTCTTATAAGCGGGAGCGGTGATGAGCTTGCCACAGTTGCCATCTATTACGTATGGAATGCTTATATTTGCAAAATATGGGTAGCTACCAAATATAATGTTTAGACGTGCCTCTGATAACCTCTTTTAAAAAGTATCTACAACACAAGTATTAAAGTATAAAAGTACGAAAGCTGTGCGCAGTAAAAAATACTTTAATGTAAAAAAACACTAAGTAAAAATATACTTTCAAGTATAAAAATACTATATAGTAAAAAAATACTTCAAAGTATAAAATACGTTGAAGTATAAAAATACTTTCAAGTACAAAAATACTTTAAAGTACAAAAATACTTAAAAGTACAAAAATACTTTAAAGTACAAAAATACTTTGAAGTACAAAAATACTTTGAAGTACAAAAATACTTTCAAGTACAAAAATACTTTAAAGTACAAAAATACTTTCAAGTACAAAAATACTTTCAAGTACAAAAATACTTTAAGGTACAAAATACGCGTTCAAACTGTGACGTCATACCTGGTACGTATTTTTTTATGCCTAAACCAGGTTTACAAACCTGGTCGAGTAAATACGCACCACCTCTAACATGGATGTTTGTTCTATGTTAATATGTATATTAAGTATGTATTAACAAAAAAATAAAGTATATAAGTATTCTATCAGGTGGGAACTAGCCCATAGTACAAGCTTTGCTTATTTTGGGGCTAGATGTAACAATGTCCACCAATATTTATGTATTATTATTATTTGTTTATTAATGTATTATCAGCTCAAATTAATAACCTTAGATAACGGATTAATAAAATAAAAAAAATTAGAACTCTTTAGGGTAAATAACGGGTTCTTATTAACATTACCACAGGAAACTCCAGCATTATCAAGAAGACACAACGCGGTATGCTCCATGATGGAAATACTGGATCGGCATGACGCGTGGCATGTTGCATCCGCGGCAGCGATGTTTTTGTCGTTTAACATGCTGCTCACGATGGACGATGCTTTGGAACAAACGCATCGAGGCGAGATATCTACCTTTTGAAGTGAGTTTTATTACTTAATGACGTCCGTGGCACTAAATTACAGTAAGCACTAAAAGAGACTCGTCACTCTGTAACGTTTAAAGCACTAAATTAAACCCTAGAGACTGAATGACGCCCGTGGTACTAGAATATACTCGTGGCAATGTATACCGCTTATAGCACTAAATTACACCCATGATACGGAATGACGCCCTTGGCACTGTATAACGCTTTTAGCACTAAATTATACACATCATTTAAACCTTTTTTTATAAAAAAATGCACACATTCTGCTGAATCAAATTGTAATAATCATTTTTTTTTAAGTTTTACTTACCAAGTGGCCAATATTTTCTAGTACTTACCCCACTTTTGAGAAGAGGGTTGCCAGCTTTAATAGTTATGAAATCCCCCTAAAAAGGTAGAATTGTTTATTTTTACAGGTTACATAGCGAATTTGTTTTTTATTTACAGAATAATTGATGGTGAACTTCGAGTGAGAGATAATTATATAAATGTCATTTTAAAGTAAAGCTTAGTCATAACAAAAATGGTTTAGGCACCAAATATTTGCTTCTAACATATATTACGCATACCATACGTAGCTCAAAACCAAAGAAAAAAAAATATTATTTTCTTATTCGAGAATCTTATGTTTAATTATTAATTTTGAATAAACATTAAAATAAGTTAATTGTTAGTTACTTACGTATTTTTGTCTATAAATAATTACTGCAAAATGTGGGCATGCGTCAAATGTAATGTTTGGACATGCCTCTGACTAACCCCTTGTGATATTTTCAAGAATCCGAGCGCCTGGAGATGTCTAAACTTATTTTGTCATGAATATTTTCAAGTTTTTTTTATAAAATTGTGCTTTCCACGACTTCGTTCGCTACTATATGAGGCTGTCTGTGATAATCAAATTAAGCCAATCTTAAGTAATTAAGTTGATTAGAGAAATTAAATTAGTTCATGTTTTCCTAGTATCAGAGTAAGTATTGGTGGCAATTCTGTTGTCTCGACAAACTCAAAAATTTCGTAAATTACGATCGCTCTTATTCCTTTACATTAAAGTCTAAATTTAAACCTCGAAATTACATTTAAAAGTCTAAATGTCATTTTAGTCAACACCAATTCACATGTTGACTAAATTTACGTGAACAATCGTAAAATTACTTAAAACTATCCTGAGTTTTAGAACTGTAATTCTGAGGTTACGCGATTTTAGACTTTAACGTAAACGGAATAAGACCGATCGTATTTAGTTTACAAAATTTTAGTCAGTTTGTGTAACAACAGAATTGCCAGTATTGTAAGGTTATTTTGCAATTTTTATTAAGGGGCTGCCAGTCGACGATTGCTCTTTTTCGGAACGAAAAAAGTAATACTTCTAAACAAGCCACATCTCCTATTTTTATAAGTATATTACTTCAGGTTCCTACCTAGATTTCTATTAAGCTGAAAACATAATAGCAGAAACTTTTCACGATAAAAATATTATTTCAAAATGATACGTTTTAGAATTTATGATCGAAATATTTTATATACCTACTATTAAAATCAACTTGTGATTTATTGTTAAAGATAGGTAATATGTAGATCTAGATTTCTATTAGGATAGATTTTTGATAAGTAATACATAATTTATATCATTAATTTATTCGAAAAGCTAAGGCGGACCACGCGCGTACGTGTGTTTGTCATCATTGCAGCGGTCGGTAGGATTATTTATCGAAGTGATTAAAGATGGGTACATCTTTATTCACATATACTACATTATAAAATAGGAGATGTGGCTTGTTCACAAGTATTTCTTTTTTCGTTTCGAACAAAAATAATAGTCGACTGGCAGCGTCTTAAACTAAGCGTTTTTAAATAACTAGCCGACCCGTGACAGACGTTGTCCTGTCAAATTTCGAATAGAAAAGACTGAATGTTTTTAGTCTGTGATGTCAGATTTGTTGCACTGGTGTGCAATCGCCATCTATACCAAAATCATCCCTTTTGCGTTTTTTAATTCTGGCATTATATATCTACGATATATAATGCCAGAATTAAACATTTAAACAATTAAATCATATTATATTATATCATATTATATCAAACATACCCATACTAAACAAATTATTAAATGAAGTAACATATTGAATTTTGCAAATCATAATATTATTTTTGAAAGTTTGCGAGTGAGTTGTATGTTTATGCCTCAATCGACAAAACGGATTAAGTTGAAATTTGCTGTAGATGTAGATGTAGATGTAGATGTAGATCTACAGCAAATTTCAACTTAATCCGTTTTGTCGATTGAGGCATAAACATACAACTCACTCGCAAACTTTCAAAAATAATATTATGATTTGCAAAATTCAATATGTTACTTCATTTAATAATTTGTTTAGTATGGGTATGTTTGATATAATATGACAAATATGAAATTTCCACCATTTATATGTACCGAATGTATATTTTTCTTAGGGTGGGTTTCCACTGAAGCGGCAGAGCGGACCAATCACAGTGCTCGAAATAGTCGACTCCGAAATTCCGAGCGCTGTGATTGGTCCACTCCACACAGCTCCGCGTCAGTCACCCTTAAGAACCAGCTCATTCCAATCGAACGATTTGACAGTGACAGATTGATCCAGTTTAATTGTAATTTGTCAATGTATTTTAGCAATAAGAAGTTTAAATAAGAGCTTTTGTAATTCCTTTTGATATAAATAAAATTATATAATTCAATTCTTTGTTTTATTACTCATAGATTATATTCAGAAACAGGAAAATGTATGTAAGTATATATGTATAACATGTACAACATTAACAGAGTGATTGTGTTGGTCGAGTGGGAAGTACCTCGACTTTCAATCCGAAGGTCGTCTGTTTGAATCCCGGCCGTGCATCAATGGATTTTTCTGCTTATAACGGTGAAAGAAAACATCCGTGAGGAAACCAGTCAGTATGCGGTCCAGTCCAGTTATAGCGGCGACGGGCTTGCAACCTGTCACGTGTGGAACTACTTAAAAGGTGTTCATGTGCCATATGTAATGTTTGGGCGTGCCACTGTCTAACCCCTTTGGACATCATCAAGGCTCTCTAAGCGCCTGGATATATCTACCGTACTTTTGCATTACAAACGTATTTTTTTTTATTCATCGTTAGATTTATATATTCCCAAAGATGGTTTACGTTATGCAGGCGGCTAGTTGTAAAATATAAGCCAAATCCTCTTCGCAAAATTTTGGGCCGACCCCACATTATGTGAGAAAAAGAGAAGAAAATTATGAGGTAGGTTTATATATATCCGAATGGGGATATCCCATAACTATTGATTTTACTCTGGTCTTTATCGGGGGAGATCCCGCCTTATTGAAACTATTTAAACGCTGGGAAATCCTATGACTTGCAATAAAAGGAAACAGGAATTTTCAAGTAGGTATGTAGGTACCTACATATCTACTAGTTGTAATTTATATATTAATACTTTAATGGCACTTAAAAATAAATACAAAAAGGCGGACTTTTCTTTACAGATTTTAATTTTCTATTAAACTACCTAAGTTAGTCTAATTATCTACACGTGGCTACGGACATCGGTACAAGTAAGCTATGTAGGTACCTATGTAGGGTACGTTCTGTACGTACATTAATTAGACAATCAACCAGTGCCTTTAATGTTAGGTACTTATTTATTAGAACCTGCAGGCAATTTGCCATTACGTCGTTGTGATGTTTTGTTACTATTACTAGAAACTAGGTAATTTTATAGGGTTCCGTACCCGAAGGGTAAAAACGGGACCACATTACTAAGACTTCGCTGTCCGTCTGTCTGTCTGCTGTCTGTCACAGGGCTGTATCTCTTGAACCGTGATAGCTAGACAGTTGAAATTTTCACAGATGATGTATTTCTGTTGCGGCTATAACAACAAATATTAACAGATTAAAATAATAAATATTTAAGCGGGGCTCCCATACAACAAACGTGTTTTTTTACCGTTTTGTATAGATAATGGTATGGAACCCTTCGTGCGCGAGTCTGACTCGCACTTGGCCGCTTTTATTTGTTATAGGTATAGGTAACTATTTAGTTCCTAATAGTCCTAGTTATTATACGCACCTACCGTCTCATTAATAAACGTAGACTAGCGCAGGATTAAATTTAGTCCAACGCTTACGTTTGGACTAGTCGAATTCAATATTAATAAACAAGGATTAGAAATGGAGTTGCTTACATTAAGCTGGTATTAACAAGTCTTGGTGTAACCTCAGATGATCTTTGGATAAGTAAATTTTTATTAATAGCACCGCTATAGTTTTTTGTAACCAGAAGTAGGTACAAGTACCGAAGTACCTACAAACTTCTATTAGGTTTTCCTGTAATCTAATAATAGGTAGCAGTGCCGGATTTATAGAGCTATTAGATTATTGTATATTTTCTTGTATTTGTTATTATAATGTGTGTTTGTGAAATTTTATGGACCTAGTTGTCTGCAATAAATAGATTTGAATTACGCAGTAGGTACCCTACCTACCTACCATTGGGATAAATAATACCTACTTACATTTATATCGATGGTAGGTAGGTAGGTACCTACCGTTTTTTCCTCCTGAGGTAAGGAACCCTAACTGGCTAAAAGTCTGTAGATACCTACCTAGTTCGTTTTCAAACCATCTTTCATTCAGACCACCATTCTACCAGTCTTACAAACTACAATGAAAAACCTTCATTAAGCAAAGTCATTCATGTAACAGAGTGCATCCACGACCCAGTAGTGGCCTAGGCGTAGCTAGTCGATGGCCTAGTGCCCTAGATATGAGGTCGCGGGTTAGGGTGGAATGCAGGGCGCATGTGCCGCCCCGTGGACAGAGGGTGGCATGTACTTTAATCAGGGCGGCTCTTGGGTTTTGCTGGATTTTCGGGAGATTAGAAAGCGTGATATGCTATCATTTATTATTTGCATCATGTACACTATGAATAGATCTTATAAATAGTGTAAGCTGTACAAGTATTAGTTCATTTATTTATTTATATAGTACATCCAACATAAATATCACTTGTTTTATATAATTATTTAAGCAATAAACAAATTTTTGTTTTTCCAATTTTAAGACACTACAGCATGCACTTATATGAGTCAACTAAACTAAACGTGAAGTTTATTATAACAATAAATAGATAAAATAATATAAATAATCTGATGACTTGGATCCATCTAACTAAATAAAACAAGACGTTTAATTTATAGAATGACTTAAAAATAGGTATCTCTTAATGTCTTGCAAAATACAATCTTATATTGTACCTAGGTATACCTACTCTTTTTTATACTCATAATATTAGTATCTTGGTACCTGCTTGGTACCTTTGTACTTGCTAACTTACTTCATGAAATATGTAGATAAATAATGATAGCAAAAGTAAGCTAATAGATTACGATAACAAGGCGCTGCTGTAAGTAAATGATCAACAAGTCGCATACCTAATTATTTATCAACGCTAAAAGTACATAGCAATGCAAATTATGGCATTGCAGTCACATAAATAACAGGGGCACTAGATACCTTAGCGTAAGTATGAATCGTCCTAAAATATGCAGCTCTTTATCAATTGAATCATTCGTTTTTATCTCATTGTTTGGGTAATTACCTTCACTCGATATTAAACTGATTGTGGTAGGTACACTCAAAGAGTAAGCTAATGACTATAACATTACATAATAATGTCGCCGAATTTCGATAAACTTGAACAAGGGCCTACCTACATCGTATGGAAAAGATCAGTAGTCAAAAGGGTCAACCAATCACTGAAAACCAGCGCTTCAGCAACCTTGCGCTGTTGTAGCAAATGCTGAGGGATAGCCTTATTTCTATCACTTAAAAATCTTATCTTATCATGTTATTGTCTATATTTAGAGGTCGAAATACAAAAAAAAAATATTCTATTATCCTAAACCGTTTCATTAATGTTACACGATAGACACCTACTTACTGCTAAGTTATGAAATTACAAGAGCACCTAACGATGAGCCATAGTCATTAGGTACCATGATTCACAGTATGCAGGATTGATATATATCGTAGAGGGTATTTTGCTCTGCATTCATAACTGTGCTTCCTTCTCGCAAGCGTGAAGGTATAAAAATTAGTCATGCATTGTGTTTTTAAATCCAAGTGTTCTAATTATTTTGTTTATTTAATGGCAGCGTCTGTTGATAAGGATTTATTGGTGATTATAACAAGGTAAATAGAAAAACAAACTAATGTTAGTAAATTAAATTAGCAATAAAGTTTTGGGGATCTTTAAACGCTAAGTTGGAAACACTCCGTCCCTGCTTTTGTTGTCCCAGAAAGAAAAATGGCGGAGATATGTAATGTCAAAACTTGCAGGGCGACCAAATACGCTGAAAACGTGTAATAATTTGCGGAAATTGACGAATTCAGTGATACTAGTGCGCTGGTGACGTGTTACTGTGATCTGTTAATAGTTTTATGGTGATCCTGCGGGGTCAGAATACATGCAAGACGGTAAAATCCCACTGAATTTGACTCAGCCAAATAAATGAAAGGTACGTATTTTAGGCTTGTATTTACTGGCAAATCAGCAGTTCTAGACTTAAAATAGACGTTACTCATACTGCTTGTTTCACCTGCGTCACCAGAAGCCCCATTTCGGAGGCATAACTCCACCAGAAACTTGTGTAAAATGCAGTGATTTTGTCCTGTGTTTTGAAGGTCTGAGCTCATGAGTTTAGTAAAAATCCTTGTTTGTAGATCATTTTCAACCTTGCTGAAGCCCCTGCGGAGGTCGGTGGCGATATAAACACGATATTATCAACGTTTCAAATCAAAATGTATTATTTTAATAATCGTGTGTTGGTCGACGGACCGTGTGTGTCAATCCCTAAAATAGAACTATGTTTTTTATATATATTATCTTTACGTTATCTCTTTATATTCGTGATTGCTCAATTATCGGTCATTTGGATCACTAGGGAGAACTACTGGTCATTATTGTTGTTCAAAAATACTGTAAATAACTACACAACAAATCTTTGTTATGAAATAGTATAGTATGTAGGTACCTAGTAGGTAGGTACCAATCTTGCTAATTTATGTAGGTTCTGACAGGAGGTAGACAAAAACTTAAATCAACAACTAGCGGGTTTCCCCGGTGTTGCACATGTGTAATAATGATTTTATGGCAATATCCCTAATTTTTCCTGGATATAAATATAGCCAAAGTTATTCAGAGTTAATGTAGCATTCTTCATTCAATTTTTTTTGATAAGTCTGCTATGTTTGTTCCCTAATCAAAAATAAACAACAAAACGGATTAAGATGATTACCGCATTCTATCAAAATTCATAAATTTATTTTATCAGGACAAGTTTTATAGGGAAAGCATTTGTAGTTTCCTGAAAGTGTTTTTTTCTATGCAACTATTGAATTTGGGCAGGACAAAGTCTGTCACGGGTCGGCTACTAGGCTATATTTACTACTTGAAAAAATTAGAGATCCCTACTAAAACTTCAATAATATAACCCAAGGTGTAAACGAATTGCCATAAAATTATTATTACACTTGACAGACTGACTGATCTATCAACGCACAGCCTAAGCCACTGGTTCTTACAACTTTAAATTCGGAGGATGTATTTCTTTTGGTGTACCTAGGTACTAAAACAAAAAGAATACACCCTTCTTTTTGTTATAGTAGGTACCTAGGTTATCTGTTATTTTGATCATATGTTTTTGTTTATACTTCAGTGAAAGAAAATTTTTAAAAAATGCAATATTTGAGTTTAGGATGAGCACTCGACCAACATGCAATAGAGGTTAGAACACAGTGCAACATCTAATAATTATGTTTAAAAAACTAAACATATCCCACTTCATATTGCTGGACTTTTAGCAACATGAAGTCGGTTATGTTTAGTTTTTTAATACGAAATTTCATCCCCTATTTTTTCACCCTTAGAAGTGGTATTATTCCTTAAATTTGGACCAAACAAAGATTTTTCCAAATCAGGTTAAATAACAGAGTTCTGAGGTAAAAATAAATAAATAAAAAAAACCTTATTGAAGTTGATATAAAAGCTTGTTGACAGTTGTATGTAATGTCATGGTAATCATTCCAATGACACGCAAAACGTGCGCGTATGATACGGATCTATTATCTATGACATCATAACATAAATATTACTATCTCAGGTGTAGTGATGATGGCATAAGAATCTACTCGTATCTAGGCCAACGTTCTGCATTGTAAGCGTTTTGATGGGTGACTACTCCTGAACGTCTAATCGCTAATCGAAAACGAAATTTAGTGACAATATTTGTTTCAAAATTAAGTAATTATTTGTCAAAACAACTTCCCCCCTGGTACCAGTTAAACGATTGGTTTTGGAGGTGTGAAAAAATTTCACATTAGTAGGTAGGTAGTACCTACATTATAACGAATTTGAAAGGAAATCTATCACGGCTAAGTAGGCTTACGAGTACCTAATCATCGACCAACTAACAAAATGTATTTTCTAAGTTGCTTGACGATTACTCGTAAACTAGAAGTAAACTTTTAGTTTAATTTAGAAAATTACTTATACTCGTATAACGTTGTTAGCTGTGTAAACTACGAAACCCTGCATTGCACGTGGATCGACACGCACTTACCCAATTTTTAAAAAAGATTACCATTTGACTGGACGTAGTTACGTAGCATATCATAACATAAAATTATTTTACCATTACAATCCTACATTATCTCTGATGAACATCCTACTAATATTATAAATGCGAAAGTTTGTGAGTGAGTGGGTGTCCAAAATCAGATATCCCTATTAAAACTTTAATAATGTAACCCAAGGTGTAAAAAATTAGCCATATTCATTAGTACACCCGTGCGACGCCGAGGCGGACTGCTAGTAACATAATATAGATAAATATATTGATTTGTTTAAAAAAAATATTTCCATATACTCAAAGAGTAATTAATTTTAATACAAAAATTACATTAATTATGATAATAATGAATACCGTGACAATTTACCTACTTACATGTTTATTTCCTCTAACGATGATGTATTTCTGTTGCCGCTATAGGTAACAACAAATACTAAAAACAGAATAAAATTCATATTTAAGTGGGGCTCTCCCATACAACAAATGTAATTTTTTTTACCCTTTGTTATGGATAATGGTACGGAACCCTTCGTGCGCGAGTCCGACTCGCTCTTGGTCGGTTTTTTTTGTTTATCCAAAAAAAGACATATTTTACCAACAAACAAAGATACATATTTTACCTCTTTATAATATTTGTGTAATAGTGTAATAATATTTCTATCTAGATAATGCTAAATTTCATCTTAAACTGGTTATGGGGAACTTGTTTAAAATTCAATTGCAAGAAATGACCTGCACATACTAACAAACGAACAGGTAAAATAAAAGCTTGTGAAAACAAAGTCAGGGGTTAAGGGGCCGTCCATTAATTACGTGATGTTTTTTCAGCATTTTTTAACCAGCCCTTAAGGTGATATATATGTGACATGTTTGTTTTTTAGGGTTCCGTACCCAAAGGGTAAAATCGGAACCCTATTACTAAGACTTCGCTGTCCGTCTGTCCGTCTGTCCGTCTGTCCGTCTGTCCGTCTGTCCGTCTGTCCGTCTGTCCGTCTGTCCGTCTGTCTGTCTGTCACAGGGCTGTATCTCATGAACCATGATAGCTAGACAGTTGAAATTTTCACAGATTATGTATTTCTATTGCTGCTCGAACAACAAATACTAAAAACAGAATAAAATAAATATTTAAGGGGGGCTCCCATACAACAAACATGATTTTTTTGCCGTTTTTATAGATAATGTTACGGAACCCTTCGTGCGCGAGTCCGACTCGCACTTGTTTTTGTATGGGCTGAGTCTACCCCGTATATGATTATCTAACGAATTATATAAAAATAAACGGTTTAGCTATTCATAGTTGTGATTATAAACGAAACTAGTGTTTTTGAAGAGCTAATTTTGGAAAACAAATCTATCGAGAACAGTTTCACCAATCGTGTTTATGTAATAAAAAAAAACTA
Source organism: Hydriomena furcata (assembly GCA_912999785.1). Lineage (NCBI taxonomy): Eukaryota > Metazoa > Arthropoda > Insecta > Lepidoptera > Geometridae > Hydriomena > Hydriomena furcata. The sequence continues at coordinate 14,950,382 of OU538822.1, read as the reverse complement.
GATGTTTTTCGCGCTCCCAGTCGACGATTGTTTTTGTTCGAATCGAAAAAATAAATACTTGTTAACAAGCCACATCTCCTATTTTATAATGTATAGTATATGTGAATAAAGATGTACCCATCTTTAATCACTTCGATAAATAATCCTACCGACCGCTGCAATGACGACAAACACACGTCGGCGCGTGGTCCGCCTTAGCTTTTCGAATAAATTAATGATATAAATTATGTATAATTACTTATCAAAAATCTATTCTAATAGAAATCTAGATCTTCATATTACCTATCTTTAACAATAAATCACAACTTGATTTTAATAGTAGGTATATAAAATATTTCGATCATAAATTCTAAAACGTATCATTTTGAAATAATATCTTTATCGTAAAAAGTTTCTGCTATTATGTTTTCAGCTTAATAGAAATCTAGGTAGGAACCTGAAGTAATATACTTATAAAAATAGGAGATGTGGCTTGTTCAGAAGTATTTCTTTTTTCGTTTCGAAAAAGATCAGTATGCAGCAATCAGTATGTTGTTTTGCGGTTATTGAGAAAAAACGATTCTGCATTCATCAAAAACAGTTATTGTCTATGACATACGTTTCTCGGTGACGTATGATACCTCTACGTCATCGAGAAAGGTAGGTCATCGTAAATTCTGCAAAGTCACAGTGCAATGAGTCATATCATAGTCATCCTTGCATCTGTACAACCCGTTTCGCTTTTTCAAAGTATTGTAATGGCTTCCCGTGGCTTGGCTCGCATAGTAGGTACCTGAATAAAAAGTAGCATTGCTATTCTAGGGCATAGGCTAAGTATATTCCAAGTATCATCCAAATCTCTTAGGTAGTTTGGGCGTGATTTGAAAGTTTTAAAAGTTTGGTGGACATTTCACACAGCGCCAGCTAGCCCCAAACTAAGCAAAGCTTGTACTATGGGAACCAGATAACTGATAGGATACTTACATACTTTTTTTTTTGTAAATACATACTTATTATACATATTAAACACCCAGACACAGAACAAACATCTATGTTTATCACACAAATATTTGCCCTGGGTGGGGATCGAACCCGATTTGATGATTTTCTTCTATAGTGTAGAGAATATAAATTTATATTAACGTAGGACTAAAAGTTCCTTCATAAAACTTAGAAACAAATATCGTCTCTTGACTTTTCGATTGGTCGAAACACTTTCGTCGGTTTTCTTTTTAGTTTTTAAAACGTAATTATGATATTATCATGACAGGGCATGTGGGGACAGTGAATTTATTTATTTATTTATACATAATTCAAACTCATCCGACGAGAGACCCGAATTTCGACTGTTGATCGGTTGCTGTAGTCTACGTACTGACAGGATACTGATGTTGATGTTTCAGATGTGAGCAGTGTGGCATGTGGGGCGCGGCGGGGTGGTGGTGCGGCGCGCTGGCCGCGGCCGCGCTGCTGCTCGCGCTCGGCGCCCGCGCCAAGGCCAGGGCGCATAGGAAGAATGCCAAGGCGCACGCGCACACTCGAGTAAGTGGCTTTTCAATTGACATCCTTCCGACTGCGCCAGAAACACAGGAAGTATTTGGCGCAGTCAGGGTGTCTACTCGCAAACAGAAAAATATATTTTGATTTACGTTTGATGTACTGGTAAAACTATGTAACTGCTATGATGAAGAAGCTCTTAACATCATGTTTCTTGACTTCGCAACATTATGCCTTATTTTTCTCTAAAACCAAACCTTTTTTAATTCCAGGTGCACATAGTCCGCGACTGCCCCCCCGGGCGCCCTCCTTGCCCCCCCCTCGCCTCCCCCCGCCCCCCTCGCCCTCTTCGTTCTCTCCTCTCGCGCTCTTTCCTAACTCCGCGCCGAATTCTCGCCGCGCTGTCCGGCAAGCCGGCTGACGATCCCCCCCCGCAGATAGTCATCGTCCGAAACACAACCTTAAACACGGTCTGCCAGAGCTCCGATTCCCCCAGCACGAGTCAAATCCCGAAACTACCACTTCCAGAACAGTGGATGCATAAACGACCTTCCGATTACAAGTACACGACTATCCCCCGGCCGCTGGCTCAGGTCAGAACCGATCTTGGCGCGGATCTGGCTGAGGAGTCCAGATCGAAGAAGTTTTCCGCTACTCGATCTCCCAGTCTCGAAAAAGACGACAAATCTCCCTTTCTCAGCGCTAAGTCTGATAAAGAGCACGAGGTTTTCGGCTTCGACTCTGAAGTTGTCAGGAGATTGAGCGAGAAGGAAGTGACGATGATGTCTCCTAAGGAATCCTCTGAAGGCAACAGCCAGGACTCGTCCCCTAGTAATCTGAGACGGTTCAGATCTGTCAGTACGAAGCTACACATGTGCGTTGTTAATGACAACCAAACGGAGAGACTTGAAATGCAGACTTCGCCTCGAGTTTTGGAGTGCAGTTCCGCGAAGGAGAAATCTACTGCGCCAATGTTCGATTTCTCCCCTAAATTCCTAGATACGATGGCATCACCGAGATTCTTTACGCCCCCCGAAACCGTATCCCCCATGTTCTTCAACGAACCATCACCTAGATCTGTTTATTACGACACAGTGAAATCTCCTAAATTCTTCCCAGAAACGCCGAAAGACGATGTACCTCAAAGTCCGAGAACCTTAGGCGATCATGTCAACAGAAATGGCTTAGAGAAACCCAGTTCGCCGAGAATTCTAAGCGCTCGACCTAGTCCAAAACTACTAAGTTACAATAAGGAAAACTACTTCACCTTCGATCAGTGCCCGGAAGAAAGCCCTAGGGCGTCGCCAAGACCTAGGAAGTATGGCGGAAGGAATTCTATCGAAAGGGAAAGATTCACACCTCCAGCCGACAAAGATTTCAGAAAATATAAACGGCATAACAGCTGTGATACTTACAAAACCGTAGAACTCAATATTGCAGTTGTTGAAGACAACAAAACGAATGACGAAGATGTAGTGGACTGCTGCGCGAAAATAGACTCTATAGAGATAGAAAATAAGGAAGAGAAAATTAACGAATTAAATCCAAACTCAGCGCAAGCAAGAAGACAGAGGCTCAAATCGATATCTCTAGACTCTGATAACGCGAAGATTATTGAACAGAATCTGGGATTACCTATCGCAAAACAAATGAAAGATCAGATGAACGAAGCGTACAAAAACGAAAGTACTTCATGCGAGAGTATAGAGCGGTACCAAAAAACGCCAACTAACGAACGACCTTGCTTCAAGTTCGAAGAAGACACCAAACCAATCGAAGTCGATAACGAAGAACCAGAATCACCTGGACTTTTGCAAAAGAAATGTCTACGCCAAAGTTCGGATACGCAAGCTTTTATAGACATGCCTCGCTTCTCCCCCAAGGAGTTCGAGATAACTATCACCACTGAAGAAGGGGCCACCGTCCCTATCGAAACGCAAAAGCCAAAAACTAAAAATTTAAGGAACCTCACCATAGATCTTACTATACGAGACAGCGATTTAGAAAAAGAGCTGTTGGAATTCGAAAAGTTATACACAGACGCTGAAGAGAAGAAAGTTAAAACCCCCACTCTGAAAGTTAAAGCTATATCGCTTGATTCCTCAGAATCAGTCAATCTATCACTACCCCAGAAGAAGGCGTTAGAAGTGCCTCAGAACTCCGTCTCAGTCCCAAACACGCCGAAAAGACAGTTGAAAAGAATCCTACCACAGAAGAACGTGAAGCAAGATTTCTGTGGAGGAAAACTTGGATTTACACAAAACGCGGAACAAAGACGTCTTTTTATGAAGGGACAAGACAGTGGAATATACCTACGAGAACATCACGCCAACCTCATGCTATACCAGCCTGGGACATCACGAATGGGGTCTAGAACCATGGGGTCTTTTGACGAGAACACAACAGACTACGACAATCCTCCAGAGATAAACATCTGCGGCACTGATAACAAAACAGGCTATGACACCGGGCAGTCTTTGGGGTCAAATTTACTCAACTACAAACAAAATCTCAGCGTATCCAGTACGAATTTAAAGACGCTACCTGAAGGAGTACCTTCAGACGATTTTGAACCTAGCGCGGAAGACGAGAAAGTCGTAAAGAAGTTGCATAGAAGGAATTCGAATCAAAGCCTAATGCTAAGCACACACAGTCTTCAAAGCTCGAACTGTTCCCTAAACAGTAGTGGAGCATCTTGTCATAACATAGCTACAGTCAGAACTAGCATATCCAACTTTAGTCTCAACGATAGGAAGAAACTATCTTTAGATCACAGAGATTTGAACGTATCTCTAATGGGAAATGAGCATTTGACGCCGACAACTAGAGTCATATGTTCGTCCAACGCCAGTCTTTCTGGGGAAGGGTCTAAAAACTGCTTGCTGCAACGGCGAGGATCTAATAATAGCTTGACTCTGAACATTTGCTCGTCAAACCTCAGCAGACACAACAGTTGTAGCAACAGCTCGTTGAACAAAGACGCTAAAGTACAGAAGAAGGGCTTGCTGGAACGAAGAAGCTCAAACACATCCCTGACATTGAACATCAACAACTCAAACCCTCAACTATCAGTTAATTTAGGACTTAGCGTATCAAACTATAACCTTAACGGGTCTTCGTGCAACTTGAGTCAGTACAACAGCAACCACAGCATAGATAACGCAGCAGAACCCAAGAAAGGGATTCTAGAACGAAGGAGTTCCAACACATCTCTGACTTTAAACATACCACAGGAACCTAGAGAGGTTGAGATTGACGAAACGATGTTAGACGAGACCCTCAAAGAACTACCGCTTAGAGAGAAACACAGAAAGTCTCTAAGCACAGAGAACTTGTTACCAAAATCCTATAAAAGCAGACCGAGGTTACGTTCTAAGGAGAAGGGTATAGGCTTCGGCTCGCATGATAACCTCTGGTCGAATTCGTATACGGAACCAGAACTTCCTCAAAACCTGACCTACGTCTGCGGAGACCCAGAAAACGAGATCATCTACGCGTTCGGACGCCAAGAAGACCCAAATTTCCAGCCTGGATTCACTCGAAACATTACTACGAAACCTTTAAGTCCGCAATCTACTTCAGAGGATTTTAGACTCTATCTAGCAAATATGCAACACCTACAAAACGCGTCTAGTGTACTAACCCGACAACAACTAAGGGATCTCAACAACGTCTTCCAAAATGGCTACTCTAAAGTGAAATGCCACAGCAGCACAGAAGGAAAACACTGCTGCACGGGTACGGTGGAGGAAAACACCGAAAATCCCCAAATGGTGATACCGGAAATCACCACTCAGCCGTGTTCGGAGTACCAGAAAATGTTGTTGAGGAATTTGCATCAGGAGTTTTGGGATATGCCGACGAATTTTCAGGAGAAACCGATTGTTTCTGGGTCTCACACGAAGAATAGGTACAAGACTATACTCCCTAATGAACATTCGAGGTTTATTCTGAGGGCTGATGTGGGTACCACGGAGGGATACATAAATGCCAATTTTATAAAGGTAACTATAAACTAACTTAACAGATAACTATAAACTAACTTAACAGATAGCTACAAAAAAACCGGCCAAATGCGAGTCGGACTCGCGCACAAAGGGTTCCGTACCATTATCTATAAAAAACGGCAAAAAAATCACGTTTGTTGTATGGGAGTCCCCCTTAAATATTTATTATATTCTGTTTTTAATATTTGTTGTTATAGCAGCAACAGAAATACTTAATCTGTGAAAATTTCAACTGTCCAGCTATCATGGTTCATGAGATACAGCCCTGTGACAGACAGACGGACAGACGTATAGCGAAGTCTTAGTAATAGGGTCCCGTTTTTACCATTTGGGTACGGAACCCTAAAAAGCCCTGTTGGTCGAGTGTGAGGTTCCTTACAATCCTAAGGTCGTGGGTTCGACTCCCGGCTGTGCATCAATGGATGTTTTTAATTCGAATAATGTTTAGGCTCATTATTAATACGTGCTCTAAACGGCGAAGGAAAACATCGTGAGAAAACCAGTTAGTATTCTTGTAAGCGGCGATGGGCTTGCGACCTGTAGCGTGTGGAATGCTAACTACTGCAAAATGTGGGAATGTGACTAATGTAATATTTAGACGTGTCTCTGACTAACCCTAGACATTTTCAAACATCTGAGTGCTTGGAGATCTGAGGAGATGTCTACCGTACTTGGGGATTACAGTCGTGATCCTATTTCATTTCAGAATTTTTAAAACTATTGTGATAGTACACATAACTATTGATTTAAAAATATAGGATAACGTTTGAAAATGTCTAAAGGGGGTAGTCAGAGGCACGAATATTACATTCGGTACATGCCCGCACTTTGCAATAGCTAACATTAGCGTGACAGGTTGCAAACCCTCTTAAAACATCATCAAGGATCTAAACGCCTTGAATTCTGAAAGTATGTCCTATTTCATTTCAGATAATAACTAAAGCTTCTTTATTTCCAGGGGTATGAATACACCAAAAACAGCTACATAGCGACGCAGGGCCCACTTCAGAACACCATGTACGATTTCTGGCTTATGGTCCATCAGAACAGCATAGACCATCGCATCAACCCTACCCTTGACCTGGACCCCCTCAAATATACATCCTCTGGCGTCCAGAAGGTGGTTATGCTCACAAACTTTATAGAAAACAATCGACAGAAATGTGAGAAATATTTCCCACTAGAAGTTGATGAAGAAGTGACTATTTCTAACATTGATAGTGAGAAGGAGTCGTTTATCATCAAGAATCTTGGTCTGATAAGAAAAGCTGGATATACAATCCGGAAGTTGGACGTCAGATATAGTGAAAGTGATTCTGATTGCCTGGACAATACTGATATAGGCAACGCCCAATCAGAATCAGGCAAAAGTGAATCAGGATCGGGCAAAAGTGAATCGGATTCAGGCAAAAGTGAATCAGACGCAATTAGTGAAAATAGTGTAATAGTCTATCATTATCTGTTCCATAATTGGGCAGATCACAAATGCCCGAAAGACGTGAATGCACTTTTGAAACTTAGTTTAGATGTATTAAAGAATAGTGATTGCAATTTCAACCGTTCCGTTGAAGGTGATGATGAGTGTTTTATGTGTGATAGTCCCAAACCCGAGTCCAAATTTCTCTTTCCACCGTTGGAAGCTCCTGTACCTTGTGAAATTAAAGTAAGTGCTATAACACCTTTAGATTTAACCGTTGATCCTGTATCACCTCCGACCATAGTGCATTGTTCGGCTGGGATTGGCCGGACAGGATGTCTTATTGCTATCCTCAATGGTATAAAGCAATTGGCCAATGAGAGCAAAGTTGATGTGCTTGGTATTGTATGTAACATGAGGTTGAATCGAGGTGGTATGGTGCAGAACTCTGAGCAGTATGAACTGATACATAAGGTGTTGTGCTTGTACGAACAGGCTTGTTTGCCTGCTTTATAGCTGCGGGATTCATTGTTACTCTGATAGGTCAAGAGTGATGGAAGATTTTTTCAAATGTAAGGAGTATCATCCACTAAAGCGGATTAGAGATTTCAATTAATTCATTTGCCCGTACCACAAGCTCAAAAGTAATATTAAAACACTACTACTCACGGTGTAAAAGTTTTATGTGTTAATGTTGTTGTGGTATGACCTTAGTTCAAAAGTTAATGAAAAAAATTGTTTCTAAAATGTTTTATCGTCATTTGTTAACGATTTTTTTTAACGACCGTTTATGGCGTTGTAAATCGTTAATTAGGCCAAACTCAAATGCCATTCACACATCGACTAATTATATTTAATTTCTGAATCGTAATACAAGTCGTATAATTATTTTAGTGGCATAATATGTTATATTATAACGGTGTTTCTGCTCTCGAATAATGAAAAATCACGAATCCTTCACGACGAATCGCCTTGTAGCCATGGCGTACGTTTTTTGACGAAACATTTTTGATAAATGTGAGCATCTATTTGTCTAGAATCATCATTTATGAAGAATCGTCAATGACTGTATAATCGTTTTGACTATTCGTATTAAATCACGATTCGGTTTATAAAACCTCTTGCACTTATTATTATTAATAACGGAAGTGTTGTTTTTAAAGTATCGTTATTTCGAATCGTCAATGACTAGTTGTATAATCGTTTTGACGATTCGTATTAAATCACGATTCGATTTAAAAGTCTAGTAAAATAAAAGATTAGTATTATTATTAATAACGAATGATGGATGTGTGCACGAGCCATTACATGCATTCGAAATATTAGATTTTACATATAACCGCTTTGGTGGATGATGTCCTTCGGGATAACTTGGCTTTACTTGAATAGTGTTTTTATTGTAATAAAATAATGTTTGATCTAAAATCATGAGTGTTTAAACAGATGACGAATAGTACATATTTGATTAGCACTTTGCGTTAAACGTTATTACAAGGTTATTATTATGTTTACGCGTCTCTTGTATATTGTAATGAGGAGGAAAAATTAAAGAACCAGTGGCATAAGTAATATATAATATATTACTTATGCCACTGGTTCTTTAATTGGTGGCATCACTACATAGTATAAAGCAAAGTCGCTTTCCGCTTCCCGCGTCTGTATGTAATATGTATGTATTAGTGTTTCCGGAACCGGTATTCTTTGTAAGAACCGGGAATTTCGGTACTTTTTTAAATCGGTACCGGGATTTCCCGGTTCTTTCGGTATTTTCGGTTCTTGGCAGTTTTTGATTTATAAAACAAGGTTCAAAAGTCAACTACAATTAAGATCGACGAGAATAGATAACATTAAGAATGAATATATTCATTCTTAATTCTTAATGTCGTAAATAAACACATTTTTTTGCGCTTACATTGCAAATGCTGGCTGAACCCCACGAGATATATCAAAATAATGTACTACAGTATTGTACACCTTAAAAACGTCTACAAAAAAGTCAACGATGGTATTAGAAATGTCTTACGCACAGCGAAGCGGGCACGGGTCAGCTAGTAAGTAATAAAATATATTACTTATGCCACTGGTACTGATCATCTGGTATTTCTGTTGCCGCTACAACTAAAAACAGAATAAAATAAATATTTAAGTGGGGCCACGCTACCATACAACAAACGTGATTTTTTGCTGTTTTATACATATATATATAGTACAGAACCCTAGGTGCGCGAGTCCGACTCGCACTTGGCCGGTTTTTTTATGTATAACCGCTTATTTACAATGATACCTATATCCTGTTAGTTATTAAATTAGCGCCTTCCTACATTAAATGAATTCACAATAACGTAACAAACTTAATACTTGCTTAAACAATAATTCATGAAATGATAGTGCTAATAGATGAGTTGCCACGACTAACTAGCTAACCGGTACCTCTTCCTTATTTACTTTTATGTGAAGGTCTTGATGGCTTGGCGGCATCGACTACACAGCCCAAAAAGACACCGCATGCAAGGCGAACATTGACATCCAAAAGATCAGTCTTATACGGCCGATAAAAAATACCGCGCGTCAAACCTGCAGTAGTACCGACCACTTCCTTGACGCGTGCACATCTCGTCTGTTTATGCTAAAAAACCATTACCACAAGCTCAAGTTAGACTGGTTATTTTCCTTGTCGAAAGTCAATAGTGTTGTATCACTATTCAATAATTGATGATCGATAAACCTACATAGTAGTAACAACAACAGTTGGACCTAACTAGTAAAACTACTTATTGCCAACTAGCTTCCGTCCGCGGCTTCGCTCGCGTTGTACCTACATGGATATGAAGTAACCTATTTGCTATTCGCATTTATCATATTATCGCTTTAGAATTAGTTCGCGTTCGCGTTCGCGTTCCCGTTCCCGTTCCCGTTCCCGTTCCCGTTCCCGTTCCCGTTCCCGATCCCGATCCCGTTCCCGTTCCCGTACTATCAAACCTAATAAAGCTCAAATGGACTCTACGTTTTTTTAACTTTTGTATGGGAAAAAGAAAAGGGCTGTTTTAGGTTTTCCCGGCAATTATTCGATTTCTTTTTCACCTTTTAAACCTTCATAGACCTCCACGAATATTTAAAGACCAAGATAAAATAAATCCGTTCAGCCGTTCTCGAGTTTTAGCGAGACTAACGAACAGCAATTGATATTTATACATTCACCATTTTAAACACGTGTTTAAAATGGTGAAGGAAAACATCGCATCGTGAGAAAACCAGTACCTAGTAAGTATTTTTATAAGCGGCATTGGGCTTGCAACCTGTCACGTATGGACTGCTAACTACTGCAAAATGTGGGTATGTGCCAAATATAATATTTGGACGTGCCTCTGACTGCTATCGACAACTCATGTCAACACTTCCCATCCCTAGTGAATCACGTCATTTTGAAATTAGAATGCTTTTTCCGGCTCCCCCCGTACCTCATACCTCACTGACTTGACAGAGTTGTTTGTTTGAAGAAATGAAGCCATTAGGCGTCTATTAGGCTATGTAGTCGATGCTTGGCGGACGAGGAGCCCGCTGTGGCGCGAGAAATACCGGTAATGAGCCAACCACAAACTCCTAAAGTAATATCAAAACAATATTACTCGTAATTGCTTGTTTTTTTGACTCTTCAAACTTCAAAATTACGTCATAATTGTTTTAACTCTCATCCCAATGTCAATTATCATGTCAGCTGTCAACAAAGAACGCTGTATTAAAATGCATTTTCAACCGACGAGAAAACGAGGAGATTCTCTATTCGACGCGTATGTTTTTGTTGATGAGTATTTTGTTACTTTGTATAGAGTAATTTTGTAGAGAATAGTTCCAAGTTGGGCCCATTTAAATTATATTCATGTAGGATTAATAGTTCCTTCATAAAACTTAAACTAATTTCGTCCCTTGACTTTTCGATTGGTCGAAACATTTTCGTCGATTTTCTATTTAGTTTAAAATTATTATTATTAATAAAATTACTATTCAAGTTAAGCCAATTTTCGGAAAATAACTCAATTATCATAATCAAGCGCAGGCATCTTATGTATAAAGTGAGTCTTGGTACGCAACGAGCCACGGTTATCAATAATCATTGCATACATACAAAGGGATCTTGGCAATAGTGGTTCGTTGTATACATTGACGTAAAGCACCAGTTCTACCATAGCCAGTTCAATAATTATCCGAAGTTTCATTGACTCGCACCAAAAGGAAATTGATTGCTCACGACGTGTTGCGTACCAAAATGTATTTTGCGTGTCCTAAAGACAAAAATGTCTGTCGTTATGTTTTTTGGCAAACATTTACATGACCGAACGGATGGCGACATGTTTAAGAGACATTTTTAGCAGTGACATGTAGCTTTTTGACAGGAGTTTTGTCTTGTAATGAATAGAATTGTGATCAGGACTCTGAATACATAAAGCCATAAAGGATACGGGACGAATGGACATGTCGCACAACTACTACGTGAATTTTAACTATAAATACGGTTAACGTTATTTCTTGTATTGCTGACGTTTCGAGACAATTCAGATGCTCTTTATCATGAGTGTTAGCTGATCTACCGTTGATCTCGTGCGATGCTCATGATGAAGAGCATCTGAATTGTCTCGAAACGTAAGCAATACAAGAAATAACGTGGTAATTATCCGTATTTATAGTTAAAATAAATAACAACCACGATAGTTTTAATTCTATAACTACGTGAATGTCTCGCGGTGACAATGTTGTGGAACTTTTTACAGGCCACACTGCTCAGTGTTTATAGAAATGTCACCCGAGGAGGTGTCCCACGTAAAATGTGCGGGACATGTTGCAGGACCAAATGTACCTTGGTGTATCCGTGGCTTTATCTGAATAAATGTATTTTTAGGAAAACCTGGCTGTGAATTTACTTGTAGCACCCGGTTCTTGAAATAATCCCCACATACTTAGTTTTAAATTCGACTCTACCTTGACTCAAACGCTTCCAAGGTCCCTCGAACTTTTCTTCTAAAAGTACCTCATGTATGGTATCTTACATCAATATTTTGGAGGTTCCTCAATTAAGTCATAACGTCTTCAGTCCGAGGAGATTATCATCAAACAAACTGTCACGCATGCGTCCTTCAGAAGCTGCCAAGGTACATCTCGAGGTAGATTGAGTTGACAGTTCTGTTTACTAAATCCTCGAATAGTGGCAAACTCGAGGTAATTTTATGAACTAAAGCTACCAAAACACGGTTTCGTGGTCGAGTCGAGGTGGAGATTTGCGAGGTTACAACTAAGAATATGAGGAATATGTCTTTGAGGTCTTATTAGACATTTTGGTACACAATGCGCCATGATTGAATAATATAATTTAAAATACTTTATATTATTTGTATTTTGAAAGTTTTTGCCTTTTAATATCGCACAATTTATCTTTTTAATTTCAGATAGTTTTAAGTTTGACTCTAAGTGTACATTTTAGTATAGTTTTATAGAAATAAATAAATTGTTGTGTGTATTAGATAAAGGAAATATATTAATTTATTTCTGTTATATTTTTTTTGTTGTGAGAATTAAATAGATAAGTTTGTAGTGAAGTATTTATTTATATGAATTTGTACATAATATTAATGTGTGTAAAATACATGTTTTTTAATATATTTTATGACGTGATGTATAAATTATAGAATGTATGTACCAACAATATTTAATATTTGTTTTTTTTTTTGCTTTCTTTGTTATTTTTATTTTCAAAATTTATATTTAAAATATTTAAATATAAAAGTATATTTATACAAATTATAAATCAGTAACTTAAAACTGTTCGCCTGTTTTTTTACGAAAACGTGCTAAAACGACACAATTTTTATTTTTTTTATTTTCGACTTTGTTTAACCGCGATTTACTCGAAAACTGCTGAACCGATTTTCATGGAAACTGTAATATGGTGTAGCTTTGGGTTTGAGGAGTTATCGGAGATAAAGTTTAATTTTTATACCTTATCTAGAAATCAAATAATAAAAGAAAGAAAACACTAGTTCGTAACTTAGAAACATTGACTAGCTAAAAATTTTTTTTCTTTTTACAAGCTTTTATTTATCTTGCCAATTTAGTAAATTTGTTTCAATTTTAAACCAGTTTCCTCAACCAATTAATCTGAAATTTAGCATATCTGTGTAACTTCGGTGACAATAACAGAAAAACATGTTGACAGCGAGCTGATCTGTTGATGAAATCAGGAGCTGTTCAACGGAACTCCTCGGTGAGTAGTTCGATTGAGTTAAAACTTTGCATAACTCAAGTTCCGATGAAAATGTTATGTTAAGTCAAGCGTGTTTATATGACGGATTTGGAGGTTTGCAAGATTTTACAAAAGTTGTTTCTAAATTAATTTTTCAACAAAAAACTCGTTCTATTATTATGTTAAATTATAATTAAAAGGTTTATTAAATTCAACCGCGTCATAAATTTTTAGATTGTATTATTTAGGGTGGGAATCTGTTTTTTCGGCAAACTTATTAAAATTTAGTAAAATTACATTGTTCGTTCACATTTGTCTAAATTTGGCTATAGAACGAAAATGTTTTGATTGTATTATACACGCTCATCTAAAAAACCGGCCAAGTGCGAGTCGGACTCGCACACGAAGGGTTCCGTACCATTATCTATAAAAAAACGGCAGAAAAACACGTTTGTTGTATGGGAGCCCCACTTAAATATTTATTTTATTCTGTTTTTAGCATTTGTTGTTATAGCGGCAACAGAATTACATCATAATGTGAAAATTTCAACTGTCTAGCTATCACAGTTCATGAGATACAGCCCTGTGACTGACAGGGTTCCGTTTTTTTCCCTTTGGTTACGGTACCCTAATAACCAAGGGCAATTTTGAACGGAAATTATTGTCTAAAGCAAACTTACATCGTCTTCATACAATGTATTTGTACATACAATGTCTCTCATACAACTTGATTATAATTTTACAACACTACTTAATGTTAATAAAATTTGTTTACTTAGGACGAGTAATAAATGTTTTTGATGAATGCAGAATCGTTTTTTGCCAATAACATACAAATGATGTATTACTGATGCCGCTTTAACAACAAATACTAAAAACAGAATAAAATAAATATTTAAGGGAGGCTTCCATACAACAAACGTGTTTGTTTGTCGTTTTTAGGGTTCCGTACCCAAAGGGTAAAAACGGGACCCTATTTATCGTTAATGGTACGGAACCCTTAGTGCGCAAGTCCGACTCGCACTTGACCTGTTTTTAATTTTTTTATTTTATTGTTTATCTTATGGCTTCTTAGCTAATTTTAACTAACATTGAGGCTATTAAAAGAATTTTGAACGACTGATGTTAATATTGTTAAATACTCGTACCTATAGACAGATTCAAATTTACGTGATTATGTCACACTCGCAGTGTTTTAGTGTTCCTAATTCTTATAAAGTAAACGTATTAAGATTTGATTAATAGAAGATTTTTAAGTTTAGTTTATTTTAAGTCAGTGCAGTTGGGGGCAATAACAATACGTTCGTTTCGTCATTATTTTGAGTTTTTCTTCAAATTTTAGCATCTATTATAAGTTTTCTTTGAATGCCTCGAGACTCGAGAAGACTCGTGAATTTGGCGACGAGAATTCCCGTGCCTCGAGAACGAAAATAATTCGAGAAATCAGAAACCCTACCTGTGACAGACAGACGGACAGCGAAGTCTTAGTAATAGGGTCCCGTTTTTACCCCTTGGGTACGAACCCCCTAAAAATGGAACGACTGACAGTAAGGCCTGTACTCTGCAAAACGATTTAGATGTTAGACCTGGGCCCAGGTTTTGGGACCTACGGGTCTATTTAACATGTAATCGCAGAAGGCATAGTTACTACAAACTGAGCTGTGAGGCAAGTCAATTGACTTGGCTTTCTCCGTGTTTAATGTAAGTAGCTTTATTATATTCTTAGCCAGATTTTAAACTTATTGATATCCATCTGTGTGAAAAAAACTCAGTTAAAAAATATTTGTTTAAAACAAGCTTTTGTAAAATTCTTGGAACCTTCGTGTTCCATCCGACTAGCGCCCTGTCATCTGTCACATAACATTACATTCTCATCATAGGAAGTTAAAGTTTCAAGTTGAAACTTTAACTTCCTATGACCTTAGTAAATTTATTCTTAGTAAATGTTCGATTCAGTTGAAACTTTCAACTGAATCGAACATTTACTAAGGAGTTCCGTTGAACAGCTCCTGACTCCATCAGATCAACTCGCTGTCACTTGGGGAGAGTTAGAGGCACGTCCAAAGATTACTTTTGGCACAATACCCCCATTTTGCAGTACTAAGTACTGTAATCCCCAAGTACGATAGACATCCTCTCAGATCTCCAGGCGTCAGAGGCACGTACAAACATTATATTTGGCACATGCCCACATTTTGCTGTAGTTATCATTCCATACGTGACAGGTTGCAAGCCCATAGCCGCTAAATACTACTAAGTATTTAATTGAAAATAAAATAGGTAGGCTTGTCTACATAATTAAATAATTATGTACACAAATTAGGTTCCTAATTGCCAATATAGATATATTTAATTATGTTAATCGTGTAAAATAAAGCAATTAAAATATTCTATCGCAACGTCGTTGTATTCAAATTAATATTATGGCAACATTTCATACCAGTTGGTACCTAGTAAGTCACTGACCTCTATTATACAATGTATAATAGTATAATACAATGTATAATAGAGGTAATAAGAGAGGGAATAAGAGGTTAATAAGTATTCACAAAAAAAGTATATACCTAAGTATTTTATGAGTTATCTAGTTTCCATATTACAAGCATTGCTTTGATTGGAGTTAGATGGCGCTGTGTAAAAATGACAACCAATATTTATTTATTTTTAAACTAGCTTTTACGCGCGACTTCGTAAAATATTGAAATTCATGAAATCAAAACGAATTATTGGAAAGAAAAAGTAGCCTATGTTCATCCTAAGACTTTAATATTGATATATGAAATTTCATTGCAATCGGCACAGAGATTTGGTCGTGATAACTTCACAGACAGAGTTATTTTAGCATTTATAATATCTGTATAGATTTATCTATAATATAAAAATAAGTCGGGGTTTTCCTTCTTGACGCTATAACTCCAAAACGCACGAACCGATTTCCACGGTTTTGCATTCGTTGGAAAGGTCTCGGCCTCCGTGAGGTTTATAGCAAAGAAAAGAAAGAGAAAAGCAGGAAAACAGTTACTTACGGGAACGGGAACGATAATGGGAACGGGAACTTAACATTAACACAGCATTTGTTAATTCTAAAGCAATACGAAGTTCGCCGGGTCAGCTTGTTTTTTATAAATAAATGCATATTGGTGAACATTTCACACATCTGGCGATGTAGGTATCAGTAATCTGATTCCCAAAGTACAAGATATGCTTAGTTTGGTGCTAGATGGCACTGTAAAATGTCCACCAATAGTTATTTAGGTCCATCTATCTAACACTCCCACTGCTGGGACCTTCCTATCTCCTAAAGCGGGCACATTAATATAATGCAGGACAACACCTTCAATTAATGGCACATGTTTTGAATTTATTTATTTCAAGGCGATCGTAAATACATCTAATACACTGAATAATACTACTAGCTGTGTTGGCCGAGTGGGAGGTACCTCGACTTTTATGAAGGACGTGGTTTCGTATCCCGGTCGTGCATCAATAGATATTTATATATGCGCATTAACACGTGCTTATAACGGTGAAGGAAAACATCGTGAGGAAACCAGTTAGTATTCTTGTAAGCGACGTAGGGCTTGCAACTTGTCACTTGTGGAATGTGGGCATGTGCCAAATGTAGGCAATATTTGGATGTGCCTCTGACGTACCCTCTTTAGACTTCCATCTTTTAGAGTATTATCTTCAAGGATCTGAGAGGGTGTCTTGTCTTGTCTACCATACCTACTTGGGGATTACAGTCGTGATTCTATTTATTCAATTTAGGGCCGATTTTTCAATCATCAGATAAGGGCTAACTGTTGAATAAATTTGACATATCGTATGGAAAATTGCAATTTTATTCCACAGTTAACACTTATCTGATGATTGAAAAATCGGCCCTTATAGGTTTCGAATTACAAAATATGTATAACATTAGGGAGGGGGGAGTCTCACTGATGTAACAAGCCGGGGGTGTCAAAAAATCACTAAATGTTTAGACTCTAAGCATTGTCAAAGAAGGTCTTGAATTGGTAGAAAGAGGAGGGATTTGACGTAGTTATTTCAATTTGTCTTTGCCTAATATTTGTTTGTTCTAAACGTACTTCATTTATTAGCATATATGGAAAAATATTATTTTGGTTGGAAGGACATAACTTCCCGCTTGGTCCCATTTAATTTGAGGAAAAAACACCACCTCCAAGGGTGAAAAAATAGGAAGTGAAATTTTGCATAAAATCGGATTTGTTTTTAGTTTTTTACCTATTTAATTATTACAGTTAAGGTGATACTTGAAATATTTGACATTTTGTATGGGCTGAATCTACCCGGATAAGACGGAAAAAGTGAAAAACTGCATTATCTTGAAAACCATCAAATTAAAAAAAAAATTGTCTGTAATTAGGTAACTTAGCTAGTATGATTATCTGACGAATAATATAAAATTGAACTGTTTAGCTAATCATAGTTTTAATTAAAAACGAAACTAGTAGTTTTGAAGAGCCAACTTTGGAAAATAAATCTATCGAGAAAAGTTTCACCAATTGTGTTTCTGTCTGTAATTTATCTAGATTAAATCCTTAAGTTATATTTGTCATAAAAACCAAAACTGTATGTTTTGTGTTTATTGAGAAAAAACGATTCTGCATTTTTTTAAACATTTATTACTCCTGAACCTATGTAATAAATATAAATAGTTTTGACGCAGCTATTAATCTTTGCATAGTTTAAGTTTGTTTTGTTAAACATTTTGTAGGTCACGACGTCGACACCTGATTCGGAGAAATGCTATATCTTGGTTTTGAACTTGGAAATATCGCGATGAATTCATTTTGAAGTGAATTTTAAACACACAATTACAATATTTTCCTTAATAGGTAGTTTGGTTAAATAGTTTTAAATACTATAAAGAAAACCGACAAAAATAATTGTTTTTTAAGTTTTATAAAGGAACTATTAGTCCTACATTAATATAATTTAAATGTGACCAACTGGGACTATTCTATCTATCTACAGTTTGCTCGCACGGATCAAAGTCAAATAAGATTATTGTAATCCCCAAGTATGGTAGACATCCTCTCAGATATCCAGGCAGATCCTTGTATATTTCTAAAGGGACTAGTCAGAAGCACGTCCAAACCTTACATTAGGCACATGTCCGCATTTTTCCATTAGGTAACATTCCAGACGGTCATAATGTATATGTAACTAATTTCATAAAAATCGGTTCAGACGTTGCCATGTAGGTAATTGAGTAACAAACAAACAAACATTCGCATTTCTAATAAGTATTAGTTGTGATTTTGGTTATCTGCCCATTATCACAACCCGTACCATGCTTGTGGTACTGTAGGTACTGTTTAATATTACTTTAGAGCTTGTGGTACGGCCCCTGAAGTTATTTTGTTTACGTGGAACAAACAAAAATATAAAACTCCCCTAGAGGTCGAACTATATTATTTTTGTTTCTATTTTTAAACACGTGGATCTTTGTAGTGTTTTTTTTTTTAATCTAAATAAATGTAGATATATCGATGATAATAAATAATACTTAGTAGAATACCTACTTTGTGTACAATATATCAATTTTACTGTAGAAAACTTGTACTATTTATTTTGTATGTGTGTAGTGTGTAAAATTATTTTAGAAAATAAAAAAACTAGTTATAATAAAAAGAGAACACCAAAAATAGCACTAAGTAAGGATAAGTAGTGTTATAAATTATATAAATGTGTTAAATATAATAAAAACTATATTACCTACAAAGTTTCCTGACATTCAAAAACATGTTCAAATTTGGACTTTTTAATAGCAAATATGGTTACAATTTCACATGAATTGTTTTTAGTTTAAAAATTAAAAAGCTATAAATATCAAAACACTAAATTACTATTTTTAATAGTATTTGTCTTTTTAATGAGTTACCTCATTATCTAGATTATTGAACTAGTTCTGTGACACCTTGTACCTATAGGTACATTGCTTCCTAAATAACATAGACTAAAATTAGACATGCCATATACCTAGGTACCTAATGAATTGATATCATATAACAAAAATCTTAAATAGGTAAGTCAAAATAATGGTAATATCACTAATGGTAGCAATTCTTTTGCAGAAATTTCATAAAATACGAGTCTAAATTAGCGTAACCTCAAAATAACAGTTCTAAAACAGGATATTTTAGTAATTTCTCTATTTAATTTCGCATCTATGTATATAAAAATGAATCGCTGAAATGTATGTACGCGCATAATTTCCAAACGACTGCACCAAATTGGATGATTCATTTTTTTATGTGTTTCTTATTATCAGGACAAGGAAAATCCAATGTAAAATTGTAAAATGTAAAATTGTAAACAGAATTGCCACTATTAGCGATCTCTCCCACACAACCTTTGGATTGACAGGACTAAACGTGGTCAATCGATTTATACACAACTACCTCTAGTCTGAAATATATTTTATTTTAAGTTAGAGAGAAGAGAAGAGACGTATCACGAGGACACGGGCGGAGTCTCTGATGTATTTTCATAAAAAACCGGTCAAGTGCGAGTCGGACACGTAGAGTTCCGTACCACCGAGCGATATAGAGCGCTGAAAGAAAGTCAGAAAAATATTCATTATGGTTTTTTGTATATTTTCCTTTGAAATCTTACTTTTTTTTACTTTTAAGGCTGCGTTCCCTCTACGCCGGACCGGCAAATCTGCCGCGCTGGTAAATCTGCCGGAAGGGCTATGGCTGTACAATTTATATGAATTTATATGAATCTGTTCACATTATCCCGGGTCCGGCATTTTTGCCGAGCCCGGCATTTTTACCGAGCGTTTTGTCACTACGTGTTGTCACTCAGATATAATAAACTCTCAGTTAGGGTTTCGTACCTAAACGGGACGCTAATACTATGACTTCGCTGTCCGTCTGTCCGTCTGTGAAACCATAAAAACACAGAAGCGTCGCAAGACATACAGAAGAGACGGGGTGTCTTTTTGTCTACTACCCCTAATGTATTTGTATAACTCTTAAGTATTTTTTTATAGAGAAAAATATAATATTGATTTAAAAAATATATAATTATTATATTACTTAATTACCTACGTAGGTAATTTAAAAATGATTAACTGTTAGAAACTATTTTTTTTTATTTAAATAAATTATCATCGTGTCTCTGTTTTAGTATTAAATATTAATATTATATTTTTATTATATCGATTTTACGTAACTTAAATTTACCTATGGGGAAAAATGACAGAAGTACTTTGTTCACTAAGTTTAATATTATATTATTTAAATTCAATTTTAGATAAGTAGGTACTAATTAAAATTATGTACTGCAATTATATATTTTTAATTTAAATTACTTATAGATATATAATTATACCTACCTACGTAATAAAATGTCGGTGATTTAATTGTGTACTTAATCTATTTTAAATGTTTATATAAATAAATTCTTAATGTACCTACCAACGTATGATGTAATGTACCAATCTATTGTTTTATTTATATTTTTACCTGTTTTTTGGTGTTTCGTAGTCTATAAGAAACCCTTATAGTTTCGCCATGTCAGTCCGTCCGTCTGTCCGTCTGTCCGTCTGTCCGTCTGTCCGTCTGTCCGTCTGTCCGTCTGTCCGTCTGTCCGTCTTTCCGCAGCTTAGCTCAAAGACATATTACTATAAAACTGTAATTTGACTTGAATATACATATACATATTTACTCACGTCGACAAAGTCTTAACATAAAATATTGAAAAACCTCTACACGTAGGTAAAGTGGGGATGGTTTTTTTCTTGCGTACCCTATGATTTGGTGTGTCGTTAGATAGATCTTTAAAAAATATTGCAGGTCTGTAAAAACAACTTCGAGTAAGAGTTCCGTTTGTGAAATATTAAGCTTTATAGTGCCAATTTTTGTAAGAGTCAATGATAGATCAGTCAGTCAGTAGCGCAAGAGTTTTATACATATAAGTATTTAGAATTTGAATCCTTAATAGGTAATTTCCGCCTGTCCTCGTCCAAGCCAAATCCTTCAGACAATGCCATACCATAAAATAGTTACGCTATTAAAATGCAAATTTCTAATATTTAGTCATTTAGACTTGCTTATTTGGTCCGCGTAGATTCAGATAATCGAAACAAAAACATTGAGATACCTCTTCTTCTTCTAACTTAAGAGCTGTGCTCTTGTCGGTGTAATTGATGCAGCTCTCTCCATCTGTTTCTCTCCAGCGCCTCCATAACTTCCTTATAAAAATATTTAGATTCCTAAAAATCATTTTTTTTTTGTGAAAAAAGTATCTCCTAATCTCCTAAGTAGCCTATATCCGTCCAAAAACTTTAAACTATCACCATATGAAATTTCATCACAATCGACCCAGCGTTTTGGTCGTGATATACTGTCACAGACAGAGATACAATGCAAATTTGTTAAACCCACATTAATACCATTCTATGACGTCTATCGACTTCTAAGAAATGTTCTGGCAATCTATTATTACATTAGAAAACTTAAAAACAAAACCGACGTCATATTGACGTTAAGTCCAATACAAAATTACATCCCTTATTTTTCAACCCTCGTGATCGTGAGTAAACCAGTTAGTATTCTTTTAAGCGGCGATGGGTTTGCAACCTGTCTTATGGAATGTTTCTGCAAAATGTGGGTATTGTGCAAAATTTAATGTTTGGGCGTTTCTCTGACTAGCCATTATAAACATCTTCAAGAATCTAAGCGCCTATAGAGATCTGAGAGGATGTCTACCGTACTTGGGGATTACAGTCGTGATTTTTGTTATCTTTTTATTTTCGAAAACTTTTGTTAAGTACAAAATTTGTTAATTTTAAAACGATACGAAGTTCGCCGGGTTATCTAATTTTATATATAAGAAGACTAGCAGACCCGCGACAGACGTTGTCCTGTCCAAATTTCAATAATCTCATAAAGTAGTGCTATACCGACACGGATGTCAAATTTTTTGCACACCAGCGCTTCGCTATTTATTCCAAAATCATCCTTTATGCGTTTTTTTATCATTTTGGGGATGTTTTTCGAATTTTAAAGTAGTTTATTTTACATTCGGGCATTATATCTACATCTACCTACTGTGAACATTTTAATCCGTTTTGTCGTTTAGGCCTGATTGAGGCACAAACATAAAAACAAACTCACATCACTTACGCATTTTTAATATCATTAGGATTATAGGTATGTGGGATAGCGGAAGCAAAATAAACAATTTTTGACAATTTTAACTGTATTTAAATGAAAAAAATATATAATACAATTTTTACGTCGGTCGTCGTCCGTTTTCACAAATCGTATCTCTCGCCATCTTTTTAAAGGATTCTTTCACTCGCCTCTTTCATATTTTACGTTCGGATACTGTCACTCAATGATCTACCAAACGTCTCTCTGTCACAACTAAATCGGATACACACCAGCATTCATAGTTCATACCCATACCCTACAGGTATTCCTTTTCCCTATGAGATTTAAAATAAATCAGATCACGTAACTTCATCCTGGGTTACCCCACTCTCTGTATGCATGTCTGACTGTACAATCATTTAAAATGCACGCTTTAAAACCTCGTGGTTTTAACATGGGCTATTGAACTAGAACGATAAAAAAATGCCCAGTTATAGTGAAAAATAATAACAATAAGATCACTAGGTACCTACTTTAATCGTAAAGTACGGTAGATATCCTCTCAGATATCTATTGTCATTTTTAAAGATGTCTAAAAGGTTTAGTTCGGGGCACGTCCAAATAAAAATACATTTGGCATTCCAAACGAGACACTTTGCAAGCCCGTCGTCGCTTTTGAGAATACTTATGGGTTTACTCACGATGTTTCGATTAATAA
Organism: Hydriomena furcata; assembly: GCA_912999785.1. Classification (NCBI taxonomy): domain Eukaryota; kingdom Metazoa; phylum Arthropoda; class Insecta; order Lepidoptera; family Geometridae; genus Hydriomena; species Hydriomena furcata. The sequence goes on along the minus strand of OU538822.1, from coordinate 14,927,401 downwards.
TTTTCTAATTAAGTACAATAGGCGACCTTATCGCTAAAAAGTGATTACTTTCAGGCAACACGAGGATTAGGTTCTCGATTAGTTAAATTATTTTTTAGCGGTCGTTTTTTAGGGTTCCGTACCCAAAGGCTAAAAACGGGACAATATTATTAAGACTTCGCTGTCCGTCTGTCCGTCCGTCCGTCTGTCTGTCACAGGGCTATATCTCATGAACCGTGATAGCTAGACAGTTGAAATTTTCACAGATGATGATATTTCTGTTGCCGCTATAACAACAAATATGACTAAAAACAGAATAAAATAAATATTTAAGTGGAACTCCCTTATAATAAACGTGTTTTTGTTGCCTTTTTTTATAGATAATGTTATGGAATCCTTCCTGCGCGAGTCCGACAACTCTTGGCCGGTTTTTTTTGTTTTCTTGTAATCAATTAAGATTTTACTAAAATTCGATAATGATTTTAGTTGCTATAAATTTGGCAAAATTGCATATTGCGTGTTTTGTTGTATGCATGTTCTTGTAGAGTTCAGTTAGATGTCCTAGAAACCTACATTACCTAATTGTCAAGGTTCTGATGCAGATGGCAGTCAATTCTTTTATCCCCTCCAAACGCCCTGTCACCTGTCAGTACCTAGGTGATTCGAAAAAGTCGAAAAAAGGTCGAATTATTCAACTTTTTTTGAAGAAAAAAAATAATTTAAAAAAGTTTACAGGCAAGTGAATGATATTTTTACTACAGAGGTAGATTAGATACTAATAAAAACCGGCCAAGTGCGAGTCGGAATCGCGCACCAAGGGTTCCGTACCATTATCTATAAAAAACTAAAAAAAAACACGTTTGTTGTATGGGAGCCCCCCTTAAATATTGATTTTATTCTGTTTGTAGTATTTGTTGTTATAGCAACAACAGAAATACATAATCTGTGAAAATTTCAACTGTCTTGCTATCACGGTTCATGAGATACAGCCTTGTGACAGACAGACGGACAGACAGACAGACAGACGGACAGCGAAGTCTTAGTAATAGGGTCCCGTTTTTACCCTTTGGGCACGGAACCCTAAAAAAAGGTAAAATTAGTATTTTTGAAATGGATAAACTAAAAGAAAAGTAAGGTTTTATTTTATTTAAAAAATTAATATAGTTCTCCGCGAAAATTGCAATAATGTAACATATGGTATCAAAAAATAGCTCAGATCAGATGTGAGGGGTTAGTCAGAGGCGCGTCCAAACATTTGGCACACGCCCGCAGTAGTACCTAGTTAGCATTCCACACGTGACAGGGTAGTCAGGGTATGACAGATAAATATCAATTAAACAGTTAGGTATTACTTAGATCGCGTCTAACGCAACACCTAGGTCATGGCCTTGGTAGGACGTTGAGTTGCATTCATAATGATTCTACTCACCCCTCTTAAGGGTTAGGATCTCTATTTTTTGGAAAATAATAGCTTAAGTTACTCTCTGATAATGTAGGTTTTGATTGGTGAAAGAATTTTTTAAATTGGTCCAGTAGTTTCTTAGTTTATCCATTACAAACAAAAATACAAATTTTTATCTAAATATTTCACTAAATATTATAAATGCGAAAGTAACTCTGTTTGTCTGTGACATTTTCACGGCCAAAACACTGGGCCGATTGCGATGAAATTTTATACAAAGATAGATTAAAGTATTGGGACAGACATAGGCTACTTTTTTTCTCAAAATTTCACAAGGGATGGTTAAAAAATCGTTATAAAATAACATCACGTTATTAATGGTACTTTTTGGTCAAAAAGTACTAGTAGGTACTTTTTGCTCTTTTGCTCCTACCAGGTATACCTACACGGTGCTATTAATAAAAATTTACTTATCCAAAGATCATCTGAGGTTACACCAAGACTTGTTAATACCAGCTTAATGTAAGCAACTCCATTTCTAATCCTTGTTTATTAATATTGAATTCAACTAGTCCAAACGTAAGCGTTGGACTAAATTTAATCCTGCGCTAGTCTACGTTTATTAATGAGACGGACAGGGTGTAATGTAACTACTCTTGAAAAGTGAAACATGATGTTTAGACATCTTGATCATAATGACTGTCCTCACAGCTCAGTTGGTAGTAGGTAACTGCCTTCTGATGTGGGTTCGATCCCCATCCAGGGCAAATATTTGTTTGATAAACACAGATGTTTTTGCTGTGTCTGGATGTTAATAAGTGTGTCATAAATAAATATTTACAAAAAAAACTTGAGAGGTGTCAAGGGACACCCGGATGGAACGAAGTTCTCACAAAATAACGTGGGACAAGGGAAGGGGAATCAACTTTGACTTCGACTTCGACCTCGACCTCGACCTCGACCTCGACCTCGACCTCGACCTCGACCTCGACCTCGACCTCGACCTCGACCTCGACTTCCACCTCCACCTCGACCTCGACCTCCACCTCCACCTCGACCTCGACCTCGACCTCGACCTCGACCTCGACCTTGACACAATTAATAGATATATATATTAATAGATATACTATAGCAAAAAAGTGTCGTGACAACTTTTCGTGACAACTTTTCGTAAGAATTTTTTCCGTCTAGCCCCCTTTCACAACGCGCGATAAGGAACTTCGTTCCAAAAGTATTATAAGTATTCTATCAGTTATCTGGTACCCATAGTACAAGCTCTGCTTAGTTTGGGGCTAGATGGCGCTGTGTAAATTCCGCCGCCATTATTTAATTCAATATTTAAAGATGATAGAATGGATTATGAAATGCATGAATGAACTTAGATTACATCTCTTACCGTCTCATTAATAAACGTAGACTAGCGCAGGATTAAATTTAGTCCAACGCTTACGTTTGGACTAGTCGAATTCAATATTAATAAACGAGGATTAGAAATGGAGTTGCGTACATTAAGCTGGTATTAACAAGTCTTGGTGTAACCTCAGATGATCTTTGGATAAGTAAATTTTTATGAATAGCACCGTTAATGAAAAACTTGATCACCTATAAACCGGACTTGCCCTGGGAAGTACAAACAACTGTAGATAGTGTACCTTTAGGCTTAGGTACAAGTAGGTACAACCCTCGTAAGATAACGTTTAATATTTAGCGGAGGAAGTCCAGCCATCAGTCAAAGTCAGCAAGGCAGCGCACGCGCACGGCCCGATACGTGATACGCATTTTATTACGACATACTCGTACCTTTTGTAATAATCTGTTTTGTTTTTGTTTAGTGGTCAGTGATTTTGGTGATATTTCTTTTGAAAGGTGAGTTAGTTTTTATATTTTTTTTCTTTATTTTCTATTTTAATATTTTGGTAAAATTTGTATTTTTGTTTGTCACATCATCATTAAAAAAATCTTTCACCTCTTAAAAGCTACATTATCAGCGATATCTTTCTTCTTAATCATAATATACATAAATTACGCGTCACGTTGTTTGTCCGCGATGGATTCCTAAACTACTTAACCGATTTTAATCAAACTTTGCACACCTTGTGCAGTTTGATCTAACTTGAAAGATAGGATAGCTTATATCTCAATTTATGGTCGCAATATTATTTTATTGCAAACTGTTGACTTGACACAGCATCGCGTGACCAGGTCAGCAAGTAGGCTATATTTAATATTAAAAAAAAAATTAAATCTCCACGAATATGTCAATAATCTAACTTAAGGTATCAAAAAATAGCATATAATATTCATTATCCATGCGAAGCCGGGTGGGCAGCTAGTGTTTAATAATAAAGGTAGGTACTATCTACGGACGCTAAATACAAAATCGTAAAAAAAATCGATAAGTTTGGATTTACGAAGTTCAAATTGTAGAATCAAAGAATTAAATTAAAAAAACTAAATAAATAAATAGATGAAAAGTACTTAGTTTAAATGAATTATGGCATATAAATGCTTAACGAGGGAATCAAACCCGCGACCTTGCGACTCCAAAAGCGATCCTGACCTCATCTGTTGACCTCCGACACGAGTGATCAAGGAAAGTGAATTATTTATTATTTTCTCTAAAAGGAGACACAAAAGTCAGGGTCTGCTTTTTTTGGTGACCGCCCACTCTTAATAAGCCCTGATTATCGATGGTTCTTGAATGCCGTTTTAAGGTTTTATTAATCTTTCTTTCTTATAAATAAGTTTTGAAAACCGGCCATGTGCAAGTCGGTCTCGCGCACGAAGGGTTACCATTATCTAAAAAAACGGCAAACAACTTGTAAGAGAGTCCCACCTAAGTATTTTATTTTAATCTGTTTTTAGTATTTATTGTTATAGCGGGAACAGAAATACCTACATGTTAATGTGAAAATTTCAACTGTCTAGCTATCACTAGACTCAAACTAAGCAAAGCTGGTAGGTAGTTATACCTATGAACAGTAAAAACAATATAGCTCTATAATGTATGATAATTAGATACCTACATAAAGACTAATAATTGGTTTTCTTCCTTAACTCGTTTAGGAAGCCAATTTGAGTGTTCCTAAGTACCTACTCGTACTTAGGAGCCTCACAGCTCAGTTGGTAGTAACTCTGCCTTCAGCGCTGTAGGTTGTGGGTTCGATCCCCACCCAGAGCAAATATTTGTGTGATGAACATAGATGTTTGTTCTGTGTCTGGGTGTTAGTATGTATCTTAAGTATTTATTTACAAAAAAAAAAAAAAAAAAAAAAAAGTATTTAAGTATTCTATCAGTTATCTAGTTCCCATAGTACAAGCTTTGCTTAGTTTGGGGCTAGATGGCGATGTGTAAAATGTCCACCAATATTTATTATTATTTATTATTATACATAAAGATACTACCTAAATATCTATTATGTACTATATTAAGTACTAGCTAGCCCGGCGAACTTCGTATCGCTTTAGTATGTTAATTTCCCATTTCCGTTCCCGTTAAAAAGTATCCTATGTCCTATAAAATTTCCATTTACAAAATGATCCGCCATTTATTGAATTCATTTGTTACAAAAAATGAGATAAATGAAGAACCGCTCTACCGATTTTCTGCAAACTTCACATAAACCATCTACAAAATAGTCCGAACAAAGTCTAAACATTTGGTTTGGTTTGGATAGGTGAGCCCGTTCTTGAGTTATAAAATTACAACGAAAAGGGGCATTGTTTTTTGTATATATAAGACTAGCTGACCCGTGCCCGCTTCGCTGTGCGTAAGACATTTCTAATACCATCGTTGACTTTTTTGTAGACGTTTTTAAGGTGTACAATACTGTAGTACATTATTTTGATATATCTCGTGGGGTTCAGCCAACATTTGCAATGTAAGCGCAAAAAAATGTGTTTATTTACGACATCACATTAGAAACCTCTAAAATTATCAGTGTTTCTCTACTATATTATGCATGTATTATACATATAAACCTTCCTCTTGAATCACTCTGTTTATTAAAAACCGCATCAAAATCCGTTGTGTAGTTTTAAAGATATAAGCAAACATACATACAGACATACAGACGCGGGAAGCGGAAAGCGACTTTGCTTTATACTATGTAGTGAAGATGTGATAATACAATAAAGACGAAGGAAAACAACGCAAGCTGTTCATGTGTTCATATTAATACTAGCTTTTATCTGCTACTTCGTCCGTGCAGGTACGTCATAGACAGATTGACAGACAGAGATACTTTCGAATTTATATTATTACTAGCTGATCCGTGCCCTCTTCGCTGGGCGACAGATAGTTTCACATATGGTATTCTAATCTTCAAAGTAAATTATAGCCTATATGTTGCCAAGGATTAGTAGCTACCTAACAAAAAAGTTTCATCAAAATCCGAGTAGTTTTTGCGTGAAAGCCGGACAACAGACAGACAGACAGACAAAAATTTCAAAATGTTTTTTTTTGCTTGTGTTACTTGTATAAAGGCCCCTAGGAGTATTTTTTTTAGTTTTTATTTAATGTACAGAATTGAACTCTTCTACAGTTTTATTTTATGTATAGATTTACTCTTTTTTTTTCAATTTAATTTCTTGTTTACAATCTAATCTACCATGCTCACTTTGTACTTCAATTTTGCATTTTTAGGCTATATTATTTTAACGCATGCTGTGGTGTTCTGTAATTAGCATAGATACGCATAGATTTAAGTTACCCTATATTTCATTTTACATTGTACTGTGTTATCATATCACTGTTGGATACCCATAATAAATAAATAAATATAAAATAAATTAGTATAGATATACAGTGGGCTAACACAATAGGGCTGGTTGATTTAGATTTAACTCATCTTTCTATTTTAGTAATTTTCCATGGTGGTGGTAATATTTTTAAGGTGTTTTTAGCTAATTACACACCATAATGACACCGGTTGGCCGTGTGGAAGGTACCTCGACTTACAATCTGAAGGTCGTGGGTTCGAATCCCGGCGTGCATCAATGGATTTTTCTGTTCGAAAATTTATATGCGCATCAAAAACACATGCTCAAAACGGTGAAGGAAAACATCGTGAGGAAACCAGTTAGTATTCTTATAAGCGGCGATGGGCTTGCAACCTGTCACGTATGGAACGCTAACTACTGGAAAATGTGGGCATGTGCCAAACATAATGTTTGGACGTGCCTCTGACTACCCCCACTAGACATCTTTAAAGGATTTAAGCGTCTGGAGATCTGATATCCTAGACATCCTCTACCGTACTTGGGGATTACAGTCGTGATTCTATTTATTTATTATTTTACTAGCGACCCGCCCCGGCTTCGCACGGGTAGCATGTTATTATACATATAAACCTTCCTCCTGAATCACTCTATCTATTAAAAAAAACCGTATCAAAATCCGTTGTGTAGTTTTAAAGATATAAGCAAACATACATACAGACATACAGACGCGGGAAGCGGAAAGCGACTTTGCTTTATACTATGTAGTGATTTTTAATGACACCAGTCTGTTAGATTTTGCAAAGTAGTACGTAATAGTCGATACAAACTAACACACAATCAAATAAGTTAGTAAGTAATAAAGCCAAGTCCGTGGGGCTATTTTGTAAAAACTATGAATATCGACATGATAATAGTAGCTAGTACCTATAAAATGTCTCGGCATTAAGGCGAGTAATACATGTTTTTGATGAATGCAGAATCGTTTTTTCTCAATAACCGCAAAACATACAGTTTTGTTTTTCATGACAAAGATAACTTAAGGATATAATCTAGATAAATTACAGACAGAAACACGATTGGTGAAACTTTTCTCGATAGATTTATTTTCCAAAGTTGGCTCTTCAAAAACACGAGTTTCGTTTTTAATCAAAGCTATGAATAGCTAAACAGTTTATTTTTATATAATTCGTAAGATAATCATACTAGCTAAATAAATTACAGACAGTTTCTTTTTAAATTTAATGGTTTTCGAGATAATGCAGTTTTATCACTTTTTCCGTCTTATCCGGGTAGACTCAGCCCATACAAAACGTCAAAAATGTCACTTATCACCTTAGGTACGCCTTTTTGTATTTATTTTTTACAAGCTAACCCGGCTAACTTGGTATCACTTTAGAATTAACAAATGTTGTGTTAAGTTCCCGTTCCCGTTATAAAAATCCCGTATCCCATGTCCGTCTCTAAGCTATCTTCTTACCAATTTTCAGCCAAATTGGTTCAGCCGTTCTTTCAAATACTTTATTGTACACAGAAAACATTAACAATTATGACATTACAAAGAACATGTACAAAGACGAGCTCAACCCTAAAAGAGTTTTCTACCAGAGAACCTTTCTTCTTCTTTCTTGAGAACAAGTAAGAACTAAGACAACTAAGAACACTTGTAACTAACACGACTTCCTCTTATTATAACATAATTATATTGTATAGATGTGCAACTAAAGTATTAATAAATAAATGATATTCATACAATATTATTGGTATATGGAATTCAATGCCAATAATATTGGTATGAATATCATTTATTTATTTATTAATACTTTAATTGCACATAAAAAATAAATACAAAAGGCTGACTTAATGCTGGGGAATTATCTACCAGCCAACCTAAACTATGAATAGTTTTTACAAAAGCCCCACAAAATTGTCCAGCCTTGAATCTATGAGAATCGCATTAGTAGAGACAATGTTGACTCTCTTAAGCACAAACAGTCGTTTTGTTTCGTTTAATTTGCTGTTCAAACTTACTTTTGAATGTATGTAATTCGTTTAAAACTACCTACCTAGGTACCTACTTACTAGTTTATCACGAAGTAAAAAGAAGTGGTTCTCAAAAACTGGGTGTATTATGTATCCTTTTAAACGTATATTCATTGTAAGTAGGTACCTACTTAGATACCTATATAGGAAATTTTCTTATGTGTATTCTTATGTACTTACACTTATATACATTAAATGCTAATGCAGAGTATTGTTTGGACAGCCAGGTATATAACAATGCAGGTAAATAAGCTGAGAAGGCAAACAGATGGACATACGTGACTCTATGCACAAAACATTATGACATTTTCACGGTCAATCCTTACGTAAGTACTATTATGTACTTACGTAGTATGTTTTATCGAATTATTTATGACATAATGTTAATTTACCTACGAGGTACCTACTGACATTATCATCACTACATAATAAAGCAAAGTCGCTTTCCGCTTCCCGCGTCTGTATGTAATATGTATGTATGTATGTTTGCTTATATCTTTAAAACTACACAACGGATTTTGATGCGGTTTTTTTTAATAGATAGAGTGATTCAGGAGGAAGGTTTATATGTATAATAACATGCTACCCGTGCGAAGCCGGGGCGGGTCGCTAGTACCTAATAACTTGCTGGCTTAGCATGTGCTCGCGAGAGAGTTTTATCTACAGAAGAGAAGACAAAATATTATAGTTCTGTGTTGAAAGCAATGTTATTTTTACCCCCCTAAAACAGGGGTAGGTAGGGTTAGGTATATTTTAATTTTAATTTGTTTTATCTCGTTACTATTTGAGCGTGGCAATCGCAAGAATCAATGAAAATAAAACTATCTACTGTTTCAGAAGAGTTGTCAAAAATTACATTAGGATGTAGACATAGCGCCGGCCATGGACGTGAATTTACTCTTGCGTTACCTATAAGTATTTAAGCAAATAGCAATCTCAGGTGCTTCCGCTAGGACTAGGAGGCCTGCTAAAGTTAAGTTCTACATAATATTATCGTGATTATTTAAGTAGTTAAGGCGCTCCCAGTCGACGATTATTTTTGTTCGAAACGAAAAAAGAAATACTTGTGAACAAGCCACATCTCCTATTTTATAATGTAGGTATAGTATATGTGAATAAAGATGTACCCATCTTTAATCACTTCGATAAATAATCCTACCGCCCGCTGCAATGACGACAAACACACGTCGTGGCGTGGCTTATCAAAACTCTATTCTAATAGAAATCTAGATCTACATATTACCTATCTTCACTACATAGTATAAAGCAAAGTAGCTTTCCGCTTCCCGCGTCTGTATGTAATATGTAATATGTATGTATGTATGTTTGCTTATATCTTTAAAACTACTCAACGGATTTTGATGCGGTTTTTTTTTTATAAATAGAGTGATTCAAGAGGAAGGTTTATATGTATAATACATGCATAATATAGTAGAGAAACACTGATAATTTTAGAGGTTTCTAATGTGATGTCGTAAATAAACACATTTTTTTGCGCTTACATTGCAAATGCTGGCTGAACCCCACGAGATATATCAAAATAATGTACTACCGTATTGTATACCTTAAAAACGTCTACAAAAAAGTCCACGATGGTATTAGAAATGTCTTACGCACAGCGAAGCGGGCACGGGTCAGCTAGTTAACAATAAATCACAAGTTGATTTTGATAGTAGGTATATAAAATATTTCGATCATAAATTCTAAAACGTATCATTTTGAAATAATATATTTATCGTGAAAAGTTTCTACTATTATGTTTTCAGCTTAATAGAAATCTAGGTAGGAACCTGAAGTAATATACTTATAAAAATAGGAGATGTGGCTTGTACAGAAGTATTTCTTTTTTCGTTTCGAAAAAGAGCAATCAGCGACTGGGAGCCCCTTAATAAGTTATAATACATCTTCATGGATTTGAGTGTCTGGAGATCTTAGAGGATGCCTACCGTACTTGGGGATTACAGTCGTGATCCTATTTTTTTATTCTTATAAACACAGACGACGACGTTTTCTAAAAATGAAACTTAACTAGATTAATTTATCGCCCCCGAAACCCCCTGCATACTAAATTTCATGAAAAACGTTGGAGCTGTTTTCGAGATTCATATTATTTTATACAAGAATTGCTTGTTTAGAGTTAAAGATATTAGATAGATAGATAGATGGAGTAGGACTACCGTAGGATACAAGTACCTACATTACCATCTATAATAGTCATCAACTTATATTGAACAATGAATGACAATTATTTTGAACAATAAAATAAGTACTTAATTCTTATTTCTATGAACAACATGACATCAGTTTGGTTTCGGATGAGTATCTACATACACTCAGAAATTACATTCAGAGGTAAGTATTTACAGAGTTTGTTGATATATCTACCACTAGTAGACTAGGTTGGAAACATTGAGGACAAGCGATTTACCAAGGCTGAGTTTTGCGCTTCACAATATGCAATTTGTTTTCTGAGGGTCTACTTAAGGCGCTCCCAGTCGACGATTGTTTTTGTTCGAAACGAAAAAATAAATACTTGTGAACAAGCCACATCTCCTATTTTATAATGTATAGTATATGTGAATAAAGTTAAAGATGTACCCATATTTAATCACTTCGATAAATAATCCTACCGACCGCTGCAATGACGACAAACACACGTCGGCGCGTGGTCCGGCTTAGCTTTTCGAATAAATTAATGATATAAATTATGTATAATTACTTATCAAAACTCTATTCTAATAGAAATCTAGATCTACATATTACCTATCTTTAACAATAAATCACAAGTTGATTTTGATAGTAGGTATATAAAATATTTCGATCATAAATTCTAAAACGTATCATTTTGAAATAATATATTTATCGTGAAAAGTTTCTACTATTATGTTTTCAGCTTAATAGAAATCTAGGTAGGAACCTGAAGTAATATACTTATAAAAATAGGAGATGTGGCTTGTTCAGAAGTATTTCTTTTTTCGTTTCGAAAAAGAGCAATCAGCGACTGGGAGCCCCTTAACACTTAAGACTTACCTAGTACCTTGGTAGGTAGTTATAACAAACTTACTAAGTAGTAAGTAGGTAGGTACCTAACTAGCTAGTATAGGTATCTGATGAGCAGTGAGGTTTTGTCTATTTTGCTGTTGTTTTTATACAAAGATGTTCTTATCAGCGTGGGTATTAAAAAGAGAGTCTACCTAGTACTGGTTAAGACCTAGTTCTTATAGTAGACAAATAACTCAGTAAATAGTAGTAATTATGTAAGATACCTATCTATCTAGTTGCTTGCTAGTGAGCAGTGAAATTTATTTGTTTTTCTGTGTTGTTTTTATACAAAGATGTCCATATATCTATTCGAAATTCAAATGGAGAAGAAAGATTTCTTGAAAGAAAAGATTCAGCCTAACTAACTAATACTCTAACTAGATTCTAATTAATATTTTGTATCTACCTACCTACGTACCTACTTAGTTAAATACAAGATTTTCTAAATTCACAAGACAGTTGAGCTACGTGTAGAATCAAGATCGCAAACAGTCTAAAAGCAGCTCAACTGGGTCCTGGTTATTACTAATATATACTTAGATATATTTATAAATGTAAACGAATTGTGGACACACGGTTTGTTTAGTTAGTTAGAACACATAACAATTATATTCACTACCTAAGCTTACCTACTTCAAACTTGTATTTGTCTTTGAAATCATATTATTGAATCGAAAATCTAGTTGAAATTTACGTCTTTTTATGCAAACCAAAATATTAACTCTATTTTAGAAACTCCGACTCACTCGATCTCCTATATTTCTTCTTTCTTCCCTAAATTTTATAACATCTGCAAATCTAGCACGAGCACCCGAGAAAATTATTTGTCTACGATACCTAGACAAAATATACTTTTGGAATATTATCTAAGTACTTACGCTGTAGAAACTTTTACTTCATTGTTAGGGTTCCGTACCCAAAGGTCAAAAACGGGACCCTATTACAAGACTTTGCTGTCCGTCTGTCACAAGGCTGTATCTCATGACAGTTGAAATTTTCACAGATGATGTATTTCTGTTGTCGCTATAACAACAAATACTAAAAACAGAATAAAATAAATATTTTAGTGGGGCTCTCATACAACAAACCGTTTATTGCCGTTTTTTATAGTTAATGGTATGGAACCTTTCGTGCGCGAGTCCGACTCGCACTTGCACGGTTTTTTTAAGTTTGATCACGGATAATATTCCCTTGAACACTTAAAAAAAAACGAATATCTTCCCTTGACTTTTCGATTGGTGATTTTTTACCGGGTGATCCGACTTCGATGATTTAATTTTATTGTGTAAAGAATAAACTCAAATTGGTCCCATTAAATTGTTTTCATGTAGGATTAGTCCCACCACCTTGGTTTATTTATATATTATTTTTTGATTACAGACCCCTATATAAACATAATCTATAATAAACATAATTTAAATGGGACCAACTTAGGTCTATTCTCTAGGTATACAATAAAATAAAATCATCGAAATCGGATCATGAGGTAAAAAGACATGCGCGGTCTTACTATACAAATTAAAAATCAATAATTTTTTTATCTATAGTTAAATTTAAAATCACAATAAAAAATATATACACGTCGAAATGAGAACGTATTCCCTCTTCTTTTTTCATGGGTTAAAAATAACTCGAGCATGTTTACTAGGAAGTAGGATATGAATGTTCGCATTCAGACAAACCGTTCCTTAACCCCAGTTAGCACTTATATGTGTTTGTACGGAACACAAGTTCACGTGTTCATGCCGAATTGGCAAAAAATATTATTTGAACTTTAGCTCAGTCAATATTTATAGTCTGGGACTATTTATTTCTGAAAGTCGTTGTACCTTATTATCATACTAGCTTGTCCGCTTATTTTAATTTCTACGATGATAATTATGAATTGATTAGTAGAGTCACGACTTTGTTCAAGAGAAGTTATTTTCAAACAGACATCATTCCTGCTGCACCCCTTTAGGAGTTGAATTTTGGGAATTCCTTTCTTAGTGCACCCCCTACACACCAAAAGGAATATATCCTCCAAATTTCAAGTTTCTATGACTATATACTTCTATATGGTTTAGGCTGTGCGTTGATAGATCAGTCTCTCAGTCTGTCAGTCAGTCAGTAACGCAACTGTTTTATGTAGATTCAGTAAATTATCTCTGTCTATCTACCAACTTAAATATTGAACAGTCGTGCATAGTCATTTATTGACTAACTCGAACTTATGCCGGCCATTGTATTCTTCAGATCTGGTAGACATTCTTTCAGGTGAGCCAGAGGCAGGTCCAACCAATCTTTACGTTTGACATGACATAGATCATGGGCGATCCTCTTAGATCTCCAGGCGCTGAAGACTAAAGGGGGTAGGACGTCCAAAAGATAAGAATATCTCATGTAAAATGTGCTCCTTCTTTTTGCAAATAGTTGTATCAATACTTTGCTCTATTTGTTCGCAGTTTCCACAATGGTGCCGCGACCAGTCTGTCCGTCCCCTGACGCCCCCCTTATTCCTCAGTTCTATGCAGGGAGGAACATCTTCATCACAGGAGCCACTGGGTTCATGGGAAAGGTGAGTAGGCATAGGACACATAGAAGCAAATAAGCAAAGTCCCAACTCTTTAACCTGTGACACCCCCACTTTACTCATACTACTTAAATAGTTAAGATTGGGTAGGTATTAGAAAACCTTTATTAAGATATATACAATTTGTATATATGTATCTAAGCACCCTTATACACTCCATCAAACTCTTACCCTCGTATTCAAGAACGACACTATGAGAACAAGCACCCACAGTGGACGAAATATTTTTTCATAAAAATCACTTAAAGTGTTGTGCGACACTGCATAGTGTGAGCTCTAAAGGCATACGGTAGCGTGCGCCTTAATGCCGCTTAACACATAATGTAATGTTTATGAAAAAAGATTTCGTCCACTGTGGGTGCGTGTTCTCATAGTGTCGTTCTTGAATACGAGGGTTAGTCTTGCTAGAAGATAAGAGACTAGAGACTATGAGTAAGAGTAAGACCAAACTCAGAATGCAACAGTAAAATGTGGCTATACAAGCTAAGCAACTCGAAACCAAACACAGAGCCCTGAGGCAACCCCATAATCCCCGTACATATGATTGAGTAGTCATTCAAAAGCCTTTTATAAGTACATTATATTTAATAGCAAATTTCCAGGTATTGATTGAACGCCTGCTATGGACATGCCCCGACGTTGGCCGCTTGCTGTTGCTAATGAGAGAGAAGAAAGATGTGCCGCCTGAGAAGAGACTAGCGAAACTAAAGGAGTCACAGGTCAGTTAATTTATGGAGTCAATCATTTTCTTTGACGCATCACTAAGATGCGTGTAACACACCTACTTATATTAATGTAAGTACCTAATTAAAGTGTTTACTAGGAGGTAGGTAGTACTGAAAATATTATTAAGTATCGTAAGTATCTCGACCAGCTGGAGTTACATCTCAAAGTCAAAGTCTAGTACCAAGTATTTCAATAAAATCACAAGGATCACTTTGAAACGTTCCTCGCGATTGTCTAGAAAAATCATACAACAAACACGACGCAAATGCCTATCAACTACTTAATATGGTGACTCTGAAATAGGCATTATCAGTATTCATTATCATCATTATTCAAGGATCAACTTTGTCCACAGTTGGGCATAGGCCTCTCTTTTTAAAATCTTTTATTAACTTGCAATGTACGAATGTTTGTTCGAGTGGAATCTTGCAACTCAATTTTAAAGCAGTTATCCCAAATTTGATTGAGCTAAAATTTAGCAGACACCTTTAGTTCTGGTGACAATACATTAATATGGTGACAGCGAGCTGATCTGATGATGCAGTCAGGATCTGTTCAATGGACACTTACAACGTACCTCCTTAGTAAATACTTCGACTGAGTAAAAACTTTCTTCTTGTCAAGTTCCGATGACAATGTTAATATGATATGACAGGTGATATTGCACTGATGCTCGCTCAATGGTTTGAATGATTTTACAAAAGCTTTTCATTGAAAAATATTTTTCAACAGAAAACATATTATCTCCCATAGGCCTTGTTACCGACCTATAGCTAAATATACTTATGCCCATAAGTGTTCATAAAACTTTATATTTAGCGACCATTGATGGTTACTGACGAACTATATGTTAATTCATAATTTACAAACGTTTGTTAATTTGTAGCTGTGAAAATCGACTTCCTTATACTAAAAGAACAGACGTAGTATCACCTAGCCTATGTTTCAAAGTGATGCTTGGTATTTTATTAAATAAACATCATAAAATATAAATAAACACCTTTTGACTTTGATACCAACCGGTTGAAGCCTCTGAAGTCACAGGTTACTACTTTTTGAATCGATCTGACCAGTAGAAGTTGCTTCAACATTCCTTTAACAATATAGCTAATAATCATCTCGATCGTGTCAGCTTTCAAACGAAAAACGCATCTAAATCGGTTCATTTGTTTGGGAGCTACGATGCCACAGACTGACAGATACAAACACGTCAAACTTATAACACCCTTATTTTGCGTCAAGGTTTATTATCATCATCTGCTTGCCCTTATCCCACTCAAGTGGGGTCGGCACATCGACGGTCGGCACTACATGTTTCTCTCTTTCATACTTTCCTATCGCTGGCCGTTACATTATCACCTTTCTTACCCATATCATCTTTCACACAGTCCATCCATCTCTTCTTAGGCCTGCCTCTACTTCTGTATCCATCCACATTCATAACCAATATTCTTCTTGGAACATAGCTTTATTCTCTCCGCATAACATATCCATACCACGCTAACCTATTACTTCTCATTTTGTCTGATACTGGGCCAACTTTCAGTCTTCCTCCGACTGACTCTGAACTCTGATAATAACTCTGGCTAATTGTATTCACCAGGTATTCGACGTAGTCCGCTCACACTGTCCGCAGCAGTTGGAGAAGCTTCAGATCGTGGCGGGAGATACCTCAATGCCGAACCTCGGCATGGATGCACACTCCATCAACCAGCTTAGAGAGGTCGGTGAAATAATTTTTTACTCCTATTTTAACTAGAAATACGGCTAATTACCACGTTTTTCCTAGTACTGCTGATGTTTTGTTCGTTTCTAGTAAAAATGATTAACAACCTCGGTTTTGAATAATAGTCCTAACTAGGAATTAAGTTCCGCAGACTGCAGATATTACCACTTCTACAGACAATTTCTTATTCTGTGTATTACTGAATTCTACCTACTTACATAGACTGATCAAGAATCCCATCAAATCGAAATAAATCCTATACTCATTGTTGAACTGATAAAAATGATACGAAAAACGATTTGAATAGGAATTGAGAACAAATTGCTGATTCGAACCGATATAAAGATTTGAAATCCTCAGTTATATCTCTATATATCTACCAGGAGAGAATAATTTTGAAGAGATATCTCCCATTGCAAGATAAATGGTTGCATTAACTGAATTTCCAGGGTGTTATGATAGCCTGGTAGGTATTCGTATTTTCTTACATCCACGACACAGAATCCTATTAATCGGTATGAACTATAATTATGGGTGATTGTAAGGAGTTTTATGTTGATGTTTTTGTACAGGTGTCAATAGTATTCCACTCAGCAGCTACTCTGAAATTCGACGAGTCTCTGGATGTGGCGATAGACCAGAACGTGCGCTCTGTCATGCGGCTAATGGACATATGTGACAAACTGCCCAATGTTGATGTAAGTATTAAACTCCCTGCTTAATTGTTTCGAAATCATCTAAATGAACGTCATTGCTCCGATATATAACCATCGTTTTCAAGAGTAAAAAGTTATATCCAAGTCTTCCAAAAGTCAAGTTTGTCAACGTGTTGTGCCAACCCCACGTTCAGTGGGAAAAAGAGAAGAAAATGATGACGACTCTTAAAGTTTGCAATCCATTAGCGTTAATAAAACCTCCTGGTCTATGTAGTGACCCTTGTTCTTGTCTCTGCAGGCCTTCATCCACGTATCGACGGGGTACTGCAACGCGGAGCTGTCAGTGGTGGAGGAGCGCGTGTATCCCTTACCTGCGCATGCGACGCTTTCTCGCGCACTTTCTCTGGCATCTGCAGCGCCGAAGGAGATGCTGGCCCAACTAACCCCTGAGTAAGAAGAAGGAATTCAAGAAACCCCTTGAATTCTTTTCTTAGTGCACCCTTACACACCAAAATTATTACACCCCCTTATTTATCAACGCACAGCCGAAACCACTGGTCCTTGAAACTTGAAATTTGGAAGATGTATTCCTTTTGTGTGGGTGCATAAGAAATTACCGTAATTCAACACCTAAGGGGTGCAACGAGGATTGAAGTTTGTTTTAAAATAACTTCACGTAAAAGTCGCTAGGGTTTCCACTAGTTGAAGATAAAATCAGACTCTAGATCAGATCTAGTAGAGGTACGATGATTCACGGAAAAATAAATAAATAAAAATAAATGTAGCTTCCCTAGCTCAGCTTCACCTAGCTCCTAAGACGTTTCAAAGTGATACTTGTAATTTTTTTGAAATAAATACCTTCTGAATTTGAATTTTGACATGTCCCCTAGTGCAAATGTAGCTATTATATTTAAAAAAAACTCTTCTACAGGTATATCTCTCCGAAGCCTAACACGTACACGTTCACGAAGGCTCTTGCCGAGAATGCGGTGGCGGAACACACCAGCAGGACCTATCCTGTCTCCATCTTCAGGCCTACTATAGGTAAGCTAAGTGGCTACAGATACTGGGATAGTATACCAAGTGAAATCTTGATCATACATACAAAATAAAAACACGCCTGTTTCCCATAGGGGTACCTTCCACGGATTTCCACTTGCTACAATCTTGACATACCTCTTTTGCTTCTTTCTCATCACATTCCTCACCTACCTACTTTTCGGTTTAGACCAGTGATTTAGACACTGTGGGTCCATATAGACTCTATATGAACCCACAGTGGTCGACCACCAGCATGGGACTAAGACAGCGGAAAAAAATTGGGTCTATGAGATGTAAATGGGGGTTTACGACAGGGGATCTCATTTAGCAGGTCGTGACTTTAATTATGGCTTTCCATTTAATGGTGTAAGTTCGAGACTTAGTGGTTGCACTCTAAAGAAATGTAAAAACTTGAGAATCATTTTGTTTATTTATTTTCTAGTGATATCCGCCCTCCAGCACCCATACCCTGGCTGGATTGAGAACCTAAACGGGCCGAGCGGCGTCATTGTGGCGGCAGGCAAGGGCCTGCTCCACGTGTTCTGTTGCCGTGAAGCCGCTAGAGCTGATCTGTTGCCGGTGGATATCGCTATAGACACATTGCTCGCTGCGGCTTGGGAGACCGCTACGGACAAGTAAGTGTTCATGTGTTGCGGAGCCAGCAGGTGGAATTGTTACCGATTAGGGTAACCAGATGGTCGGGATTCGATGGGATTATCCCGACGTTTCATATGACGTCCAGAGTCCCGACAAATAACAAAACACAAATTAAAAATATTGTGTCAAATGTTTGAACGTGCTGGTTATTATTATAATTCAAACTTTAGGAAAGATTATAGCCTCTTTTGTTTTCAAATTTAAAATTATTTATTTCTGTACCCAAAATTACATAAATCTATCACTATTATACGTTGGGGCCGTCTTATAGGTAATAAATACTTGTGTTAGAATTAGAAAACCTCGCTCTTCCATATCATATAAGATTCAACACCGCGTGGACGAAGTCGGTGGCAATAGCTAGTTATTTAATTAGGTACCTACAATACCTACTGCAATTATGCGCTTCGGCAATTTTCGTGTTTCTGAATTACATAATACAAAAATGATGCAACCAATATCCGGTCGTCGCGTGTAACATGTCTAGGTTCACTAAAATAGATTGATAGGCGATTAAACGATTAAAGTTGGGCTATACTCTAGGTAGATACCTAATTGTAGTTTTGTTGTTTGGGATCAAGACTTGACGATTCAATAAACTACTTATATACTTTTAAATAGGGAGGTAGGTAGGTATAGGTACAGCCTACTTGTCTTTGTCCATCTTACATTTTAACTGAATGGATGTTATCGCATCGCCAAGGTAACACAATCTAACTAGGTATGTAGATTATGTAAACTGAGTGATGAAATATGTGAGATAGTTAAGTAGGTAGGTAGGTACCTAGTTACCTACTGTTTTAAGATAAAAGATAATTAGTTAACTAAGCATCTGCTTATCGATCTAATCGGAATAACATAACTAAAAAGCGTATAGTAGGCACCAGTGTTGGACTGAGACCCAATGATGCAAAGAAAGACAAACAAATGACATGAATAAGTTTAATAATTAGTTTTTCGCGCGTTATTAACAATTGATCATAAACTACAATTATCTGACTTGCATAATACGAATTTTCATTTCATTCGGCCTTTTTGTTTGCAAATGGTGAAGAAAACAAAAAACTCGGGCGGGGGCCATCTTTAAAAATCTGTTTTTATTGCATTCATCGTTAAGAAAGTACCTAGGTACCGAATGTTTGAATTTGCTCGTAATTGATATGCTCATATGAAAAATACGTTATTACATGGTATTGTAGGTGAGCTTACGGTATGTTTAGTGTGTTACATTAAATTCTAAGTTCGAAATTTTATGTGTGAGAGTAGATTTTTATTACTGGATCTTATAATTTCTCATTTTCCAGTAATGGACAAAATATAGAAAGTTACTTTTTTCTATTGTATTGTATTGTGTGTAGCAATACCCTAGAATAAATGGAAAATGCCGTATAAACCGGCAATAATTAAGTAAAAGTGGCAACTGCTGTCACGAAATTTTAATTTCCCCGAATAACATAAAACTATCCTATTGAAACATAACTGACGTACGATTCAGACATACAAAAAACGCAAAGCTGATAACATGTGTAAGACCGAATCCGGATGAACTGCATATTGGAGCTCAATGAGAATGAGAATCAGAATCAGAATCAGATTTATAAACTCAAGAATGGCAAAACCGATTAACATTTTTGATTAGTTGCATTTGTCTCCTGAAAGTCGAAGTCGAAGTCGTCTGTCCGTCTGTCCGTCTGTCCGTCTGTCCGTCTATCACAGGGCTGTATCTCATGAACCATGACAGCTTGACAGTTGAAATTTTCACAGATGATGTATTTTTGTTGCCGCTATAACAACAAATACTAAAAACAGAATAAAACAAATATTTGATATATGGCTCCCATACAACAAACGTGATTTATAGATAATGGTACGGAACTCTTCGTGCCCGAGTCCGACTCACACTTGGCCGGTTTTTTTAGGATTCATACACTAAACACTAATTTTATTCCAAGTTTGAGCTTCTATGTCTGCTAGAAGTGCCTTAAACTTTTGATGATCGGTCAGTCAGTCAGTGAGTGAGTGAGTGACAAAATAAGAAACTTTGACTAAATAATTCTTAAACTACTGGTTCAAATTGAATGAAATTTGGTAGGTTTTGCTTGCTTGGTTACTGAAAATTCAGGCTTCTAGTTTTATCCACAACGAAGTTATAGGAGGTCGAAAATGGCCTGAACTGCTTCGAGAAAAGGATAGTACAGCCGTGCCGCTTTATTGCTTGACTTGGCGGGGATTATTTATTATGTAAATCTGTCGTCCTTAGGTAGGATATACTTTAGAATCAAGCTTGATATCAAAATATTGGTTGTCCATAACTGGTGGTCCATAACTGGATCATGTCAATCATTGGGTGTCCATTACTGGATTTAGCTCGTCCATTACTGGATCAAAAAAGCACCTTTTCATTTTGATCATATTTAATTTGTTTATTAATTAACCCAATTTTTTTAAATATAATGATATAAAAAAAATGTAGGACCTAAACTTATTCCGTGCTATTCATAATAATATCCAATACATAAAGATACAAAATGATCAGTTTTCGATCCTTAAAGTGTCCAAGATTGGTGCCATTACGTAGGTATTCGTGATATCCGTTGTAAATAAAAATAGGTAGGCATGTAGTTACTTTGCGCCCAGCGCCGCATTAGCTCTAAGTTAATAAAGGATCGAACCAACACCCCGCACCGAGAAAACATAATGATTACCGAGAAATTTTTTTAATGTTCAGGTTGATGGATGGATGGATGACCTTGTAAAAAAATTGCGTCATTATAAATATAATTATTAGGTAGGTACCTACACTGTGGTAAAAATAAATTAGGAAGTTTAATCCGACCCTTCATGCGTCTCCCGTGAAAACTCGTAGATTTCTAGCTTACGCTGAACAGATAAAAAAAAATATTCCATCCTCAGCTCTCCAGATGTGAAAGTATACAACTGCAGTACAACGGAGCACCCTACCACGTGGAGTCACTTCGAGACAGCCATTCGCGACTCACTGCGTATCCACCCGCTCGACAACACCTTCTGGTACCCGTGGGGCTCCAGTGTTGAGAACCCGTGAGTAATACCTACATCTATACATCTGGGGGGTTAGCATGAACCACTATCGTATCGTCATCGTGTCGAATGTCGATACGTGCTCAGGCCACAGTAGTGCTTTTCACGAACTAGGTCCCATATACGGAGCGCTGGTAGTCGTGCGACTGAACGGAACGTAATGTTTCTATCTCTGTTCTTCTCATCTAAAAAAGACAGACCTCTCACCCTCTCAGTCAAATTTTGTTCCACTAAATTGCCGCGGGACTTCTTTTGTGAAACGAAAGTACCTACTCTAAAGTAAGGACAGTCTTCAGATTTAGGCATCCATGAAGTTGTTTTTAGTCTGTAGCGCAGCTAAACTTAGAGTAATTATGTAAGGTAAAAGTTTAATAGAGTAATTATGAAATAATAACTCAGATTTGTTTTTAGATTCACGCAGAAGCTTATGGAGTTTCTAGTCCAGACGTTGCCGCTGCATTTGGCCCATTATGCTGTACGACTGTTCGGAATCAAACCTAAGTAAGTCCTAGCATATCTTGTAAATATTTTAAAAAAAATTATGGCGTAATATTTTCTTATTTCATGTCATTCTACCATTATAAATTCGTTATGTATACTGACTGCGTAGAATGAAACGTAAAGAAAAAGAGATACCAACGTAAGATTCAACTAAATCTCTACCAAATAGTAGAAAGTTATTATTTATTAGGGTTGTGACTTGTGACTGTCTGTCAACAAAAACCAGGTATAAATATTTGACTAGTTTTTAGGTCTTGAAAGTCCATTTTTTAATCATATTATTTTCTTAACATTTATATTAAAAACTTTCAGATTAAGTTTAATAACAGTAAGTCAGCGGCTTGTGGCGATGAACGAGGTGCTACGTTTCTTCTCTCTCCGCGAATGGCGATTCAAGACTGATAATGTACGGAAACTACAAGCAAGACTAACACCACAAGACGCAGCCATCTACAACCTGGATCCACACAGCATCAAGTACGTACAAACTGTTACAGAAAAAGAGTTTTAAAGTCTGTTTATTATTTAAAAAATATTAAAAATTATTAATTTTAAATAACCGAAGACTCTAAAATAAATATTTTTTTACAGCTGGAATGAACATTATGTCAATTTTGTCAAAGGAACAAGAAAGTATTTACTCAAAGAAAAAGACCAAGATATTGACGAAGCAAAACGACACCTCCGCAAGTGAGTAACTAAAATACTTTATTTTGTACTAGCCGACCCCAATCGTATAGAAAAAGACAACTTCAATTTTTTTCCCCTATATTAAAACCTTGACTTGATAAAATAAATTACGAATTTTGGTAGAATGAGTATCATTCGGTAATCAAATTGATGTCAGATTTATTTGACAAAATAAATTTCGAAAACCAACCTTAGTAGGATTCGACCTTTTTAGTTGTACGCGTCCCTATGACAACTCAATGTTTTCGGTCTGAGATGTCTAATTTTTTGCGCACTCGCGCCATCTATACCAAAATCATATTTATTGCATTTTTTTATCATTTAGGGATTGTTTTTCGTATTTTAAGTTTCCACTTCTGTTTATTTGATTTTTTATACTTAAAACAGCAAATTTAATCATAATCAGTTTGGTTGTTTCGGTTTGATTAGGGTACTTATTATATATCTTTTTACAAACTTTCGCATTTATAATATTACCTATTAGGATTGTATTTTATGTATGAGCAACTGATTAAGACGCTGCCAGTCGACGATTATTTTTGTTCGAAACGAAAAAAGAAATACTTGTGAACAAGCCACATCTCCTATTTTATAATGTATAGTATATGTGAATAAAGATGTACCCACTATCAATCACTTCGATAAATAATCCTACCGACCGCTGCAATGATGACAAACACACGTCCGCGCGTGGTCCGCCTTAGCTTTTCGAATAAATTAATGATATAAATTATGTATAATTACTTATCAAAAATCTATCCTAATAGAAATCTAGATCTACATATTACCTAGCTTTAACAATAAATCACAAGTTGATTTTAATAGTAGGTATATAAAATATTTCGATCATAAATTCTAAAACGTATCATTTTGAAATAATATTTTTATCGTGAAAAGTTTCTGCTATTATGTTTTCAGCTTAATAGAAATCTAGGTAGGAACCTGAAGTAATATACTTATAAAAATAGGAGATGTGGCTTGTTCAGAAGTATTACTTTTTTCGTTTCGAAAAAGAGCAATCAGCGACTGGCAGCCTCTTAAGTATCTTATTTAATTTTCAGTTGATTAGTAGTGTTTACACTACAGAAAAAAAATGTAGTCTATTGTTGACACTAATAATTGTTTTTTTTATTAGTTCGCCCAAATGGCGGGCTATAGTCTTAGACCATAACGCCTAGCCTAGTCTAATGAGTGAGGGTAAACAAAATACTTTTATAATATTTTTTTTTTCTAGAATGAAGTTTGTCCACAATACCGTATTGTTCTTCGTGTTAATGCTCCTCTGCCGCATCGCCCTCCACAATCCTTTAGTGCGAAGTGTAGTCTATGGAGTTCTCAGATTACTGCTCGGCCTTTTTACTGCAATCACACACATTACCTCGAGAATTACTTCATAGTATACAGAGAGTATTATTTATTATATTTTAAATAATATATTATACTGTATACATATTAAGTATAATAAAAATTATTAAATTTAAAATAAATTGCGCCAGCGTTGATTTTGACAATTTTTGAGTTTGGAGTTCGGAGTTTTCATGAATGAACAAGGGAAGTTGTATTTTTGAAGTAGGTAACATTAATACTAAAACCTGGAAAATATAACATAAAAATAAAAATGCACAAGTAGCTTACTACTTGTGTATTTTTTGTACGTAAACAATAATAAAAAATAATCCACATTGGAGAGATTTTGCTCAATTAAGTTAATAAGTAGATATTGTAATATTATAAAAGTTTGAGTGCTGTTTCTAGAAACAATGGTGTGAGGTAATCAATTGTTAAATAAACATTAATACGCAAATTAATTATGATGATGATGTTTGATGTTTATTTTACATGTCATTCTAGATCAATGCACTTGTGAAAGTGCGCATCAGCACACATAATACTGCACTAGCTTTCCGCCCCGTTTTTGTACGGGTGTACTAATGTAGAATAAGGCAAATTTTAGATACCCTGTTACATTGTTGCAATTAATTAAGTTTTTTTGAAAATAAAATGTATTCTATGTTTCTTGCTGATAAAGAAGCTTTTGATTGGCAAAAAAAGTGAAAATTGGTCTAGAAGTTTTTTTGTTTATCAATTACAAACAAACCTACGTTGTTTTTAGTGTAGATGATGTCGATTAAAACAAAGAACCAAAACATAACAAACGTCTGTATTATTAATCACACAAACGATTACCTACCTCCTCTTTGGTCTGTAACTTTGCCATTATTACATCATAATTATTCTTAAACTATTTTTTATCGTCTTCGATTGATATAAAATCTGCACTTATGCTGTTAATCTTTCAGGGTGAGATAATTTTATTTTCAATTTAGAGTCTTAGGTCTTAGGGCATTGGTTTCTGTAGCTGTTCTTGAGTTCAAATTTTTCAGGAGAGGTCTGAATACACCTTGTTTATTTAGTATTTATAACAGGTTATTTATCTAGGGTTTCCACGAAACTCTAAGTGGTGTTATGAAGGTGAAAAAGTTGATTATTTACCTAATTAAAATTTAATAGGTTTTTTCATTTAATTATATTGATGTATAGTAATGCCTAGATTAAGCGCAGGTATAATAAGAACGTAATAGGTACTTACATAGCTTACTATTAAAATAAAGTAATTTATGGTCTGGTGCTAATTTAGTAGTAATATGCTAAGCATTTTGTCCATTGATCTTTGGAAATATAATGGTCGGTAGGTAATAAAAAATAATTGTATGCTGTACATTATGTGTTTATTTAGATTGATTTTATAAATCAAGTTGTGATACAATACTTACCTTACCTATCTATTGAATATTAAAACTCTTAAATATAGTTTTAGCATTTTATTTATGTACCTACCTACCTACCATCGCCTAATTGTGACGTTTGAGAGTATAAAGAAGATGTTCAACATATTCTGATGGAATGTGTGACAGAATAAAATCTTGAAAAACAATTTTTTTAAGGGTACCTACCTTCCAAACATGTAATGTGGGGATGTTTTTTTATTTCTCGCGTACTCCATGGTGTAGGGTGTCGTTGGATAGGTCTTTCTAAAATATTGTGGGTTTGCGAAAACAACTTTTTTCGATTAAGGGATCCGTAAAGTGCCAATGGAGAACACCAACATTTTTTTTTAACATGCCATATTAATCTACAAAAAATTACGAGAAAAACTGTGTCAGCTATTATTATTTTTATTAGGGAATTTAGGTACAATTATTCCTTTCGGTTTGTAATAATTAGCCTCGTAGTTATTGTAGGCTATAATAAGTGCAGCCTCCTTGTACGAGGTAGAATAGAAACTCATTGGTAGACATATTTTAAAAAGGTTGTGGGTTGGCGCGAAGTATGGTGGATGACAGATGGTTGTCATGTCAAGGGGGTGGAATTCGAAGAGAATCTAACCACTACGTTTTAGTTGAATTGAATATTGTATTTTTATGAAATAAACCTGATGTGAGTATATTTGTGTTTTTAATTATACTAGAATCTGGTAAGTAGCTTTCAATTCAGAAGTGGGATAATGAATAAGTCTATGTTTTATAAAATAATGCACTAATAACATAATGTAGGTTATGTTGGTAAAAACATAATTGAGATTTTCATAGATTGTCAATTATGGATTTTTTTAACTATGTTTTCCTGACACCTTGCATAGTTTCCCTGTGTAAAATAAGTTGTGTACCAAATCGTTCTATTGCTAGTTTCTACAAACATAGCATGTGAGCAAACAGCTCGCACAACACAACAAAATATGTTTGCTTGTTTTTTTTTATCGGTCTTATAAAAGTTGTCCCTTCCATTCGAATGAACGATTATTCTTATTCGTCAAAAACATAATATGATAGATAAAGTCAATTAAGGTCAATAGAACAGCTTTTGTGCGGTTTATATTGTTTTATTGCAGTGAACAATCCGAAGCGAGACAGCAGCTCGCAGATGCACATGCATGCTGCTAGAAACGCGGCGCACGCCACTATGCTTGCTGACACTACATGCCGCGCTGCTCGCTGCTCCACCGGCCATGCTAGCCTCCACCGCAGACATGCCGCGCTGCTCGTCCGGGTCTGACCATGCCGCGCTGGTTGCTTCTACGGCTGGTTTATGCTTGTTGATAATATCGAAGTCAAAGTAAAAAGGTATTTCATACAACAAATTAACAAGGAATATTTTAAAACGTCTTAGACGCTGGGTGATATACGCCTGATCCTCGAGACCCATGGCTGTAAAAGAAAATTCTGGCTACAAAGACGGCCTAATAGTGTATCAATTTCGAGGAGCAGAACGACATCACACTACCTAGATATGTTATTAATACAACCAACTAAACTATAGTAGCCTGATAGCACTGGCTGTGGGCATTTTTGAACATTTTAATTTTTAAATAAACAGAGTTTTTACCTAACTCTTAGGTTAAGCAAACGTTTTGTAACAGGCGATATTGTTAATTATTCATATTTAATTAGACATAACAGGAAATCGTTAGTTGTGGTCAATCAAATCTAGAGGATACGAGTACAACGGATTACAACTTCAGTAATCAAAACGGACCGTATACAAAGAATTGTATTTACTAAAGATTTTAAATAAGTATGTTTGCTATGCTTAGTTATTGACTGCCCAAATTGTCAATGACTAAAGCCGGGGTAGGCACCACAACCGGTTTATGACCCTATGATTTCTTTATTATGACTATTATCTATAATAAAATAGAATCACACCTATAATCCCCAAGTACAGTTGACATCTATGTAACTTCTAAATCTTCTAGTTCATAGTGGTTTCATAGCATAGCGAAGCTTAAGACTCTGCCAAATTATTAATTCCTTTAAATTTTTCTGACGTTGTCACTGCGGTGACCACGGCCGCAGACGCTGCCACCGCCGTTCCAGCCGTAGCCCACTGGCCGCTAAGGCCGTTACCATCGTCGTGGGACAATGGCTGATGGACCATCATCGTGGACCAATGGCTGGTAAGCCATCGTCGTGGGACAATGGCTGATGGACCATCATCGTGGACCAATGGCTGGTAAGCCATCGTCGTGGGACAATGGCTGATGGACCATCATTGTGGACCAATGGCTGCTAAGCCATCGTCGTGGGACAATGGCTGATGGACCATCATCGTGGACCAATGGCTGGTAAGCCATCGTCGTGGGACAATGGCTGATGGACCATCATCGTGGACCAATGGCTGGTAAGCCATCGTCGTGGGACAATGGCTGATGGACCATCATCGTGGACCAATGGCTGGTAAGCCATCGTCGTGGGACAATGGCTGATGGACCATCATCGTGGACCAATGGCTGGTAAGCCATCGTCGTGGGACAATGGCTGATGGACCATCATCGTGGACCAATGGCTGGTAAGCCATCGTCGTGGGACAATGGCTGATGGACCATCATCGTGGACCAATGGCTGGTAAGCCATCGTCGTGGGACTATGGCTGATGGACTATCGCCGAAGGACCGTCGCTGATGGACATTCCCGTGGGGCCAAGAACAAGGAACCAACGTCGTTGGACCAACACGACATTGAATGATGACTTAGTGACTGGTCAACTACTTAACTGAGTTATTCAAGTTATAGCTTAGCAGGTACCTTTCATTACTCAATCATTACGTAACTACTCGCTCAGAAAACTAGGTAGGTACTAAAGTCATAGATTTATTGATTTCTTTATAAATAACGGAGAAAAAGATCTAGACAGATAGGCTATAGACAGACAGTTATAGGCTAATATTTAGACAGATGCACTGTCTACATATAAACTTGGGTATGGTAATAATAGATAATAGATAGCCATCTAAGATCTTAGCTAGTTTTAGGTAAAGGTTAAGAAATGCTATTGTATGTCATTATCACGACTTAAGGTATCAGGTACCTATATAAGTCATATATTTAAATATAATTATAATTATACTTTCCGTAAACCCAATACAACTTTATAATAAGTACCTACTAAGGTAGGTAGGTAGGATATTACGTGCATTTGATTTGGCCCTTTTGATCGATGCCTCTAAGGCAATTAAACATCATCCATGCTTGGCTGTAAATAAATTCTGGTCGGTTTTCCATTTCATGCATATCCATAAGCAGCCTTCTTATATTTCGCTTGCGCTATCATAATCACATTGCATGAAGACCTCAACCTCGGCTTCCAACAAGTTGTTTTAATCTGGCTCTTTTACTAACTATCGTTATACACTCGTGATCATTAAAACAAACTTTAGACGTAACTTTTCGCTACATATTTTATAGTGACCTTTTCTAGTCTTTTAGAACCTAGTTATTCATATTTCAATCCTAGTACTTGTCATAAGGTTGAAAGTACGCTTTTCTACTTTTTATAATAGTCGAAACAAAAGGGAAGCACATTTGACCGAGTTTTATTTTATAACATGAAAACTGTATCTTCTGGTAGCTAAAGGTCCCAGGAGTGTCCAGAGGCATATTTTATTTTTCTATATTAACTAAATTAATTAACTTTAAAATAAAACGTAGGTACGTGTTTTATGTCATGTCTATTACGGTTGGCCTATAATTATTGAGCCTCTTTAGTCACTTATTGTTTAAATATAAATGTTGTAAACTTTTTAAAGTTTCGCAGTATTTGAAAGTAAAGTTTCAAGTTACCATTATAATTCACTGGTGTTATAATTACGAGTATTTCGATTATTAATCTAGATTAAACCTACCACCATGCGAACGTATGTCGCTCTCGGGTAGGTACAGCTAGTAGACAATAAAGTAGAAGATCAGTCTATATCCTAATAATATATTTAACACTCTTCTCGGGGTTCGGAGAGTTAATGAGAATGCTGATAGTTATTAACAATGTATAATAAAGCACGTATAACATAAAACAGACAGAATAAATCACAATATAACACCAAAAACAAATAAAGTACTCGCACTAATCATGCGTCGCGGTTACGCGAGGGCCGCCGAATCTCACTCGCTTGGCGCGAGATGGCGCTAGTAGCCTTGTAATCATGGCGCGTTAAGGAAAGGGATGTAGCGTCGACGCGGAGTGGTCCAAATAAAAAAAAAAAAAAAAAAAAAAAAATTAACTGACAGGTAACAGAACACCGCGTACTACCTCTATCCTAATATAATTAGATCATCCTTTGCAATAATTATTTGCAGAGCAACAAGTTATAGTCAAACGTCCCAAAATCCTTTAGATTTATTAAATTTTAGACGAAATTGTAATCCTTTGCAATAATTATTTGCAGAGCAACAAGTTATAGTCAAACGTCTCAAAATCCTTTATATGTATTATATTTTAGACGAAATTGTAATAATAAATATGAAAGTGAAACTGTAAATTTATACATTGCTGGCAATGTTTATAAATTGATACTATGGCGCAATATGAGCGAGAAATGTTTTGATCGCATAGGTCGTGTTCGTCAAAGATCGTAATCGAAGTTCGTTAAATCGGTTATCTGGTTCCCATAGTACAAACTATCGCTTAGTTTGCGGCTAGATGACACTATGTGAAAAGTCTGTCAATATTTACTATTATTTATTTATGAATACAAAACGCTGTAAATACTTTCTACTCTAAAGCTTTATACTCTATTTTAAGTACGAATGTGTATTTTAGACTAGCCGACCCGTGACAGATGTTGTCCTGTCAAATTTCAATAATCAAATGGAAAAGACTGAATGTTTTTTAGTCTGATGTCAGATTTGTTGCACACCAGCGCCACCTATACATAAATCATCCTTTTTGCGTTTTTAAATCGATTTTAGGTTATTTTCATATTTTTAAAGTAGTCTATGATTTATTCGAGCATTATATCTACATCTACAGCAAATTTCACCTTAATCCGTTTGTCGTTGAGGCCTGATAGAGGAACAAACATACATACAAACTCTCAAACTTTCACATTCATAATATTATTAGGATGTATGGGCAGTATGGTTGACTTGAACATAATACAACCAATAGACGAATTGATTATTAGCGTGCAGTGTATGATTACCTATCTGACTTTAGCGACAATGGTTCCGATATTAATTTTGTTATAAATATGAATCAATTCCAGTTGTTCCGTGCTAAGAACTTACTCTAAAGACAAAACCTGTAATAGTTGAAGCTCAGTCTAGGTATCTATTTGTTTCCGTGGAGATAATTTAGAAGTTTTTATTTCATGATAAAAACAGAAATATTTAAGAACTTTACGTTTATTACGTTACGGGACTAATATCATGAAATAATCTACCAAAGTCTACTACATAGATAATAAGTTTTGTAAAATACTAGTTATAAACAACCGATGGTGGTCTAAATCGTAGGTATGTACCTACTCACGTTTGTGAAAGATAAACTAACGATGAACCGTTAAACTTTGCTGCATTTCATCAAATCTGCAGGTATTTGCAAGAAGAGTGTGCAAACTAAAATACACACTAGGTACCAGCCTGTGCATAAAATGCACCCTTGGGTTTACACTTGTCCACTCGAGCCTGTGTGTGCACCTGAGACTGTCGAAGTCAAGAGGGACTTTATCAAAAGTGAACTACACAAAAATCCATGTAATAAACATTTATATGTACCTAACTACCTACTTAGATATAAAATATATATAGAATAACTTGGGTCAGATGATGAACCTATTAATACGGAGTTTGGTACTAACTTTGTCAAAATTCTGACTTTTTATATTTTAAAATAGTATGTTTGGGTTTCAGATTCTGTACTGTCTTTACTAGAAGAATGATTATATGAAAACATTACCAACATAGTGCTTAGTTTCCGGGAAGTGATAGGCCTGGGTAGGTGCCAACATACGAACATAGGTTGGACCTAGTTGCCGGGAAATCACAGGCCTGGTTAAGCACTCAACCACACAAATATGGGCTAGTGCTTAGTTTCCGGGAAGTGATAGGCCTGGGTAGGTGCCAACATACGAACATAGGTTGGACCTAGTTGCCGGGAAATCACAGGCCTGGTTAAGCACTTAACCACACAAATATGAGCTAGTGCTTAGTTTCCGGGAAGTGATAGGCCTGGGTAGGTGCCAACATACGAACATAGGTTGGACCTAGTTGCCGGGAAATCACAGGCCTGGTTAAGCACTTAACCACACAAATATGAGCTAGTGCTTAGTTTCCGGGAAATGATAGGCCTGGGTAGGTACCAACACGCGAACATAAGTTGGGCCTAGTTGCCGGGAAATCACAGGCCTGGTAAGGCGCTCAAGCCACTTAAGAATGAGCAAGGGCTTAATTTCTGGAACGCTGGGTAGGTAACCAACCCACGAACATAAGTTGGTCCCAGTTGTCGGGAAATCACGGATCTGACTAGATACTCATAGTATACTATATGTATTTAATTTCAAACTTAGTTTAGTAATGCTTATGGTTCATTTCTTACTTGAGGCGAAGTAGTTAATAGTGAACTACCTAAAATTTAGAGACCATCTCTGCTTCTGTTCTGTACAAATTTTTAGTACCAGATGTAAGAAAATTTTCAAGAAGTTAATTAATGAAACGAAGTTCTTTTGGTCAAATTGAATAAGTAACTACTTACCTAAATATTTCAATGATGATCAATTATTTATCCTAAGTAAATAATTCTGTCGGTTCTGTTGGCAACCAACTGAACCGAAATCGAATTAACATCTCCAAAAATATTGCTGTTCTATATATCTTTTAATTTAAACAAAACGAGATGAAGGCCATTAAATTTAGATTATATCTGGCACCAATGGCTAAAGTAATGTCTTATAAGTTTGTCAAAATTATATTTACCATGTATAATGTCACTCACAATCTAAATGAAATCCTAAATATTATTTGATCTACAGTTACCTACACGAGTACTTACTACATGTAACTTACCTAAATTATGGTTGGATTGCAGTCTGAGGACATCCTGATTATTCAGATGGCCGAACTGTCAGCTAATATATTATTATATTAGGGATTGGGGGTACAATTATTCCTTTCGGTTTGTAATATTTAGCTTCGTAGCTATGGGAGTGCTTACTGCATGTAACTTACCTAAATTAGTTTGGATTGCAGTCTGAGGACATCCTGATTAGTCAGATGGCCGAACTGTCAGCTATTATTATTTTTATTAGGGAATTTAGGTACAATTATTCCTTTCGGTTTGTAATAATTAGCCTCGTAGTTATTGTAGGCTATAATAAGTGCAGCCTCCTTGTACGAGGTAGAATAGAAACTCATTGGTAGACATATTTTAAAAAGGTTGTGGGTTGGCGCGAAGTATGGTGGATGACAGATGGTTGTCATGTCAAGGGGGTGGAATTCGAAGAGAATCTAACCACTACGTTTTAGTTGAATTGAATATTGTATTTTTATGAAATAAACCTGATGTGAGTATATTTGTGTTTTTAATTATACTAGAATCTGGTAAGTAGCTTTCAACTGTGTTTTTCGTTTTTTCATATCTTAAAAAATGCCTGAGATATTTACGATCAAAGTGCGTATTTTCGGCCGAAGGTTTTTAAAAACGCGGGCGGGCGCTCTCTAGCCGATGACGTCACACCCCGGGACGACCGCGACCGCGACGCGGGTTGCGGCGCTTAGTTTTGTTTCGATCGTAATATCTTCTGAATGGAATGTCCGATTTGAGTAATTCGAAAAGTTTTCTATTGGTATTGAAACAGTTTTGAATATGAAATGATTTATTTGGATAAGGATTAATACGAAGGTATAGTCATCATGGTCTGATATTGGTCAGCTTTTTATTAACTTTTAAAATGTAAAAAGTGGTTAAGTGACATAACTACAATAGTTGGATATATAGTATCGCAATATTTTTTGTAGATATTGATATGTTCTATAATATTGTAGAACATTTTTTTGTTCTATATTTAATAGTTTCCGCAGCGTATACGATGTAAGGAATTTTATGACAAAAAAAATTAACACCTTGGGTTACATTATTGTAGTTTTAGTAAGGATCCATAATTTTTCCTATAATTAATATAGCCTACTATATTAATAATTTTCTTTAATATTCTTATATTAAAGAAAATTTCTCTATTTAGTACTATTTACCTATATCACTACATAGTATAAAGCAAAGTCGCTACAATAGTTGGATATATATATCCAACTATTGTAGTTATGTCACTTAACCACTTTTTACATTGTAAAAGTTAATAAAAAAGCTGACCAATATCAGACCATGATGACTATATCTTCGTATTAATCCTTATCCAAATAAATCATTTCATATTCAAAACTGTTTCAATACCAATAGAAAACTTTTCGAATTACTCAAATCGGACATTCCATTCAGAAGATATTACGATCGAAACAAAACTAAGCGCCGCAACCCGCGTCGCGGTCGCGGTCGTCCCGGGGTGTGACGTCATAGTGTGAGCGCGCGTAATCTTAGAAATTCGAAAAAGGGCTTCAACTTCTCGTCGTTATAACTTCGGAAATACTGCATGTATTAAAGTGAAATAAAAACTCATGTAATGTACATGATCTACGCTCCGATTTTAGGTGTATTTGATAGTAATATTTTGACCCAGTTGTGTTCTCCATTTTTGTTAGAAACGAGAGATGTCCCCCCTCTAAAATCTAAACTATTGGGTTTGAGGGCGTTAAACTATACAAATTTACGAGTAATAGACGTAATAGTCGATCAATTTATAAAATGTACTTGTAGAAGAAATAATAATTTTTTTAGTGAAATTTACTTATTATAACGTTGTTAGCTGTGTTAATTACCAAACCCAACATTGCGCGTGGCCCGATACGCACTTGGCCGGTTTTATTAGGTACCATTGTAATAAAGACATACGTACTCGACGACCTACTCATTGTAATACACAGAACACTTTTAATGTAATAAAGACGTTAGAACAGATTAATTGCTTTTGTCATTGTGTAGTAGTTTTCAAAATAGTACTTTGGAAACATTTTTATGGCAAAAAGTGTCAAACCAACTTACCGTCAATGTCTAATCAAATGTCACACGTAACGTCAGTCAAACTGAATAACGTCACAATCACATCAATCACACAAAAGCGCGATTTGCGAAAGGGAAAATGATTTCTGCAATTTTCACGTAGAAAAATGTTTAACAAAGTGATCCAACGCGCGCTAAAGTTCCGCCTGAAGAAGAACTATCCCACGAATATCTACGATCTATCGCGGGGATCGGCTATCGCTATCCGCCGACCATATTCCGACGAGGTCAGGCGAGCTCAGTCTCAGAGCGTAGCCGCGCCGGGACCTACCATATTCGACAAGATAATATCGAAGGAGATAAAAGCAGATATTATCTACGAAGATGACTTGTGTATCGCGTTCAATGATATCTCTCCGCAAGCTCCAGTTCATTTTCTAGTAATCCCGAAGCGGAGAATCGCAAGACTGCAAGACGCTGAGTTAGGCGATGCAGAGGTAAGGATATGCGACCTCTTTGGATAGGCTTTTGAAAATAGGTATTTGATATTGAACCTTATTCTTGAAGGTCTTTGAAAAGGATTTTATCATCTAACTTAGCACGAAACTATGGTTTTATCAGTTTGTTTGGGTACCTATCAAAACAATCTGCCTTAGATTAAGAAACAAACAACAAAACAAAGAAATTACTTCTATATTGAATATTAAAGCACTAAAGGTTCTAAACTAAATATGTAAAACTCTTGTGTTACTGACTGACTGACTGATCTAACAACGCACAGCTTAAACAATAAACACCTGATCCTAAAACTTCATCAAAATCAATGATAGGACCCAAGCAGTAGGTATTTGATGCCAGACTCTTCTAGTCCTAGTCATGTAAAACAGGCTAAGTTATTGAATGTGTAATCTGATTCCCATAGTAATTCAAATTCAAATTCAAAAATCATTTATTTCAATAAAATCACAAGGATCACTTTGAAACGTCTTAGGAACTAGGTGAAGCTACGCCGATTCCACGCGACCAAGCCTAGAAGAATCAGGCAACAAACACGGCTTGGGGTCTACCTTTTTTTTTATGATCCTTTCCTTAATGCTATGTAGAGCTCCAGTGTGGTGCCAATCGAACAAGGTGAAGGCTCAAACAAGAATAATAATTAAAAGTTAAAAGTACCTACTACTCAAGTACGTAGGTACAGCAATAAAAAAAAATAACTAAAGAGCTTCAGCACAAATTCAAAAAGCAACACACGCTACACTTGATTTAGAATTGAAACTTACAGATAAAATAACTATTTGTACAAGTTTTGCTTAGTTTGGGGCAAGATGTGGTGTGTAAAGTCCACTAATATTTAACATTCACCTAGTTCCTAAACATTTCAAAGTGAACCTTATGATATCATTGAAATACTAGTATAAACTAAGTTATTTTCAAACAGACTACAACTCCTGCTAGACTCCCTTAGGGGTTGAACTTCGGGAATTCCTTTCTAAGTGCACCCCTACACACCAAAAGTAATACACCCGCCCAATTTCAAGTTTCTAGGAGCAGAACAATCAGTCCTAAGAGTTTAATATACTTAGATTTTGTCCATATAAATAGGCTGAAGCCTATATAAAGGTAATTTTAATGTTAAAACACCCGATTTTAGCCGCAACTTCACCTGCGTAGATTCAGAAAATCGTTTTTTGATTTCTTTATCGTAAATCATTGAAATTTCGGAAAATCAAAAGAAATTTTTTGAAAAAAGTAACCTATGTCCGTCCTAAGTCTTAAAACTATCTCTGTATGAAATTTCATCTCTATCGGCACCATCGGTTTGGCTGCGATAATGTCACAAATAGACAAATTATTAGTATAAATTTTGTCTATGTAGGCTTTAACCTCTAATAAACAATTTAAGCATTCACATATTGCCATTAGTAATATTAGAGACACAGAATACATTAAAATCGCATATAATATACTCAATTATCTCCAGGCATACTGAAACAGAGACATCTAATCTCTTACAAACAATAATATACCTTATTATCATGGTTTTATAGTTCCTCACAGCTCAGTTGGTAGTAACTCTGCCTTATGCGCTGTAGGTTGTGGGTTCGATCCCCACCCGGGATAAACATTTGTGTGATAAACATAGATGTTTGTTCTGTGTCTGGGTGTTAATATATTATGTATAATAATTATGTATATACAACAAAAAAAAAGTATTTAAGTATTCTATCAGTTATTTGGTTCCCATAGTACAAGCTTTGCTTAGTTTGGGGCTAGATGGCGCTGTGTGAAATGTCCACCAATATTTATTTTATTTATTTTATTTATTTCTACATTGTTCAATAGTTTCAAGCTATTATGGCTCTTATAATTTGCTGGATAAGGTACATTTTATGTGAGCAATTTGTATTTTGTTATGACTGAAGTATGTTATCAGACGATCAGCATTCCTCAGAGATTAGTCAACTATTACAGTGCAATGAATTTTAGATAGCACTATCTGGTTAGAGTGTTCTGGATTGCTTTGTTTGATAAGTCTTCCTATTAAATAAAATGAAATAAGGAAATGTCTACTCAAGGTTCTTTAGATGACTAAAGTGGTTAGTCAGAGGTACGTCCAGATACACATTTGGCACATGCCCACATTTGCCATTAGCATTCCATACGTGACATGTTGCAGGCCCATCGCTGTTTATTTTATACTAATTGGTTTTCTCACAATGTTTTCCTTCACTGTTTTAATCCATTGATGCACTTGTACCCATTGACAGGGATTTGAACCCACAATGCTTTTTAACTTAAGAACAACCTAAAAGATGGAATAAAAAATAAGATGGCCTAGAAAATGAGAAAAAAAAATCTTAAAATCGTGCCATTTTAATGTTTGGACGTGCGTCTGGCTACTCCCTTTATACATCTTAAAGGATCTAAGCGTATCATAACTGAGAATTACAGTTGTGAATTTATTTTTTTATAAAAAAAATATTTTTTGTCTTCACCAGCTCCTCGGACACCTGATGCTGGTGGCTCGTTCCTTAGGCGCAGCCCGAGCCCCCTCGGGCTGGAGGTTGGTGGTCAACAATGGACGGGATGGAGCTCAGTCGGTCTATCATCTCCATTTGCATGTTTTGGGGGGACGGCAGATGGGATGGCCACCGGGGTAAGGTACTGTCATTATATGACAACTTCAGCATTGACTGCCATAAGTCCAGCTCACTTATTAACGGCACAACATGTTATTAATCAACTTCAAGAATAAATAGAATATGTAATGTTTTGACGTGCCTCTGACTACCCCCTTTAGACATCTTCATGGTCTGAGAGCATGTCTAATGTCCTTGGGGATTACAGTTGTGATCCTAATTATTTTTTTGTTTCAATACATTTTGATTGATAATATGAATAGAAAAACATTTATATACACAAATGATTAAGAAAAAATATATGTACAAACTATATTTTACAAAGAGGTAATAGATATCCATACTCGTTTTCGTGTGTGAGTAAAGAGAGTCAATGCTGAAGCATGCTTGAGTATATAGGGTGCTCCGGAGAGATGGGTACCTTCCTATTTAAGGGGGGGGGGGGGGGGGAAGTGGGATTGATAGGAGCTAGTCAGTATAATCTGGGTGACTAAAAATATGCTTTTCTTACAAAAAAATATATATTGGTGGCGTTTCTGTACTTTCCACGCTAAAAAATAAGATTTCAATTTTTTTTTTTTTGTTTGGGGCTAGATGGATGCTGTGTGACCATCAATATTATTATAATATTGTTGTATCAAGTTGTTTAATGTTGTTATAAGCGGGGATGGGCTTGCAACCTGTCACGTGTGGAATGCTAATTACTCCAAAATGTGGGCATGTGCCAAATATAATGTATGGACGTGCATAAGACTACCCCCCTCTAGACATTTTCATGGATCCAAGCGAAAGAGAGGATCTGAGACGATGTCTATCGTACTTGGGGATTACAGTCGTGAATCGTGATCCTATATTTTTTTCATATCAATCATGATGTATTTTCTAAAAGTTTTCCGTTTCTTATTCTAGTCCCAGATATAATTGCTGTCATTGTTATTAACATAAATATACATAAAATCACGCCTTTTTCCTAGAGGGGTAGGCAGAGACCATAGCTTTCTACTTTCCACTATTAATGGGTGTATAATTTTTGTTTCGCAAAAATTATTTCTACTTTTAATTCTCACAAACAGATTTTTTATTGTTTATCTTGTCTGGACTATTATTTGTTTCTAGTCCAGAACATGATTTTGAAAAATCTGACATTTCATTTGAATTCATTTTAAAATTGTATAATTTTTGCACAATTTACTAGCATATAAATATACAGTCTCAAATATTTTTATGTTTTATAGTACGTAAAAGCAATAATTATAAGGGTTAAATTTTATGTAATGTCTTTGCCTTTGACTACCTCCTTTAGATACCTTCAGAGGGGTGGTGAGAGGGGTGTTTACCGTACTTGGGGATTACAGTTGAAATCCAATTTTATTATTTTTTTCATAAAATTTAATTTTAATATAAATTTAACCTTTAATTATTGCTTTTTTTAGTGTCAAATTATTTTATATTATTGATTTTAATTCCAAAATTGTGTCATAATCAAGCCATTTGTAGATTTAATACTATTTAGTGCAATAATTCGGCCAAATTAGTTATAAGGATTTATTATAACCTTGCTAATTTGTAAAAGTTACGTATTTGACGACCTCAGCAGCATAGCGGGGCTGAGATGGAAGAGGTACGGGTTCGATTCCCGCGGCAGGACAATTATTTGTCCAAGGTAATGTGTTGTGGGGTGGTACCATGGTAGGTACTGTTCGTTTTTGATACCACAGAGACCTAGTGTGGGCTCAGTGGCCTTACCGCAACCACATAAAGTAATATTAAAACAGTACTACTCGCTTCTATTTTTTAACCGTCTTCAATTTTTTTCATTAAAATTAAAATTAATAAAAATACCATTTTAAAGGGTGAAAAAATAGGCGATGAAACTTTGTTTTGCACTTATAACAACATGAAGTCGGTTTTGTTTTTAGTTTTTTAAACGTGATTATTAATATTACTTTAAGTGGTTGTGGTAAAGTCAAAGGACTATTATACGTGACAGCTGGATGTTGAAAGTCTCAAAAGCAATGCCACAGTTTGAAGTCATTCTGAAGGGCGCTCAAGCACACAAGTGATTTGATTACATTTACTAAAAGTTTACTAAAAAAACCTTTTTTTACTGTGTACACTGGCGTCCTACACAAATAGGGCGCATATACATTTTTTCCAGGACTTAGATAAATTGTAAAATTTTGGGAAAGGGTAGATGCACCCTATTTGAATTGGACGGTGGATAGGGGGGCGATTTTGTATGCTGTTGTAAATTCTGGCGGTTTTTTTTGCTATAAAAATAGTACGTAGGTATTCTAGGTATGAACATATACTGCCAGAAAGATATTTGGTGTAAAAATTCCATTAGTAGTACCTAGTTTGTAGATGTGGAATAAATTCCAAAACAATGAAACATAAGACAGTTATTTAGTTATTATTAATGTTATTTAAAATATAAAAAAGTAAAATACTGTTTTTAAATAGAATTAGAATTGGTTGTACTTAGTGAAAATTGTCTCTGTTTTAATAAAACATACACATACCTCAATAGATATTAATAATTTAACCTAGTGTTTTGTTATTTTAAATAACATTTTTAGTAAGTAGTTACAAAAAGACTGATATTATTACAAACAATACAAATTTACAAAATCGCTACCCTGATGAATTTATTACAGATTCATTAATTCTCAGATCATGTGAAAAGTTTTAAATATAACTTAAATTGTTTTTTAAAAACCAAATAAACGACCAAAGTGAAAGAAGAATGTAAAAAATTAGGTTACAACATTATTACTTTATGTGTTTGTTATAATGATCTGAGATTATTATTTAAAATCTCGTATTAACCTCGTCAATACATTTAGTAACCTTCTAGTCAGAATAAGGGCAGTGCGACTTGTGTTGTCGACTGTACCTCGTCTCAAACTGTGGTATATTACAGATATATATTTGGGTTTAAAATGATTAGCCTATTATCAATCCGACTAGCGGGACTAAGTCTGACGACATTAGGATTTTATAGGCTTGTGTTTTAAAGTTTGAAAATATATCTGCGTTCACTTTTATTTAGTTTTACTTATTTATGTTTTATTATATTAATATTATTATGCATATCGTTAGAGTAGTTGTTTGCATTTTTGTTTTAATTATCGGCTCTTCTGGGAGGTTTTCAATTAGTTGAGCTCCATTACAAGGTTTTTTAAATATTCAAAAATTAGGTATAATTATCTTATTACGTAAATATTGATAAATTATAAGTAATGCTAACTACTGCAAAATGCAATGAATGGATGTGCCTCTGGAGATCTGAGAGGTCTACCGTACTTGGGGATTACAGTCGTGATCCTATTTTTTTATATTACTCTACTAAAATGTTAAGTTTGATGTTACTAAAGTAAAAAATTACATATTATGTAAATTTAGTTTTCTGAACTTTTGCTAATTAAAGCCAACTAGAAGGGCCTACTCTAGGTAGGTGGGTAGCAATTAGCGGTTGTGGGTGCGACGCCGCGGATATTCCCATTTTGATAAGGTTTTTCAAAATGCGCAGAATGTTCGCGCGTCGATCAAAGTCCGTTTCGAATTTAAATGCTTAACTTTAAATTCTGTAACCAAAGGTTATTAAATTATTTTTATTGTGAATTTTTTTATGTTTTTTTTTATAAATCCTGCCCCCATACCACAAGGTCTTATAGTAATATTAAAAGAGTAGTTAGCGTTGTCTCTTTCGCAGCCGCAAGTAATAAATACTGCTTTAATATTACTTTAATAACTTGTGGTAAGGCCCCTGATCGATTGACAAACAACGTAGGTGGCCTAAAAAATGTGGTCTGTCATTCTTCAGCCTAAACTATTGGTATTCCAGACTTTTCAGCTTTATTCTTTGTGTAAAGTGTCTTTGCTAAAATGCAATGTCTTCTGTTTATTTGAGTATCACGCAAGCAAAGCTGCGGGCCTCAGCTAGTTAAACTCAGATGACAATGTAATATTAAATATTAAGGCAGTGAGCTAGTCTGATGATGGTGCTCGAAGGTGGAATAGAAAGATTTGGCATCATTATAATTTTAAAAATGTTTCTCTTTAGTTTCTCAATAACTAGAAAACAAAAGTAAGAAAAAAATAGTTTTCGAAATAAGTTTTTATTGGTCTTACAAAAAACTATCGTGATTACATAAAAAACTTATAAATAGTAGCATGTAGGCGCACACGGCAGCGGCGCGGCGTACATCGGAGGAGTTGGTAGGCAGGAAGGCAATGCCATGGGGGGTGCCATTGCGTAGGGGGAGAGGGGGGGCAGAGCACAGCCACAAGGCAAAGTTGCTTCTAAGAGTGGTCCAGCCGCGGATAATGCAGACGTCAACACAGTAGGCAAAGCGGCTCCCAACAATGGGGGTAGTGTAGCTGAAATTGCGTCTGTCAGACTTAAAGCCAGCACTGGGGCTAGAGCAGGTAATGCGGGTCCGATTGCCCCTAGGGCTGGGGCAAGGCCGCATGCGCAAGGTGCGGGCGCTGGCAGGATTAGGGGGGCTGGGGCACAGGAACATGCTGGGGCGTAAGGGTATGCGGGTGCAGGGGCTGGGGCACAGCAACATGCTGGAAGGCATGGGAGACAGGGTGGAGCAGGGGCTGGGGCACAGCAACATGCTGGAAGGCATGGGAGACAGGGTGGAGCAGGGGCAGGTAGGCAGGCGGGGGCTGGAAGGCAAGCTGGGGCGCAGGGAGGAGCGCCGCCTAGAGAATAGGCGTATTGCGCGCTAGCGCTCTGGAACAAAATAAAAATAACATAAAATATGGGTAACTTATAAGTAGAAAGTATTATTTAGGTCGGTACTCGGTAGTCATCCTACTAATTATTATAAATCTGAAAGTTTGTGAGTATGTTTGGATGTTTGTGGCTCAATCACGTCCAAACGACGATTTTTGTTTGTAATCGTTAAACTGAAAAACTACTGGACTAATTTTAAAAAGTCTTTCACCTCTCAAAAGCTACATCAACGAAAACATTGGCTAAGTATATTTTATTTTCAACAAATTTAAGATCCCTACGAAAATTGCAATAATGAACCTAATATTTTCATATAATCTTCATTACCGTGCTAGTACATATTAGTAGTATTTTAATGAAGTTAAAGTAATTTAAACTCTCACCTGCCAAACGGCCACAGCAAAACAGATCACGAAAGCAGTCTTCATTTCGAGGTTCAAAGTCGGACTCTAACTTGGATACTGCGCATGCGCCCTATATTCAACCCCTTATCAATATTACACAAATATTCATGAAATATTTCGATAGAAATTCAAAAGTCTTTCGTAAACGCACGCATCTAACACCTACGTAGAAATTATTTCATAGTCTAGCCCTGATTATCGTACTTAATTTGTTACGACTTCCATTGACTTTTGACACACAATTTTGACTGGCCTCACAGCTCCGTTGGTAGTAGCTTTTCCTTCTGCCTATTGGTTGTGGGTTCGATCCCCACTCAAGACAAATATTTGTGTGATGAATATAGGCAGGTACTCGTACTAGATATTTGTTATGTGGGTGTTTTAATGTAGGTATCTCAATTTTAAGTGTCTAGGTAGGTAGTATTTACAAAAAAGTATTAAGCAGTTACCTATCTAGTTCCCTTAGTACAAGCTTTGCTCAGTTTGGGGCTAGATGGCGCTGTGTGAAATGTCCACCAATATTTATTTACAATGGTAATTTCATAGTACCTATGGTTGTGGTTCGGTTGTCTACGCGCAAAGAGTAGTATTTAGTCTAAGTCCTTGATCAGTGGATCACACAAGGTTTAGCCACATTCAGCGCGTTTTAATATTTAGGTGGGTGACCGCTTTGGTCATTAACAACCTGATAGAGAACAGGGCGGTCCCAAATTTGTTGCTACGTGCGACTATTTCTTTTAAATATTACTTAGAGTGACCAAGAAAGAACTAATGAAGCAATGACCTAAAATTTCAGTTTATTTTGTGACAAATATGTTGAAAAATGTAACTAATTACGTGACTTTTGGTGTCTTAATTAACCTTATCTGATGAACGTGCTATGAATAAGGTAAATATAAGCTCAAGGTGGTATATGTACCTACCTTTCTAGCTGCATTCTTCTAGATTAAGTAACCTTATAGGTAGTATAGCGACCGACGAAAAAAGGAGGTTCTTAATACTACGCGCATTTTTTTTGTTGCTTTTTTATTTACCGCGCATATCTTTTATCTTGGTGATCCGATTTTTATGATTTTTCTATTGTTTAGACTGTAGAGAATGGTTTTAAGTTGGTCCCATTTAAATTATATTAATGTAGAACTGATAGTTCCATAATAAAACTAAAAAAAACCGGCCAAGTGCGAGTCGGACTTGCGCACGAAGGGTTCCGTACTATTATCAAAACGGCAAAAAAATCACGTTTGTTGTACGGGAGTCTCACTTAAATATTTATTTTATGCTGATTTTAGAGAAATACATCATCTGTGAAAATTTCAACTGTCTAGCTATCACGGTTCACGAGATACAGCCTGGTAACAGACAGACGGACAGCGGTGTCTTAGTAGTCCCGTTTTTTACCCTTTAGGTACGAAACCCTAGAAACATAAAAAATAATTCATAATATCTCATAACCTACCTATTTACCTTATATACGTAGTTAGCATTCCACACGTGACAGGTTGCAAAGCCGTCGCCGCTTTCAAGAATACTAACAGGTTTCCTCACGATGTTTTCCTTCACCGTTATAAACACGTGTAACACGCATGTACATTTTCCGAACAGAAATATCCATTGATGCACGGCCAGGATTCAAACTCGAAATTAATTTGAAATTAATAATATCTACCTAGGTACCTATTTACCTAACTACATGAATTCAATAATTCAATTTCAAACTTTTTAGTCGATCATGTGAAGTACCATCTATTTACCGACTAACTTTACCGATAGTGGTAAAATAGCGCCACCTGCCAGCGGAATTGCAAACCTCTTTCATCTTACCTCTCAAACCCCGAGCGGTCGCATGAGATCGCGAAAAGTACTTATACTAACGTAGTAACATCACATGAAACTAGATGGCGCTGGAATGCAAAAATCAAGTTTGTTGTATGG
This sequence comes from Hydriomena furcata, assembly GCA_912999785.1. Lineage (NCBI taxonomy): Eukaryota > Metazoa > Arthropoda > Insecta > Lepidoptera > Geometridae > Hydriomena > Hydriomena furcata. The sequence goes on along the minus strand of OU538822.1, from coordinate 14,882,481 downwards.
GAGCCCCCCTTAAATATTTATTTTATTCTGTTTTTAGTATTTGTTGTTCGAGCAGCAATAGAAATACATAATCTGTGAAAATTTCAACTGTCCAGCTATCATGGTTCATGAGATACAGCCCTGTGACAGACAGACAGACGGACAGACAGACGGACAGCGAAGTCTTAGTAATAGGGTTCCGTTTTTACCCTTTGGGTACGGAACCCTAAAAAAAGACGTGTGGCACTCGGAGACTGCCGCGGTAAAGCTATTGCATAACATTTTTTATCAACTTATGTAATTATAATTATTTATTTTAGCATTCCACACGTAACAGGTTGCAAGCCCGTTGCCGCTTTCAAGAATACTAACAGGTTTCCTCACGATGTTTTCCTTCACCGTTATAAACACGTGTAACGCGCATATACATTTTTCGAACAGAAATATCCATTGATGCACGGCCAGGATTCGATATTTACCTAACTACATGAATTCAATAATTCAATTACAAACTTTTTAGTCGATCATGTCTGTGAAGTACCATCTATTTACCGATAGTGGTAAAATAGCGCCACCTGCCAGCGGAATTGCGAACCTCTCAAACCCCGTCATCTTACCTCTCAAACCCCGAGCGTTCGCATGAGACCGCGAAAAGCACCTATAATAACGTAGTATCATCAAATGAAACTAGATGGCGCTAAAATGCGAAAATCACGTTTGTTGTATGATTTAAAATATATTTATTTTATTCTGATTTTAGTATTTGTTGTTAGAGCAGCAATACAAATACTTATTCTGGTTAGCATTTGTGATAATAATAATAATAAAATGTATGTATATAGAGTACCTCACTCATTTTCTTTCACCATTTTTTCGTGACTTTCTTCATTAATAAATGCACGCATAAGTCACCAGATTGCGGTAGGCTTGTCAATTAAATATCGATACATTGATATATCGATATTTTCAGTTCGATATATTGATATATCGATGTCAAATATCCAATATCGAAATTGTATCAAAAATGATATTTCCTTTTGTTTTTATTTGGTTGACTCATCTTTTTAATTTGGTACTTAGGTTGGTTTTTAAATGGGCAACTCTGTATTTAGACATACTGAACTGAACTGACACATGACACATGTCTTGTGTATTTGTTTAGGTAATAAATAATTATTATTTTTTATCGTTGTTCTTGATTTATTAAAAATGATGTCTATTTATTATTATTATTATTTATCTAGTAATGTACGTAGATTAGATATGATAGGTCATATTGTACCGATATATCGATATTTTAAAATAAAAATAATACAAATATCGATATCGATATTGATATTTTTAAAAATATCGATATCTATATATATCGATACTGTATTGCATTTCCGACATCCCTAGATTGCGGGGGAAGAGGGGGATTAGGCATGCGCAGTAATGCCGATACAACCAATGCCACCTATTGGCGAGTTGCTAAACTAAAGAGACAAGCGTGATATTTCAAAAAGTCATTAAAAGTTCTGCTATTTATCGATAGATGTCAAAATCTTTAACCTACCTATTTACCTAACTACGTAGCATTCCACACGTAACAGGTTGCAAGCCAGTCGCCGCTTTCAAGAATACTAACAGGTTTCCTCACGATGTTTTCCTTCACCGTTATAAACACGTGTAACGCGCATATACATTTTTCGAACAGAAATATCCATTGATGCACGGCCAGGATTTGAACAAGAAATTATTTTGAAATTAAGTACCTATTTACCTAACTACATGAATTCAATAATTCAATTTCAAACTTTTTAGTCGATCATGTGAAGTACCACCTATTAACCGGCTTACTTTACCGATAATGGTAAAATAGCGCCACCTGCCAGCGGAATTGCAAACATCTTTCATCTTACCTCTCAAACTGTTTTTAAGCTATTGCATAGCTTCTATCGCGGGCCTTGAGCGTGGAAACCGAATCCAGAAATTTCGTAACGAAAATTTTACGACGTATTGCGTGAGTGTGAGTGTTAGAGTGATTTTCGCATTCCAGCGCCATCTAGTTTAATTTGATGTTATTACGTTATTATAAGTACCTACTTTTCGCGGTCTCATGCGACCGCTCGGGGTTTGAGAGCTATTTTACCACTATCGGTAAAGTAAGTCGGGAATTGGTGGTACTTCACATGATCGGTTAAAAAGTTTGAAATTGAATGATTGAATTCATGTAGTTAGGTAAATAGGTACCTAGGTAGATATTATTAATTTCAAATTAATTTCGAGTTCGAATCCTGGCCGTGCATCAAAGGATATTTCTTTAGGACAGACGGACAGCGAAGTCTTAGTAATAGTAATAGGGTCCCGTTTTTACCCTTTGGGTACGGAACCCTAAAAACTAATATCGTCCCTTGACTTTTCGATTGGTCGAAACATTTTCGTCGGTTAAAACGTAAATATTGTTTTTTTTTAATTATAGTTGTTTTTATTAAAATATAAAAAACAATAATATTAGATAGACATTTATTAAAATTCAACTTTGCTATAATTACAGCCTCAATATATTTACACAACATTTAAAATACATGGTTTGGGATATTGTCAATTGACCAGAAGTGTTGCTACGCGACAATTTAAATTGCCCAATTTAAGGCACACAACTTTGTAACAAAGCCGTGTTGGTTGCCGAAATGGAGCAATTATTATCGCCCGCGTAGGTAACCTTTCAGTACAAAGTCGTGCTAATATTAGTAAGGAAGACACACATGTTAGGGGAGACGGGACAATTTATTATGAGCTGCGGACAAACTTAATTTACTAGTATAGCATGGGCTATTAATGCCCAATCTCCTCTATGTTTGTGTATACACCGTGTTCCTTCTGGACAAATGTTAATAGTAGGTACACGTTCATGAGGATTTTTTTGACTAATATATAAATTACTAGCTATTACCCGCGACTTCGTCCGCGTAAATTCAGGAAATTGATTTTTCACGACTTTACCGTAAAACATTGAAATTCCTTAAAATCAAAATATTATTTTTGGGTAAAAAGTAGCCTATATCCGTCGCAAGACTTTAAACTATCTCTATCCGAATTTCAATCAGTCCAGCTGTTTGACCGTGTTTACGTCACAAACAGACCAGACAGAGTTACTTTCGCATTTATAATATTAGTATAGAATAAAAGAATCGATCAAGTATTTAACGAAAAATCTATGATTTATGATGAAACGACCGACATTACTTTAGACAATTTAACATAATACATTCTACTACGACAGACGATGATTTCTAATGGTCTGCGCACACTGGCGGACGGAGCGGTAGAGGATTTAAAATTAATTAAATAAATTTAATAGTCACTGATCGGCCTTTGAGCATCGCAGCGCAGTTTTGTGATGCTCCGAGGCGTTGAAATATATACCTTATTTCGATTTGATAACTATTAAATTGATAAATTTTAAATCCGCTGCCGTCCGTAACTGTGCGCCGGCCCTAGAGTGCGGTTTGGTCAATTATATCGGAGCATTGCCGTATCGTTTCGATAATGTCGATGTCGTTTTGCAGAATAAAGGCCCTGAATATCTAGATAGGAACATAGATAGTACCAGACCTAGGTAGGCTAGGTTATACCTAAATGTAATGTCTAAGTAAAAAAATGTTTTTTTTTGTTTACACGAACTATGTTACTATTTTATTTAATTACACTAAAATATATATATATGAATATAGAAATATGCTAAGTGAAATTACCACAATAATATAGTATATTTTCCTAATACCGACCACTTATGAATTCTAATAACTATAAACATCTTAGTTAAACTATGAAATACCATGTACATCACAACAACCTGTTCAATAAAGGAGTTGCCCCAGCCTACTCTCAAAGGAAGTCCTACAAACCTAAGTGCCAGTGCATTTCGCATTTTTTTTTGCACAGGCACTAAAACTACAAAGGATACTATCTATACAGGGTGTCCCAAAATTTAACGATAACCTGGTACCGGGCGAGAGGCCATGTTATACCAGTTCTCGAATAAATAATTTGGCCGATCGTCCGGTACGGCGGTACCAGCTTGTCATTGTGTTTTGGGACTCCCTGTATACTATTAATCTGGGCACCTCACTAGCGGAAGCTACTATAAGTACTTACTAAGTAGTTAAAGTACCTTCATTGTTCAAATCAGGTACCAAATGATTCAATCAATAGTTATTTTGCAATTAAAACTATCATGGTTGTCATAAATACAGGGTGCAATAAGGCGACTCTCGAAAACTGAAGGCACAAGCTCTGGTTGTGAATGCCATTAGTGAAAATGAAATTGCTGCCCGAATGATTTTCAACTTGTACCTAATAGAAATTACAAACACCTTCACTTCTCCATAATAGTTTGTTTTATTCCATTCCACACTGTTCTTCTTCTTCTAACTTAAGAGCTGTGCTCTTGTCGGTGTAATTGATGCAGCTCTCTCCATCTATTTCTCTCCAGTGCCGTCTCTTTAACTTCCTTATACGACACGACAACTATTTTCTCCTTTATCTGGCTCATGTAGCTTATTCGTGGCCTTCCTCTTCCTCTCTTCCCTTCAATCTTCCCTTCCATTATAGTCTTTATAAAACTGTCGTATAAGGTGGCCAACCATCTTCCCTCTTCTGTTCTCAATCGTTGTTAATAGGATCCACACTGTTAACATTGTAAAATAAATACTTATTCGGTTTCCGTTAAATCGCGCGGAGTTTTTTTAAGTTTTAATTTTACATATTTAGAAAGTGTCTGTGAGTTGAATGGTGGAAGGTGTTTCTATTACAAACTTGTGACTGTTTTTGTATCAAAAGGAGGAATAATTGATTATTTAGGAATCTGTAAAATAATGGCAATGCTACAGGCAATAGAGAGGACAATAATGGTTGCTAATTAACTGAATCCGAAGTAAGAAATTACTATTTTAATTGAGGCAACGTGCATGCCTAATTACGTAAGCATAGTTGAAAATTTCAGTTTTTTTAATACTAAATAGTTCATTAATGGTCAATATAATATCAACATATTCTGTCATAATGTTATGACATACAATTAATTAATTAGTCACCTAATATTTAATTGCACAAAATTTAAATAAGAATTCGATTATTATTATCAAGATGCCGCCGGTCTGAACACTCAGTTTCTGTTTTAGTTAGTAGTCTTATTACACCCTGTACAAGTACGACTAATTACCATAAAATTATCATGTATTGCTGACATTTCGATACAATTTAGATGCTCTTCATCATGAGCGTCGCCCGCGACCAATTACCTTACTATAATATTATAAATACCAAAGTTTGTGATGTTTGGATGTTTGTGCCTCAATCACAACCAAACGATCCAACCTTAGAGCAACACGGGCTTCCTACGGAAGTGAGTAGTCTTAGCGATAGATGACTATTAAAATAGTTCTGGCGTTTGTTGCGGGGGAAATGTGCACACAAGTGCAGTTCCGCACACTTACATGCAAAAACAAAACTGCCAACTGACTGTAATGATGACGTTAACACATTAACAATCCAACAATACACTAATAATTCTTGTAAAGATGACTCACACATTGACATTACACACAAAATGTGTATGCCCACTTGGGCTTGTACTTTGACAGAGGGGACCGCGGCGAATGGCTACTCCCATAGGAAACCCGTGTTGCTCTAAGGATCCAACAGATTTGGATGAAACTTTGAATATACATAGCTAAGGTTCTAATAATATATCAAGGCTACTTTTTATCCAGGTATTACGTAAGCGAAAACGCGGATGGAAACTAGTACAAGATAAAACGTGGTAATTATCTGTATTTCTATTTTAGCCTATTCTTTCCTAATCTAGTTTTTTAATAACTATTTTTTTTAAATTTTAGAAGTGAAATAAAACATACGACTCCTTCGTCAAGGTCTGATGACGAATCTTACGTAAAATGAAAATGTTAAATAAGAACTACTCTCGGGTACCTCTGGATAAATAGTAGTCTGTATGTTATTCCTGGACATAAGCTATATTCCAAGTTTTATCTAAATTGGTTCGGTCGTTTGGGCGTGATTGAAGTACAAACATACAAACATCCTCACAAATTTTCGCATTTATAAAGATTAACATTTATGTTGTGATAAATAATTATAAAAAATTTATGCATGCAATTTACACAAAGTTTTAAGCAATTATTTTATCTTAATTTGTATATTCTCTTTCTTATATAGTATAGTATAGTTTCGATAGTGTTTTATGTATATTGCTTTAAGGCGATTCCTTTTTTAGGGTTCCGTTCGTCCACATTTAGAAACAGAACCCTTGTGCGTTTGTCACAGCCAATTTGCTCTAAAGCTGATCGATCAAGTTGAAATTTGGTACACATTAACTTATGTATCCCAAACAGACTTGTAACAGAAATAAATTAATTTAGTATTATATATACAATATAATTATATAAAAAGGCAAACTGTATATATTGCATATCTAATCTTATTTTTAAAAAGAGTATTTTGTATATTTGTTTGTAATGAATTAACTAAAAAGTACAAAACCAATTTTATTAAATCTTTCATCTAAAAAGCTATTTTATCAGCGAGTAATATTTGGGCCATATTTTATTTAAAAAACATTTTAGTAAAATTAGAGATACCTACAAAAACTGCAATAATATAACTGAAGATATCAAATGTAATTTTGCCTATATGGAGGTCGCGCTCAGATTTTTGAACATGTCTAAAGGGGGTAATCAGAGGCACATCAAAATATTTCATTTTTTTTACATAATTATCGATGCAGATGTCTAAAAATAGTCAGAGGCACATCTAAATATTTAATTTTTTATTAAATATGTTATTTCGTTAATAAATCTTTAAAGATGTCTAAAGGTAATCAGAGGCACGTCTAAATATTTCAATTTGTTTAACATGTAACTTAGTTTGTAGTTGTCTGCAGGGTTGTAGTCAGAGGCACGTCCAAATGTAGCTAAGCGAGGTACGAGTAGGTGTCTAACGCGTGCGGCGCCCTCTCCAGATATTGTTTGTCGATTAAAGCTTCAATGCATTTCTTGATCATCGCCACTGAAGGGGCGAAGGCGCTCTTCGCCTGAGAGACCACTTCTTGGACTAGCTCCGTGTGACGAAGGATCTGGGGAGAGAGGGGTAAGTTGGGGTAAACTATTTTCAAAATTTAATAAAATAAAACCGACCAAGTGCGTGTCGGGTCACGCGAATAAGTAATTTTCAATGGTATTTGTACAAAAAACATTGATTATTTCTTCTTCGATTACATTTTTTAAGTTGGTCGATTATTACGTCTATTACGTCCGTGATAGTTTTCCTTTTAAGTTCGTTATATGTACTACTACCGTGAATTTTTTGGGGACACTCGTTTGTAACAAAAATTAGAAATTTAAAGCTTAATATTTCACAAACGGATCAATTAATCGAAAAGTTGTTTTCACAAACCCTCCATACTTTTTGAAGACCTATCTAACAATACATGGGGTACGCGAGAAAAAAAATTAACATCCCCACTTTAGGTAGGTAGGTAGGGGAGGTAACCTAAAAAAAAAATTTTTTTCAAGATTTTTCTACGACTTTGTTGACATTACTATATATTACTATATGTATATACATGCCAAATTACAGCTTTCTAGCACTAATAGTCTCTGAGCTAAGCTGCGGACAGACGGGCGGACGGACGTGGCGAAACTATAAGGGTTTCTTATAGACTCGAAACCCTAATAATGAAAAGTAAGAATACCTTTCTCTGCTTCATGATGCGTACAATGGCTGCTTGCAGATACATCTTGCGATCGTCGTCGCAATGCGTGGCTTCGCTTCCCGCATCCGCACCGCCGCTACCCGCACCCGCACCTGATCCGCTTCCTGTTATTTATAACAACATTCATTCAAAGTCAAAATCAAATAAACGTTTATTCAATGAAATCATTATAATATTTATAGTGGCGATTCTGTTGTGTCCACGCTAAAATTCTTTTATATTAATTTGTTTAACTTTAGTCTCTCTCATTAGTCTTTCTTAATAATTAATTTTCGTCGTTCTACATACAATATTTAGATGTGTCCAACTTACCAGACTGATTGGGCATGGTGGCGCACATGAGTCGCACCTTGGTTCGTTTGCAAGTGAAGTTCAGGTTCAAGTGTAAGGTTCCGTCGCATCCTGTGTCTTCATCTACAAACAAGTACCGGTCAATAACAATAATTAAAAAAAAATAGGTAAGTGCGAGTCGGACTCGCGCATCGATGGTTCCGTACAAACTTCATTTAAGTTTGCCTGTAATCTATAGGTAAACTTTAGTAGTTTTGTAGACTTAATATTCCTCCATTCCCCCCCTCCTAATGGACAGACGGACAGACACACGAGTGATCATAAGAGAGGTAAACTCTAAAAAATATAAAGAAAAGCAGTGAGTGTGCTAGTGAGTGCGAGTGCACGCTCACCTGGCGAGTCCCCAACATCTCCCGTCGCAGTGAGCAATCCCACGTCCAGCAGTGGGCGGAGATGTCTCGCCCACGCATCTCCGGTCAGCTGCAGAGTGTCGCGGACTTCGCGCGCAGGCGCAGAGTCAACGGTCTCGAAGTAGAGGAGCAACGCGCATTGGTGCGTGGTGGCGCTCACGTGGTACATCCGAGGAGTGTAGCGAGTGCGCAGATCTCCCGTGCAGAGATGCTGCAGCCAAGCCAGGCGTCTTCCGCTGAACGCTCTACGGTAGAAAGCTTCGAAGAGACGAGCAGGACGCTCTAGCTGTTGGGGGGGGGCTAGGGGGGCCATAGCTCCCCCCAGGGGCCACGCGCCTGCTTGCAGCACCTGGACGTGCACGTTACAATTACTCAACTTAATAGACAAGATTACTCAACCCGTAGGCAACACAACTCGTAGTCAAATTAACCTTTAGTCAACACAAACCGTAGCCAACTCAACTCGTAGTCAATGCAACCCGTAGCTAACCCAACTCGTATTCAACGCTACCCGTAGCCAAATCAACTCAACTCTAGTACCTGCGCGAAGAATCCGGCGTTGCAATGACTCCTCTCGTCCTGAGCGGCGTCCGGGACAACAACGCAACATCATCTCGATGCAAAAACATCCTCACAAACTGTTATATAATTACACTAGCCGACCCGTGACAGACGTTATCCTGTCAATTTTTAATAATCGCATAGGCAAAAGCAAATTCAGGTAACTTCATTTTTTTTCCCTGCAACCCTTGTACTGATAAAATAAATTACGAATTTTGGTAGAATGCGCATCATTCATTAGTCAAAACTGCGTTGCTATGACGACTGAATGTTTTTAGTCTGTCATGTCAGATAATCGGACTCGGCCGGTACTAGCTCTGCCTTCTGCGCTGTAGGTTGTGGGTTCGATCCCCCACCAGGACAACTGTTTGAGTGATAAACATGATGCCATCAAAAACATAACATGTAAAAAAAGCCAAGTCTCGCAACGCAACTCAGTTCTTCTACCGTAAAAAGTTGTGAGATCCATGTGATACCAAGTCGGTTAATTTATTCAGTAGGGACTGAAGGGTCCTTCTGACTTATGTTATTACTTATTACGTAATTAGCTAACCTTTACGTAATAACTTAAGACAGAAGGACCCTTAAAGTAGGGACTGAATAAATTAACTGACCCGGTATTACATGGATCTCACAACTTTTTACGGTAGAAGAACTGAGTTGCGTTGCGAGATTTGGCTTTTTTTACAAGTTATGTTCTTGATGGCATCTCATTTATTTTTGATGATAGCCCTACTTTTAAGGGTTCCGTACCTAAAGAGTAAAAACGGAACCCTGTTACTAATACTCCACTGTTCGTTCGTCCGTCTGTCCATCTGTACGTCTGTCCGTCTGTCGGTCTGTCTGTCCGTCTGTCTATCACAGGGCTGTATCTCATGAACCATGATAGCTAGACAGTTGAAATTTTCACAGATGATGTATTTCTGTTGTCGCTATAACAACAAATACTAAAACCAGAATAAAATAAATATTTAAGTGAGGCTCCCATACAACAAACGTGATTTATAGATAATGGTACGGAACTCGACGTGCGCGAGTTCGACTCGCACTTGGCAGGTTTTTTTAGGATTTTTACACTAAACACTAATTGTGTTTCAAATTTGAAGCTTCTAAGTCCGCTAGAAGTGCCTTAAACTTTTGATGATCGGTCAGTCATTCAGTGAGTGAGTGAGTGAGTGAGTGAGTGAGTGAGTTAGTGAGTGACAAAATAGGAAACTTTGACTAGTTATAATTCTTAATCTACTGGTTCAAATTGAATAAAATTTGAAATATACCGTGTTTATATAGTGACTGCTTGGTTACTGAAAATTCAGGCTTCTAGTTTTATCCACAACGAAGTTATAGGAGGTCGAAAATGGCCTGAACTGCTTCGAGAAAAGGATGGTACAGCCGTGCCGCTTTATTGCTTGACTTGGCGGGGGCACTGCCGTGCCCCCAGATGTTTGTCTGGATATATCTATCTACACTACTAAACTAAGATATAAAATTTGAATTTTTGAAACCCTACGAAAATTGCAATAATCTAACCGAAGATATCAAAAAATTGCCTATAATCTTCATCAGTACACCCGTGCGAAGCCGGGGTATACTAGTTGTGTATAAATAACCAAACAGACACTCACCTGCACCTGAAAGCCAGCACTAGTGGCTTGAGCGTTCTCCCTTAAATGTTGTTGGAATTTAGCATTGAGGTCGGCAGAGACTGCCACGTCCGTGAACATGCGGTGCAACTTGTTTGTGAACTCGTATCCGCAAGCTGCTTTCAGACGGTTTATCATCGCTTCTTCCTGAACAAATCATATTTAAAAGTCAAAACCGAAAAAAAAGGTTCAATCCGAGGAGTATTTTTTTTTTAACTTACTATCCGATATTGATGATTCTTTTTATTATTACTAGTGATCTGGATCAGTTTATCGACTGTTTGCTCAACTGGTTCTTATGTATTTAGTGACTACTCTGTAATTAGGATTAGATTAGTTGTTCCTTTATAAAACTCAAAGTTACGTTTCAAAAACTAAAAATAAAATCGATGAAAATAATGAATACTAAATATTGAAGGACTTTACACGCAAATGATTCGAACAATCGAAAAGTTAAGTTCGTTCCCTATCTATTAGTTTTTTTAAGTTTTATGAAGAAACAATAAATCTTAAGTGTGGGAGTACCGCAAGGACCCACTCTAGGACCACTTTTATTTATAATGTATATAAATGACAAAACCCACTTGTTCCATAGAAGCTGACAGCTGATGGATGAGCCTCCTCGCCAAAGCCCTCGCGTAGAACTTCTGGAAGACATCTTTGTCGTCGACGTACTTGAAGACGACAATGGCGGCAGCCAAACGTTCTTCCGTGTCGGATTCGCCGCTGCTCTGAATACAGTTAATAAAAAAATAATTCATAAATAAATATCCATTATTTACACGTTTTACACAGTTAATAAATAATAATAAAAATTAACATATAAATCTATCTTTGATTAAGGATCCGTGGAAGATGGAGGCGGGTGGCAGTGGGATGAGAAAGGCTGATTATGATGATGATGATGAATACATATAAATAGCCGTGTTGTCCGATTGGGAGGTACATTGAATTTCAATCCGAAGGTCTTGGATTCGAATCCAGGCTTTGCATCAATGGATTTTTCTGTTCGAAAAATGTATATGAAAACATCGTGAGAAAACCACGTGCCTCTGACTAACCCCTTTAGACATCTTCAAGGATGTGAATCTGAATGCCTAGAGATTTGAGAGAATGTCTATTGAAATGTGAAATACCTTTTTCCTAAGCAGCGTGTCGCAGTACCTCGCCAGTAATTCAGGCGCACGCGCAGGCATCTCGGCGCCAGCTCGCGCGTTCACCACTTCGCTGCATGCCTGAAGACAACATAACGTTTAGCAAGACTAATAACAATTTTCTAGGATCAGTGATTTAGGCTGTGCGTTGATGGATCAGCCAGTCAGTAACGCAAAAGTCATGATTTGTCCCGCCGCGGGAATAACACCCCCACCACGCCTCCAACTTACCTTATCCAACGCCCCCATAAAGGCTTGGGCGCCATTGAACACCTCGAAGAACAGCTGCTGGTATTTGCCGTGAAGGGATAGCATCGAACTCACGAAGTGGATGTGAGCCTGAAACATTATAATTGATTGCATTCACTTCTCAATAGGGAATTTAAGATGTTAGGTAACGTGTTAGGGGTGAGTGTGAGAGTGTGAGTGAGTATGTGTGTGTGTGTGTGTGAGTGAGGGTGTGTGTGTGTGTGTGTGTGTGTGTCTGTGAGGGTGTGTGTGTGTGTGTGTGAGTGAGGGTGTGTGTGTGTGTGTGTGAGTGAGGGTGTGTGTGTGTGTGTGTGTGTGAGTGAGGGTGTACATGAGAGTGTGTGAGGGTGTATATGTGGGTGTGTGTGACACAAAAACAAATTCACAGTTAAAACAATAACAGTAGTTACAGATCAAAAGTTGAAAAAAATATTATCTTGGGGATATACATAGATAAATACTGTGGAGAAGGAGATAAAACAAGACTTTCTTTGGCACTCGCACTATTTATTTCAAAATCAAATCAAATCAAACTCATTTATTTGCAAATATAACATAATTTTATTACCTGCTGTGAGTTTGTGTGCTGTATGTGTTGGTGTGTGAGAGTATATAAGTGTATGTGTTTGTCTAATACCTCCTCCTTGTTATGTTCCTGCCTGAGTAGCGCGTGTCCCTCAGCCGCAGCTTGCTTCAAAGCTGCATCCACGAGTGGCCTCAATGCAGCTGCACCCAATGGCTTTAGTAGCACGTACATGCGACGCAGATCTGTCCTGTAACACACAAATCCACCATTTTTCTACCTATCTAACGATACTTAAAAAACGATACTTGACTGTTGGTCAAGTATCGTTTTTTAATTTTTTAATATTATTATTAGGATTTCTAATCCTAATAATAATATAAATGCGAAAGTTTGTGATATAGCTGCTATGTTTGTTCCCTAATCAAAAGTAAACGACAAAACAGATTAATATGAAATTTGTATGTAGATAAAAAATCAGAATAAATAAAGGGGGAACTTATAATCCGAAAATAAAACCCCTAAAACATAAAAAAATGCAAAAAGATGATTTTGGTATAGATGGCGTTGGTGTGCAACAAATCTGACATCACAGACTAAAAATATTTAGTCGTCATAGCAACGCAGTTTTGACTTATGAATGATACGCATTCTACTAAAATTCGTAATTTATTTTATCAGTACAAGGATTGTAGGGAAAAAATTGGAAGCTGCCTGAAATTGCTTTTTCTGTGATTATTACAAAAAAAATTTGACAGAACAACGTTTGTCACGGATCGGCTAGTTTTATATAAAAACACCGGCACATAATGTCTTTTTGTTTGACAGTGACAGGGGGGTAAAATCAGACAGTTTACAAGGACCAGAGAAAGTGCGTTCAGTAAATGATTACAGGTAGCTTTATGAGCTCTATCCAAAAACCAATCTAAACACTAGATTTATATACTAAAATGTACTCTTCGTGTTGTTTAGACCTTTTAAACAATTGTCAATATCAAATGTATGTCCTGTTCAATTGCCAGAATACCTAAATTTGAGAGTCTCAATGTGGACAAAGTTAATCTTAGATCTCTTTAAATAAACTTCAGTTATGAGAAGATCAGAGCATCAGGTAACGAACACGGCGCAAGTGTCTAAATTTTTTCAATTGTTCGAATGTACATTTTTTCGAATACTATTATGAATAACATTCCCTAACGCATTCTCGAAAACAATTTCCCGAATCACACGTACCTCGCGTCCGGGTCTGCCGCCTCCAGAGGAGGTGCAGCCCTCAGCAGTAGGGAGGGCACATGTGCATGAAGAGGAGCCAAATGAGCTGCTAAAGCTGCTCGCTCGTAACAAGCGCGAGCTGCTCCGCGGGACGAAGAGTGGAGGAAGCGGGATACTAATGCCTCTTCACGCTCCAGGCCTGGGGGGATAGATAGAATTATTGGTGGTGATCTTTGAAGATATCTAAAGGAGGCCGTCAGAGGCACGTCCAAACATTACGTTTACGTTTGGCACATACCCACATTTTGCACTGCCGGGAGAACCTTTTTGTAAATACATACTACATCCAAATATGGCTCCAGCACGAGGGAATCGAACCCACTTACCTTCTAAGACGCGTTGCATGTAGTTAGATACGTTGGTCTGCTGCAGTAGTTGCGAGGCGTGTCTCGCGTGGTGCGCAGACGCAGCCTCCAAATATGGCTCCAGCACCAGCTGCATGTACAGGGATAGGGGGTTACGGACCCGGAAGCCGCGGACCTGGGGGAGATTGTACATTAATAATATAATATTGTCTTTATTTCAGGCAACACCAGTGATGTGAAATACAAATTCTGAGGCCCATATCGATAAATACTTTATATACTAACATACATATTATTAAAAGGCAAAAAATCGAAGCATTTTCATCTTTTAGTAGTTATTACAAAACTAAAAACTAAACTGACTTCTTTCAGATAACCGTAACAAGACGTGAATATAAAGATGGATAATTAAATAATGTTTGGAGTGTACTAAAAGCAATATTTAATAAGAATATAACCAAAGAATAAATACTGTAACTAAATAATAATCTGTAATAATTATATACTCTTTATCATACTAGCTTTTAACAGTAGTTTCGATCGCATGATACCTGGATTTGCATGAAATTTCTATTAAAACTACATAGCAGTATAATACAAAATAAATCTTAAATCCGTTTGGGGTCGATTGAGTAACAGACATCAACAAACATTAGCATTTATATTATAGTATTATCAAGATTAAGATTTCTAGAGATTTGTTTATATATTTGTTGCGGAAAATTTGTTAGAACAAAACCACTATAAATAAAAAAATAATTAATATACAGGTTGTCCCAAAACTCAACGATAACCAAGTTATATTTTGGATTTTTGTTTTCTTTATATTTTCAAAAACTGGTGTATCTTGGCCTCTCGCCCGGTACCAAGTTATCGTTGAGTTTTGAGACACCCTGTATAAACCACAATAACGATAATGTGAGCTACTCACATCCACCGTGCTGAGCACAGCACGTCTCACAACATCAGCCAGTGCCGGATCCAGGGGCTGATCCCGTGCCTTGGCCAGAGCGCACACTATCCTCGCAGACAAGGCCGCCCTCACTCCGCCCACCAACACTCGCTCCCATATCTCCAAGCCCAACTCGCCCACCTGCAGAACAGCATTAGAGCGGCATTACTAGCACTCTAATGAAGATTACCTTATTGCTAGTTAAGTGGGGATCTCTAGTATTTTTTAAATAAAATATGGACTATATTACTCGCTGATAATGTAGCTTTTGATAAGTCGTTTTTAGGGTTTCGAGTCTACAAGAAACCCTTATAGTTTCGCCATGTCCGTCCCTCCGTCTGTACGCAGCTTAGCTCAGAGACTATTAGTGCTAGAAAGCTGTAATTCGGCATGTATATATGTACATATTAGTAATGTCAACAAAGTCGTAGAATAAAATCTTAAAAACATTTTTTTTAGGTACCTCCCCTACACCTAAGGTGGGGATGTTTTTTTTTAGTGCAAATACCATTGATAATTAATTATTATAACGTTGTAAGCCGTGTCAACTACGAAACCCTGCATTGCGCGTGACCCGACACGCACTTAGCCGGTTATTTTTTACAAAAACAATTTTATTTTGAAAATAATAGTGTAGATAAATAATCAACTGAATTATGATAATTCTTCTAAGTAGTTATCAGTCAATTAGTGTCAAGTTAGAAGTCAAATATGATAAAATGATAAATTATTGGCAGACTCACCTCTAGTTGCCTAGAGTCATGTTCAGGACAGGTGACAGTGGCTGCTGACCCATAGATTATTTCAGCATCTGAAACCTGAAAACGTCACTCATTTTACAAATAAAATTTATGGTACCATGACATGTACAGTACCTCACAGCTCAGCCTTCTGCGCTGTAGGTTGTGGGTTCGATTCCCACCCAGGACAAACATTCGTATGATGAACAAAGATGTCTATTTTGTGTCATTTACAAAAAAAAATGTGAGCCGTCGCGGGACGCCTGGCAGATGTGAAACATCTAAAAGGTAAATAGGTAGGTAGATATTATTAATTTTCAAGCCATCAAACCCTATCAAATACCTACCTACTTAAACTCAATTTCAAAGTAAGTTACATCAAAGACAATTGGTGAGGATTGTAAATTGTACACGTACATTGCCATTTTACTTGGCAGATCAAAATTAGCTCTCTTTTTATAACGAGCAATGTATGACGCGTGAGCTAAAGTTTGAGTGAGTAAAACAGAAAATTATTTTAGTACAAAAGAGCCTGACATCATATCGCGAACCGGATCGGACGCGGTTCGCCGCGTCGCCACGGTGGCATGGCAACGTGCGACGCCAGGCCATCAGCCGGCCTGACCCGCCGTTATAGATGTTACACATCAAAAATATGAAGAAGAATAATAAATAACACTATTTATGACACATAGCCAGTTTGTGTCCCTGTCAATATTTTGATAATGAAAGTTCATGTTGTACTCACTTGCAACTGCTACTCACTGCTAATTAAACACGAGTTTATACAGGGCTTTTATTTCAATGAAATATTTAATAGGTCCTTGTGATTTTAAATACTCAATAACTAAATATCTAAATAATATAACCTGAATACTTTGACTTTGACTGTCATGACTTACCTTCTGCCTCTTAACATGCTGCAAATTGAGATACGAGTAGAGACAGTTGAGATATGCCACACCTTTGCTGTATTCGCTCCAAGCTGTTACATATCTACAAACAAACAAACATATAAATATGTAAAGTGTAGAGATGTCTTATCGGAAGCCACTCTGACTTGTGGGTCTCGAATCCAAGCAATGTAATTTAGTTTTTGCCTTTTTTTAGTTTGACAAGTTTTTAGTAGATCAGTGGGGCTAGGACGAAGCACTATTGTATCGACATTGTATCGTCTAAATGTCAAAACTGACACTGATGACGAAACGATAGTGATTCTAGTGCTAGCTCCCAGGTTGCTAGAGATGTTACCTCGCCAGTAAACCGTCGTTAGGATCATCACTTTCCAGAGGAGTGGTTCCTCTAACACGGTGCAGTAGACCAGCTACATGGTCTTCTAGAAAATTTCTGGAAAACAACAAAATTGTATATAATTTTTAGAGTTTTATTAAATAAATGATGCATTCAAAAACATAACTTGTAAAAAAGCCAAGTCTCGCAACGCAACTCAGTTCTTCTACCGTAAAAAGTTGTGAGATCCATGTAATACCAAGTCGGTTAATTTATTCAGTCCCTACTTTAAGTGTCCATCTGTCTTATGTTATTACGTAATTAGCTAACCTTTACGTGATAACTTAAGACAGAATGACCCTTAAAGTAGGGAACTGCTTCGAGAAAAGGATGGTACGGAAGTGCCGCTTTTTTGCTTGACTTGACGGGAGCACTGCTGTGCCCCCAGTGACTGATTATAGGGATTGGTTGCATAGAACAGGTGCGCGAACCCTTTCTTGGCAATTTAAAATCTTTATTTTAAACAAGTCATGAAATTCTTGTGACTTAATTTATGGATGCCCCCTTCACCAATTACCACGCCATGCCAATTTTACACCAAGTTTGGTTCAGATTATGATAGTAAGCAATCAAAGTCATACTTGGTTTCATCATATAGCTTATCAGCGAGTGGTTCAGGGTGCGCGACACATAGTGCGTACACATCTGAGAAGCGAAGATTCCACACGGAGCGCTCCACGGTGCGCAGGCCTACCACTCCGGCCACCTGCAATCAAAATACTTCTTTGATTAATAAGTTTTCTGTTAAAAAATATTTTGTTACCAGCTTTAACTTCGTCCACATAGATTCAGGAAATCAATTTATCGTAATACATTGAAATTCCTGAAAGTTTAAATAAATTTAGGAAAAAAGTAGCCTATGTTCATCCCAAGACTTTAAATTGTCTCTATATGAAATTTCATGTCAATCAGCCCGGCGGTTTGGCAGTGACATTACATTCACATTTATAATATTAGTATAGATAACACGCTTTTGTTCCTTCAAGCTAGAAATCAGAGCAGCACACTATCACCTGTAATAAATAAATAAATATTGCAGACTTTACACTCATTGGACCTTGACAGATATAAACAGTATTTACTCAATCAGACTTACTTTGGATACAAAAGATTAACTTTTTACTTACCTAAACTATTTACTAAGGAGTTCCGTTGAACAGCTCCTGACTCCATCATCAGATCAGCTTGCTGTCACCATATTATTGTATTGTCACCAAAGTTACAAAGTTATGCTAAATTTCAACTTACATCGGTTTGGGGGAACTGGTTTGAAATTGAATTGCAAGATTTGACACAAACAAACATACATCGCAAGATAAATACTCGTAAAAGCTAGTAAAAATGTAATGAATGGAAGAAAAAAAGTATATTAGAAGAAAATCCAACCAATTCACTTGTTTCTCATAAAATACTTAGTTATTGCAAAGTGCATTAACATAATGACAATGCCTTCATTATTCAAATCAACAGCTAATTTACATGCACAAAGAAATTTATAGGTGAAGTCCATGCTTATTACTAACTGAGATAATAAGGCTACTCATACAAGAACAATAATTATGTGACTTTATATTTAATTATAGCCTATGTTACTCCCTAATAATGTAGCTTTTAATAGGAGAAAGAATTTTTAAAATTGGTCCAGTAGTTTTTTGTTTATCCAGTACAAATCAAAATACAAATTTTACCTATTTATAATACAGAACATGCTAGAACTCACTGTTTCCTTTAAGTTGGCCCATGTCTCCTGGAAATCCACATTCCTTGGCTTTAGGGACATCATCGGGATATATTTTCATGCACTATTGACCTGAAAAAACATATGTAGCTAATTTATTTTATTGATAACATAATTATTAATGTGTTTACAGGCTGGAGGTGAGAATTAATCTAAATGTATTGCATTACTGACTGACTAATCTATCAACGCACAGCTTAAACCGTTGATTCTTGACATTTGAAATGTAGAAGGTGTATTCCTTTTGGTATGTAGGAGGTGCACTAAGAAAGGTATTAAACCCCTACAGGGGTGCAGCGGGTCAAATTAAAATAACAACATTTGAACAAAGTCGCGAGAGTTTCCACTAGTTTGATATAGATAGTAGATAAATGTACAAATGTACTGTCATTTGGGTACAGTCTAACAGCTGATAATTCACCTCAATCAGAGAACAAACACAAGCAACAAATTGTTTATTCTGATGGTCAATTCCTGCAACTCATTGACACAATTCCTTTGTTTTAAACCAACTGTGAACCAAACCGAAGGCGGCAATCGCAGCCGAGGTCACTACTAACACTCTGCGAACTTCAGGACTTCAGGGAGGTCATTTATTACTTGTACATATCCAAAGCAAAAATTAACAATTAGTGACAGAGACTACAACGTTTTGGCGGCGCAGACCACTTGGCAAGGTGTCAAGAGTTGTATTATAGCATGCGAATCGCCGTTGGCTGCAAGAACCCAAAATTACTCAGCATTTCAGCGTACGGACAACACAAATAAATACGAAAACAGAGGCAGGTGTTCACCATGTTTCAGCCGCGATAATCGAACTTACAGAATACAAAAGCTTCTGTAGTATCACACTTAGTCTAATTCTCTTGCACAAATATGTATATCACGATTATTTTGCAACAAACAAAATTGTTCGCGATCGATTTTCTTCGATTTGACGACATGCGTGACGTGCGAATGTATATAAGATCAAATGTCAAATTCAAAACAAAATGTCTTTATCGTCAGCGTCACGTCAGGATGACAGTTCAAAGATAAGAGAAAAAAAAACAGTAAAAAAAATGTCTCCCTCAAGAAACAACTCTATGTTCTATGGTCGCTAGTACCGGGTCTTCGGTTATAAATCGCCCTCGCCCCAATCGTAGGTATATAACGCCATCTATCGAGCAATAGCAAGTGACGTTTTAGTTAGTCCTCCTGTAGTCCTACGGGAGGACTCACTAAAACGTCTGCGAAGACGAGGAGTTCCATTGGTCAGGTGCTCAGATCCACACAGGACCACTTAGATCATAAAGGGACAAAAACTTAACTATGTTTAATTCACTACACCCGGTGCACCGGGCTTGCATGCAGGCCAAAGACTTTTAGCAACGTTCCAGAAAAGGATATAGAATAGTTAAGAAATAAAGAATGCAATAAAAATAAAATGGGATTACAAGTTATTGTAGATATCCTCTCAGATCTCCAGGCGCTCAGATTCTTCAATATATCAAATGAGGATAGTCAGAGACACGTGGGTGTATTTAGTGGGAGGTATTTCGACTTTCAACTCGACTTTCATTCCGAAGATCGTGGGTTCGAATACCGGCGTGCATCAATGGATTTATCTGTTCGAAAAATGTACGGTGACGGAAAACATCGTGAGGAAACCAGTTAGTATTCTTGCAACCTGTCACGTTTGGAATGCTTACTACCTACTGTAAAATGTGGGCATGTGCCCAATATAATGTTTGGACGTGCCTCTGACTGAGAAGATGTCTACCTTACCTAGGGATTACAGTCGTGATCCTATTTTTTATATTTTTATTTTTAGGTAAAATTAACTACGTTCCTGACGTAAAGGCACCAATCTTGGACACTTTATGGATCAAAATTGATCATTTTGGCTGTTTCTCATTATGTAATTGGACACATCGACTACATAGCCCAAATTTGAAGAAATGAAGCCATTAGGCGTCTATTGGGCTATGTAGTCGATGCCACAAGTAATGTCGGTCGTTCTATCTTTCAAAATAAAATCAGAAACGATGTGACGTTTGTCCCGATAATATCTTCATCAAGAGTAGACCCCTAGATGGTTAATAACCGTAGGACTGCACTAAGTGCATAAATAAACACAGCATATAATGATTGTTTATTTAATCAACAATTTATTGACGAAAGTATTTTTAATTACAAATATGAATCACCTTGCTGTCAACGGGGACAACGAAACTACATCATACCTACATAATACCTACAATGGGTAGGTACCTACAATAGGTAGGTACCTACATAATAAACGATCAGTCAGCTCCTTGAAGTTTCGCGTAATGCTGAACGCGATGCGTTCTTAGCATCTTGTCGCACGCCCCAGCTGTGTCTGCGCCGCACACCGCCCGCGCCTGCTCTTGCACCAAAGCGCCATCGGCACCGTCAGACACAACCTCCGCCGTCACTTCCATGTCATCTACGAACGATAACGGACATCGTATGAGGAATCGAAGCGGATACTATCGCAAGTTAAAAGCGGCTAGTCCTAATGGCGTAGAGCAAGAGCGGATCCAGGGAATCCAGACACTAGAATTTTAAATTCGGTCACAATCACACAAAACCATGGTCTACATTACTGCATACAATTCTGCATTCAAATCCTGATTAAAGCTAACATTTTGCCCTAGTAATGTTAGTAACCCCCCCCACAACGACCCTGGCGCCAAAGCTGGATACGCCCTTGGCGTAGAGGTGTTTACCGCAAGCGAAGGCGTCGATGCAGGTGCGCACCTGCAGGTTCACGAGATGCCTTTGAGCGGGCAAGTGCGAGAGAGAGGAGAGAGCCTCCGCCCTCACTCGCACCTCGCCTCTGCAACGTGCGCCGCAAGCCCACTCCACCCGGTAGTGCCACGTTGAGAAGTTGCCGCCCTCTTCCATGACGCGCCACGACCCTCTGCGAAAGAAGGAACGCCATGGGATCTATATGTTTGACTGGTCGCAGACGAGACGACGAACGAACGAACTTGTCTCGGACTTACGGCGTGGCGCTCAGTGCGTGCGGCAGCGTGGAGAAGTCGGCGAAAAGGTGCGCGATGTCTGCGGGCGAGCGATGCGGAAAGGCACGATGCGTCGCCAGAGAGGTGGTCGATGCCCCTCCTCCCCAGGGCCAGTCGCTCATCAGCCACAGCGTCATTAGCGCCGCGCATCCCACGCCAAATGCCGCGCGCCATCCGCGACCTCGTCGCAACGCAACTACCATACTCTCCCGCCTTCCGCCGCTTAGCGCCTAGAAGGAATAATTGAACCAGTAGATACCTACCTAATATGGGTAGATCTATTAATCTATTAAGTAGGGGAGAGGGGGTGCAGTGAATCAAGCAAGGGGCATAGCAGAGGATAAACAAAACAGCTACCTGCATACATCACATTTAGTTACTATGCCTCATACTCATACACACACACGCAACCTCAAGCCAAGTCCCGAAGCACCCAACGCATATATTCCCTGCATCCTGTTTCTGTTTTTAGGGTTCCGTACCCAAAGAGTAAAAATGGGACCCTATTACTAAGACTTCGCTGTCCATCTGTCTGTCACCAGGCTGTATCTCATGAACCGTGATAGCTAGTCAGTTGAAATTTGTAGTACTTAGCTAGTTAAGTACCTACTAACTAGGTATATTTATTACCGCAATGGGTAGATAGTAACTAGTTAGGTAGGAAGTTTCTTACCTTTTAGTGTAGGTAGGTAAATAGATCTTCGTAAATAACGTTTTCTAAGCGAACTCTGAGCAGACGCACGCAATACCTACGCTCACTTCACTTCACTACTCAAATCAGCACTGACGCGACTGCGGGCTCCATTCCACACCCGGAAATCGTCCAGATACCAGTTTCCGGTCGAGCTAGTAGCATTATTGTTGATAACGCGCCGACCCGTGACAGACGTTGTCTTGTCAAATTTCAATAATCGAATAGAAAAGACTGAATGTTCTTAGTCTGTGATGTCAGATTTGTTGCACACCAGCGCTATCTATACCAAAATCATCCCTTTTACGTTTTTTTTATCATTTTGAGGATGTTTTTAGTCTATGTTTTATTCGGGCATTATACATAAATACATCTAATTTCAACTTAATCCGTTTTTTCGTTAAGGCCTGATTGAGGCACAAACATAGCTAATGGGTTGCTTTTGCTTATGATGACCCTAATACAGACTGAGGTGACCTACCTACATAAACTTAGTGAGGTTAAGATACCTAGGACAGCCATTTACTTTAATAGAGGTGGTGCGTATTTATTTACTCGAGCCGATTTTAAAACCAGGTTAAGGTGTAAATAAAAAAAACGTACCAGGTATGACGTTACTATTCGCGACTGTCCGCTATGGTGTAGCGGTGGTGTGGTGGAGACTAGACAAGCCCATCACCGCTTCTAGTAAGAATAATGAATACAAATCAAAAGAACATCACAATTCACAAATCACGAGTGGCTGATCTCAACTGCTCACTAATGAAAACAAAACAAACAACAAGTTTATCAAAAATAATACACAAAGTTTATTCGTTCATTGGTTTTCCTATGACTAACTAGCTAACCTATGTTCCTACCTACTCTGGCTGGATTCTCACGTTCCTGTGCAGCGCAGCGTCTAATCTTAACAAACGACATAAATGTGGTTCATTCAAATAAGGATGGCAACATTCTTAGAGGTGTCTTTAGAGTTGCTAGCTTTGGGTAAGTAAGTAATGCTTATTTAGAGAGTACTAGAGCTACAAGTAGACTTAGACTTGGCGACAGACAGGTAGGTACCTAAGCACATGCACCGCAGCTGCACTGCATTCTTATTTCGTTCAAATCCATATTCGCCCAATGGCGTTCATTGCCAGAGCTTTGTATACAATATACAATCTATGTATCCTATTCTGTGGTTCTTTAACAGTTACTATGAAGTAGATATTCTCTAAATTCGACTAATGAGCTCTGGCAATGAAAGCCAGCGGGTGAATATTGATTGTTAACCTGCTGCATAGGAATCGGATGTAGATGTATTTATATTAGTTAAATTCTTTGTTCTGTGGTAGGTATCTATAGCCAGCACATGACAATGAAACGTTAGTGACGTACTTATCTATCTACCTAGGTAGGTACACGCAGACATCATTTGTTACATCATCTTTTGTTATTCTATACAAAACTCGAGGTAAACAGCGGTTCAAAATAACTTAATTTAAAACATAAATTACAAGGACGAAATACATATAAACCTAGCACAAGCAAATAAAAAATATTGTGAGCGATGGTCGCTTGAACAGTCATCTAAGTACCTACTTGTATCTACTTTTACCTAGCTACCTACCTACTTTTATGCCGATTGTATGCAGCTTGCATTTCATTCAACCTGTGATGATAACAGCAAGGATCATACCTAATTCGTCCAAGCGAGTACGATATTATTATCACAAAAGTGGGCGCTTGAATCATTTATCTACCTCTATATCGCACCGCCATACCTATTCGATTTCCAAGGAAACAGAAAAAATTATAGGTACCTACCTAACATAATATCTACCAAATAGAATTAACAAAAGTTTATTTTTTATTTGTAGTCAGGATTTTATATAAAAAAAATCAGAGAATCTTATTAATCTGCTCGTCTAGGTAAACACCTACTATCACAAACAGAATACGTTTGCAGCCACAAGTTACTTATGTAGGTGCCTGTACCTAGGTAGGTACATAGTGGTCAAGAAGTCCTCATGTCTCCCAAAAGTTAACATTCAGTCAGCATAACATTGTATCGTGTCCCATTATTATTAACATTTAAATATTTTAAAATCATATTAGGTTATAAATTAATTATTCTTAAAAAAATCATCACATCACCTCAAATTGATCGATCGATAAATTGTTCAAAAAGAGATCTTTGTCAAAATAACTTTGAGCCTTTTTACCATCACTGGAGGAGAACCTAGTTTCGCACACTTCTATCGTTCACTCATTCACTCGGTAACTCACTCACTCGATCCATCGCACTCTTCGATTCCATGCCTCAAAGTCCTCCCCCGTAGTTATTCAATCCCTATTTAAGATCTCACCATTAACTAAATAAAATAAAAGCTTGCAAACAGGAGATAGGCGTCACGCTCCTCAGTCGAGTCGAATCACCTAAGTCGAATAACCTCACGGGCAAACCGACATGACATCGTACACTTTAAAAAATCGTATCATAATCAAACATTTAGCTCAGATAATACAGCGCATCAAATAAATTACTAACTTACACTCAAATCTCACGATATCAATAATTTTCAAACGAATCACACAATCTCCAATCGGATAGAGTTTCGGTTCAGTCAACGCGTTCGCTTTCGCTTCACAACCATCGATCCTACCGCCTTCTTCGGCCCTTGCGGTACCCCTTGCCGTACCAACCCCCCCCATCCACGTCCCTTGCTTCCGCCCCGATGTCACCCTGCCCCCCGTCCCCGCAGCAAGTGCACAGAAACCGCATCGCGCCTTCGCGTCTCCAAGCGCGAGCCCCCAGGGCGGTGCGTCTCGGGGGCCCGTACCATCGGCAGCGCCTCGCCCCCCACAGCCGCAGGCACCACGCGCACTCCGCCTCCGCCTCCGGGGAGAGGAGAGGGGAGCGGAGCGGAGAGGGGGGAGGAGCCGCCAGGATCGTGTGGAGGCCGGGGTACAGCTCGGCGCGGCAGAGCAGCACGGCGCGAGCGAAGATCGCGGCGGCCAACGAGCGACCTTCCTCTTCCTCTGAGTCGAGCCTCTCCGGAGGGCCAAGGGGGGCCGCGGGGGGCGCTGAGGGGGGCCCCGGCAGGCGGGGGCCCAGCTCTAGCAGGCGGCGCAGGTGCGAGTCTCGAGCGCTCCACTCCGCCTCGCCGTCCACGTCCACCGACTCGCGCTTCACCTCCCCTCGGCCGTTTATCGAGGGGGGGAGGGGGGGGAGGTTAGGCGAGGAGTGGCGCGCGATTCGCACGCGACGCAGGTCCGAAGCGAGCCGAGATGAGGGCGGAGCGTGCTCGGCCCGCAGCAGGATGGTCGCGTCGCCCGACTGCATCGATACCTGGAACGATGGAACGATATCGTGTTGAAACGTAACTTTTGCATCGAAAACGTTCGAAACTATTCGGGATCCGTCCGTTCTCACCCGGAAGGATCGCAGCGCGTGCGGGTCGCGCAAGCGGTCGCGAAGCGCACGCAGCGGCAGCTCATCGTCCGAGTCCGAGGGGGAGGGGGAGCGGGGGGACCATTCGCCACCCGAACTGGAGTCTTCGCGGGCGGGAGATAGCAGTGGGCGGCGAGTGGTATGGCGCTCGGGGGGCGCCAGGGGCTCCGCGTGCGCCAGCAGGGGGTCGCGAGAGCGGCAGTAGCGAGGCACGCGCAAGCGCAATCGCCGCGCTACAGCGCGCATCACTTCGTCGCAGCGCGCGTTTATCTTGAGCGCGGCGACCTTGTCCTTGGGCGTCCATTGCAGGTTCACGATGTAGAGCCTCGGCCGGCGACTCGGCGGGGCTTGCATGCGCCACAGGCGGCCGTAGCGGCGCAGCACCTTCAGCGAGGAGCCGAGGCAGAGCACCACATCAGCCCTCTTCGCGTGGCGGAGGGCGCCCGCCCAGTTGAGCGGCCAAGCGGCGCGACCTCGCTCCCCGAAGTGAACGATCGTGTCGCGCAGCTCCGCGCCGCAGGAGTGGCACAGGCGTCGCGTGCCGTGCCGGTGCCGCGCGGTGCGCTGCGTCACGTCGCACGCGCGCAGGTAAAGGGAGCGGCACGCGGCGCAGCGTTCGACGAACATGTCGCCGTGCAGCTCGGCGAGCGCGCGACGCGGCAGGCCGGCGCGCAGGTGCAGGCCGTCGCAGTTCTGAGACACCACGAACTTGAGCGCCCCGCGCGCCCAAAGCGCAGACAGCGCCATGTGGGTGAACGTGGGTCGAGCGCGCGACACCTCCACGCGCCTGAAACGATGCAACATCACATACGGGTGGTGAGCGAGAGACAACACGGGATAGTAGGAATGAGAGTTGATATGTTCGAGAGTTGATACTCACCCCACAGTCTCTCCGCGCTGCAGTCGCGTCCAGACGCCATGGGGGCCGCGGTAGTCGGGGATGTCAGCTGCGGTGCTGATGCCGGCGCCGGTGTACACCTGTAGCGAAAAGGAACTCTTCATTTTTCTACATCATGCTGCTCCGGTCTGTCGAGTCACTGGTTTATTACCCGTGAATAAAGAGATGCAGGAATTTGATAATGGTACAATGGCAATAAGCTAGGATCCCGATAGACGACCATCAAGGGACCGATGACACTACGTTGAACAAACCTACTTAATTACTATGATTGATTCAATTAAAAGTGTGTGAAATGAAGATCTCATAATTCAAATTCCTTCTCAGGACTCAGGAACATACATTTTCACCAACTTTCTACATTTACACAGAACTCATTTTTGCATGTGCAATTTACAAGTTAATATGACCATCAAAAGGTGACTAAATACTGTCACTGATTTCCATGGAACAACCGATAGGTAGACAGCGAGTGGAGGCTGTGAGCTGAATGAGCTGATGTTTGTAAACACTATAAAAGTATTTTGGTCACTTAAACTGAAGTCGCACTAAATGGATGTACTTTTACTATAAAATTCTTTAAAAAATTGAGCTTTCATTTAATAATCCTACTTGCAACTAATATTATAAATGCGAAAGTTTGTGTGTGCAGGGCAGCGCAGGACCGGTCATTGTGGCGAACTTCAGGGGAGGCCTATGTTTAGCAGTGGACGTCGATCGGCTGAGATGATGATGATGAAAGTTTGTGAGTTTATTTGTATGTTTGTGCATCAATCACGCCCAAACAACATTACGGATTTATTTAAAACTTTGAACATGCATAGCTTATGCCTTGGAACAGCATATTATAGGAGACTTTTTATCCAGGTTACACGCAAGCGAAGCCGCGGGCGCATGCTTGTAACAACAATAATCTTCTACATATTCTAGACTTTTGTTGACTTTTATTATGTTTTTAATGCTGTTTGTCATTAATTTGGTGTTTTGTATATTCAATTCACACTTAAGCCCACTTTTGTACTCTCTTGTGCTAGCCGTTTCATTATTCCAAGTGGATTATTCGTTATCAATTTATGATCATCGGCAAACCTTAGAGTTTTACTCCCTTTACATTTTAAGCCATATTGGTCTCAGTCCCAGTTTAGGTTACGGAAAATTTGTTCTGTGGTCCATTGTTGAAAAGTTACTTCTTCTTCTACTGCTTGCTCTCTTCTTTAGTTTTCATCAAATGTTTTAGTTCTTGTTTCTTTCCTGAATTTCCTTTAGTTATTTGTTTGCTGGTTTCTGTTATTTCTTTTTTGTATTTCCGACTGTTGTTAAGTAGGGTTTTTTGAGTTAAAAGTAGTTTTCGCCAATTTTGTTCTTTCCACCTGTTCCTTTGATTTAATTGAGAATTTTTGTTTGACTTTTGGTTGGTGCGGTACTTACTTCATACATTTTGTTCTGTATGTGTAGCTCTTGCTTTTTTAAAGATATCTTCAGGAATTTGCATGCAGCCATTTAGAACATCTAATCGTAGGTCTTCTTGCTTTTTTGGGGTTCTTTACTCAAGAGAGTTCCTCTAACTAGTCAGTGATCTGTATTGAAGTTAAATGTATATACGGAATTAAATGTATTATTGATGTGGATGTCATCAAGGAAAGCTTTTGTTTTGTTAGTGAGTATGAAGTCTAATTCGTTGTGAGTTTACAATCGAGGAGCTTTTATTTATGTTGCTATTAAATAACTGGACATAAAAAAGACAGTTTAACTATTAATACAAATATATATCTAGCCCCCAGAAGCGGTCCAGGGTCCAGTAGCACGGTGGGACCTGGCATAATCATATCACACACAAACTCAGCACTAACACAATGAAGATAGATCTAATCGCTTTGGCACTTACCACGAGATGCTTCGCATTCCTTAAAGCGCGCGCCAGACGCCGGCACTTGTCTCTCAAGACGCGAGGTCCATCCTCCACCTCGAGGGTGCGTTCGGCAGCGCGAGCACGACGAGCGCGAGGAGACTCTGCTCCGGTGTTAGGAGGAGGCGCGGCGGGAGTGGGGGCTGCGGGGGGCGGAGGCGCCGCACTCAACCTGGCGCTGCAGCGCACACCGCGCGGCGCCATGCCACCTCCGCCGCCTCTCCCCTCGCTCGCTACATGCGAGAGGACATCGCGAGAGCCCGACCCGACTGCCGCACCCGAGACCGCTATGGCGCCGCCGAGACCGACCTGGGGGCCGGACGATGAGCGACGCAGACCCAACACGCTACCGAGGATCGTGAGGTCGTCTGCCTGTGTTTCGATTTCGGTGTTATAGGATGAGGAGATGAAATTGTTTCATGTTTGGTTGAATTATTAATGCAGTAGGTATGTATCTATGTAGTATGTATTGTATTGTGTGATTTGTGTGTAATGTGTGTATAGCAAATTGATTGATTGCGAACCGTAGACGGATGCTGCTGTTGCTGTCACACTGCAAGCTGTGTCAGTCAGTCAGTCTGTCTGTCACTCTGTCATCATTCAGAGCTCTGTCAGTTGTTTTGTCTTGTCACATTTGCTTGTCAATCTTGTTGTGTTATTTTTTTATTAGTTTGCCCAAGCCGGGCTATTAGTCTTAGACCATACCATTTCCGTTATGTATTATATGTGTTCTGTGAACAACTTTTGTTGTGCGTAGGCGTAATAAGACCGAACTCGGTGTAAAAGTCTCCCGACTCCCGAGCGAACACATTAATAAAGATAAAAAAAAAAAAAAAAAAAAAGCGAACACATAATTTTTTATCGCCACTATTTACAAGGCACCGCCGCGGCGGTGCCGTGTAAACGAGCGCTTACACCACAGTAATGACGGAGACACACTTACGTGTCGTGTCGTGGCGCGACACGCCACTAGCTAATCGCTTTCATACATTTAGTATGGTTAGAGACATATTTGGGTGTCGTGTCGTGTCGCAAACGCTGTCTTGCGATTGGCTAGTGGCGCGACACGCCGCGCCACGACACGTAAGTGTGTCTCCGGCATAAGGCTGTGTTATGTGTTTACACAGAGGGTTATGCTGTAGGTAATACTTGTGACACGTCTCACAATCACAAGACGTATATCTTTATTTGAGTAAATAAACCTACGTTACATTTTATACTATTCACATTTCACTTCTAGCTTAGACTTAAAAGAGAGAGGGATAAAGATTTTCCTGCAAGTGCGGGCAACCACGGAACAACAAGGCAACAACCATTGATTTAGGATATAGGAACAAATCAATGGCAACAACAGACTTTTTAATTTATTGTACCAAATACAGTAATTATGTTATGTTATGTCACTGTCAAGCGGACGTGTGCTCCAATCTGTCATAACTCATTGATCTCTCTTTCTCTTTTTCGACTAAGTTGACAGGTAAGGAATGGCCGGTTCTCAAAAGTTCTGCTAAATCCAAGAAAATCCCGTATTAAAGCAAAGGTTTTTGAGAATTAAAGTGTTTATAGTGTTGGTGATAAAGTGTACATATAGTGTTAATCATTATTTTAAACCAAGACTCTTCTATTTCAGCGCGAACCTCTGTCGAGTCGCTTCACCATGGTACGTATAATTTATTGTTTTGAGACTTACTAAATGATTTAATTAATTAAAATTCCATTGGGACTGATGCAGGGTTAATTTTAAATGTTTCGGTACCAATAAATGTAATTTGTAATACATTTACATTGTGTATTGACAAACTGGCTGACTTGTCTAGGCATACATTGTTTTGTTTTGGGTTTCAGCCGCGTGAAATCAAAGATATCAAAGACTTCTTACTAAAGGCACGCAGGAAAGATGCCAAATGTGAGTACATTAGACCCTGATGTTAGTATATCCTTGATAAACAAAACAAAAGTGTAGTGTATGAACTTACTAAACATAACCTCCAACATAGGGCTTTAGAAGTAAAGACAAGTACCTATTTTTCTTAAAATTAAAAGTTGTTTTTATCTATTTACTCTTTTACCACTCAATGAGAAGAAATTAAAATTAAATCAATCAATTAATTTTTGTCAATGTTGTGATTGCATGTAATTGACTTTTATATCAGTATTATTCATATACCACATAACCACATGTTTTGATATAAAGGCTGTTATCAGTCCATTTCAATAAATAAATAAATGATATATCCCATCATGCCCTTGTATGATCATACTCTTACTAAAACTACCTACTTACCTAGAATATGTTTTGTGGTTAAAGCGGTCAAGATAAAGAAGAACCCAGAGAATGTGAAGTTCAAGGTGCGATGCTCCCGCTTCCTGTATACGCTCGTCATCACTGACAAGGAGAAGGCGGAGAAACTCAAACAGAGTTTACCCCCAGGTATGTGATACTCAAGTCCATAAGTTGAATTTAAAATATTTAAAACGACAGTGAAAATCTGGATTTAACTATGCCATCTCTATGTTAATGCCTCAGACTGTACCTTAGTCAAAAAACTTACTCCAGCAATAGCCAAGCTGAGGTTCATATAAGTAGCGCCTAGCCTTGAGCGTCTTAGCTGCAGCGCCTTCTGCGCTCTCGGTAATGCTAAAAACTATCTCTAAACAATATTGTTTTATGCAGCAACATTGCTACAGTTAGATCATGGCAATCGCAAGAATTAATGAAAATTATTGTTTCCCCAATATTATAATAAAATAAGCCTGCCTGATTGGTTGCATCATACATGCTACTTATAATTACATACATACTGTTAATATTTTCTAATTAATCAAACTGTAGCAACATGATATTGGTGTTGATTATGTTGGCATCGTTTAAAATTAGAATTACCTAAAAAAAAAGAAAAAACAATTTCGCGCTTATTCCATAAAGACTAAATTAGAGTAGGTGGCGATTCTTTTATGTCCATTTTAAAATTTGGGATTCCTAAAACATGATCCACTTATAAATTCCTATAATGTTAAAGTCTTAAATTTGTGTAACCTAAGGATGACAGTTTCAAAACGTAGGCTAGTTTTAAGTAATTTAACGGTTTTTTACGTTTAATTAGTCAAGTCAGCATGTAAAAAGGTGCTGACTAAAGTGAAATTTTGATTTTCTTATTTCTTTAGCGCATAGAAATATACGAAAAAAAAAAAAAATCATAAACATTTTAAATTTAAGAATTTATTCCATTTTAAAATCACTCAAATTTTGATTTTAATGTAAAGGGATATGAGCGAAATTGTTTTAATTTTTTTAGGTAATTCTTATTTTAAAACGGTGCCAACAGTATCGACACTGGCAATAAACTTAACTAGAAATATTGCTATCTTTGTTATTCTATTTGAAACAGAATGAGATGGATGCCTGTAAGTTTAGTCTAGCACCAACAGAATTAGCACCACTTTTATTGACCCAACAAACATCACTGCATTAAGGGGCTCCCAGTCAACTATTGCTCTTTTTCGAAACGAAAAAAGAATTACTTCTGAACAAGCCACATCTCCTATTTTTATAAGTATATTACTTCAGGTTCCTACCTAGATTTCTATTAAGCTGAAAACATAATAGCAAAAACTTTTCACGATAAAGATATTATTTCAAAATGATATGTTTTAGAATTTATGATCTAAATATTTTATATACCTACTATTAAAATCAACTTGTGATTTATTGTTAAAGATAGGTAATATATGTAGATCTAGATTTCTATTAGAATAGATTATTGATAAGTAATTATACATAATTTATATCATTAATTTATTCGAAAAGCTAAGACGGACCACGCGCCGACGTGTTTGTCGTCATTGCAGCGGTCGGTAGGATTATTTATCGAAGTGATTAAAGATGGGTACATCTTTATTCACATCACTACATAGTATAAAGCAGTCGCTTTCCGCTTCCCGCGTATGTATGTATGTTTGCTTATATCTTTAAAACTACACAACGGATTTTCATGCGGTTTTTTTTAATAGATAGAGTGATTCAGGAGGAAGTTTTATATGTATAATAACATGCTACCCGTGCGAAGCCGGGGCAGGTCGCTAGTATACTATACATTATAAAATAGGAGATGTGGCTTGTTCAGAAGTATTTCTTTTTTCGTTTCAATAAAAAACAATCGTCGACTGGGAGCGCCTTAAAAGTAAATTAAAATGCTTGTTACTAATCTGGTATTTAATTTTTGTTGCAGGTCTTCAAGTTAAGGAGGTTAAGTGAAGTGAATAGTTTATAATAAAAAAAATTAAAACAAACTTTGTGGTTTTTATCATATATTACACCTACCGACTTATATAATACAACAAATATACATTATGGCAAATACCTGAACATCAGTTGACACAACAAAACCAGCATTTGCTCGGAGATAGTTTTCCTAGTAACACTTGGTAGATTTGGTCGGTACCTACATAATCCTACTAATAGGTAGGTAAAAATATAAGTCTGAATTGTGACATTTGTGGGCTAAAAGATGATGTGTTGCCACCTGATGGCCCGGAGTGCATCTATGAGGGAACAAATGTTTAGGTATTTAGATGGTAACCAGCTCGATATGGGCCTGTTCCAGGGTATTTTAGCCTCGCAAACATCACGCGGCTAAAATGCTCTATCGGGCTATATACGAACTGGTACATTAGGGCTCTAGTATTAACTTTAAATGTTGTGTATGTACTTATGAAGATACGATGGAACAGACATCGTCAGAAACCGTCTTAATGTTCCTTAAAAAATAGAATAAAAATATAAATGCGACAGTTTGTGAAGATCTGTTTGTTACTCAATCACGCTGTAACGGCTAGACTTATTCGTAACCTGGAATAGCATACCTAGGCTAAAGGCTTTTATTAGGCAGGTCAAATGCAATTTAAGCTGTAGGTAAAAGCTAATAATTAACATGAACAAATAAATAATAGTGGACATTTTCACACAGCGCCATCTAGCCCCAAACTAAGCAAAGCTTGTACTATGGGAACTAGATGACTGATAGAATACCTACTTATAAACTTTTTTTTAAATACATATATTATGATACATAGTAACACCCAGACATAGAACAAACATCTATGTTCATCACACAAATGTTTGTCCTGGGTTTGGATCGAACCCACAACCTACAGCGCAGAAGGCAGAGCTGCTATGTACTGAGCTGTGAGGCCAGTCAAAACGAAACAAAACCCTACATGCGCACACCTACACAATCCTTACCACTCTAGAACCCTGTGTCGTGACTTAGTTATCAGGAACTTCGTACCTACAGGCCAAAACAGAGTCTCTGCCTGTAGGTAGGTTCCCGTATGTAGGTATATAAATAGGCATATCGAAGCAACTTGCTTCGATATGCCTATTTATTATATTTATTTTTAGTTTTATGTCTATATAATATTATATTTTTAGTCTTCCGTACCCAAAGGGTAAAAACAAAAAGAAACCCTACATTGCGCGTGGTTTGACACGCACTTGGCCAGTTTTTTATAGATAATGGTACGGAACCCTTCGTGCTCGAGTCTGACTCGCACATGGCAGGTTTTTTATATAATATTTTTTTGTTTTATGATAGTAGGTGGCCTCCTCAAACGTTTTATCTGTGGCCCCGTTAAGGTTATCCTTAGTATAGGTGGATGGATGGGCACAGGGGACATCACACCAGCAACGACATGATTGATTGGCTTCAACTATCATATTTTCATTGTGTAAATTTCAAAAGACAATGGGATTTTGACAATTAATGCCGATTACCATTACTAGTGAGCTTACGCAATAGGGCTGCAGATACTGATAGAATAATATAGGTAGGTACTTACCTACTTATAAGGTATTGTAAGTAGGTAGGTAGGTGGTAGGTAAGGTACTGAGGTAATAAAATAATACATTAACACAAGAAACTTCATTATTTTTCAAACTATCGTGATTAGTAAACATAACTACCTATAGCTTTTAACACGGGTGTTTATCACGTAATTACCTTTAATTTATTTTCCCGACGTTTCGACGAATTACGTGATAAACACCCGTGTTAAAATCTATAGACAAGAAACTTCTATCTAGGTATGTTAGTTAAACAAATGTTTACACAAATGATAATGATTGATAAATTTGATTTTTGATAAATTTCTATACGTTTGCGTCGCACAAAGCTGAGCCAGAGCTGGCCGCATGCCGCCGCGCCGCGCCGTTCCGCGTCTCGCCTGTGCTGTGCGTGCGTGCTTGTGCTTGCCGACTGCTGTGTCCTGGTGACTGGAGTCAGTGCGTTCGCAACCGCCACCCGCGCGACCGTACGCCGCGCCATCGCGATCGCCGGCTACGCTACGTACGTACGCTCCCAACAAACCGCTTCAAAAGTTTTCTAGATGTTATCCCGAGGTGTACCCTGTTAGTTTGATTTCAAAACTTTCTTAAGTTATGTAAGTTCCTACTCAGGTACAATTCACAAAACCAGCACTAACTGAGCTCTACTTTTTTAACAGACTAAAAACAAATGGAGTTTAATTAATAATAATAAGAGGTGACTATGCCTTTTTTAAGTAGGTATGTAAGTAGTAGGTGCCTACAACGATGAATCCCTAAAGGCTATAGTCTATTTCAATATTTACTATTAAGTATATCTAGATTTTATAATTTGTCAAAACATTTTTGTGGTCAGTTTTTTGGCGTTTATTTAAAAACAGTGTTATTTAATAATTATTGGTGAAGATCTGATTAACATTTTAAAGTAACACCTAGGGATGTGAAAAAGCACCCTGTCGAAGACGGTTTTTGTAGTTTTTACAATGTAATTAGGTAATCCATAATTTTATTTTATGTAAAAATGAAAAAAGTCGTTTTGAAAGTTTTACAAGCTCTTAAACAATGCGACTTGTAGTCAACTTCTCTTATAAAGTCTCTTTTGTAGAGAAAAGTCATAATTCTATATATTTTTTTAAAATATATTTTTAAAATCATGCTTTTATAAATTCGAGGGCTCTAGTACTCGTTAAGACAAATCTAACGAGTTCAAACATGACGTGGTTATATTGTGTAGTTATGCAGTTCCTATGGCTACAATCGAGCTCCATCATCAGATCAGCTCACTGTCACCACATTATTGCATTGTCACCGAAGTTACATAAATATACCAAATTTCAGCTCAATCGGTTGAAGATAACTGCTTCAAAATTGAGTCGCAAGATTCCACCTTAACAAACATAGTGACATACATACATTGCAAGTTAAATAAAAGCTTTTAAAAAGCCTCCTAATTATGATGCGACTTCGAACGTCTGCCACGACTCATTATTTCAGCAGCTACTGACAACTAGGTACTAAACTATCGACTTTATAAATGAACTAGCTGACCCGTGCCCGCTTCGCTGGACGACAGATATTTTCACATCTGGTATTCCAATTTTCAAAATAAATTATAGCCAATATGTTGCCGAGGACTAATAGCTACATAACAAAAAAAGTTTTATCAAAATCCGTCCAGTAGTTTTTGCGACAAAGCCGGACAACAGACAGACAGACAGACAAACAAAAATTTCAAAATGTTTTTTTTTGGCTTGTGCTACTTGTATAAAGGCCCCTAGGAGTATTTTTTTTAGTTTTTATTCAATGTACAGAATTGAACTCTTCTACAGTTTTATTATATGTATAGATTATTATGAAATGTACATCACACATTGCAAGACAAATTTAATGACATTTTGCAACATTGCCATACGTCAAGTGTGGTATCTATTCTAAGAAAGATTTTTATGATGTTGCATTAGTCCCCCATTATTTTCCAAAGATTGCAATTTGCAAAGATGAAATGGCGCCGATTATCCGTTTAGAACTAAATTATTCAGCACACGCACCCACTCCAACGTTACTAGTGTTCACACACATACACTAACTCGTATGTACGTAAGTTCGAAATCAAAATGAAAGTAGCACAGATTGCCTACTGCCCAGCAAGACGTACGTACCTACCTAAAACCGACGACGTAACTGTGGCGTAGCACAGAATACATTTTAAATATAATTGTGGCAAACATAATGTTTGGACGTGTCTCTAACTATCCTCTTTAGACATCTTCAAGGATCTAAGCACCTTGAGATCCGAGAGTATGTCTACCGCATACTCTCAAGGGGATTAAAGTGGTGATCCTATTTCAATCGACTTTTTCATAAATTTTATTATTATAGTTACCTACTTTGTATAAATCTCGTAGCCTGAGCGTAGCACCAACTGCGACGTAGCAGTGGCGTAGCAAAAAGCAACATTGAGCAAAACTCGTAGTCGAGCGTAGCACATAACGAGTTTGTATTATTATCTCTTAGAGCTCATACACACGGACGGCACGATGTCGACGGCAGATGTAACTTCAGCCGTCGACACCCGTCGACGGCAGCCGTCGACCAATAGCGTCTCTTGCAGTTGTTTGTGTTTGTAGCGTGGCGCGTCCGCTATTTTGTCACTGGACTGCACATAGTCCAGGAGTGCGCACGCGTCGCGGTTTTGTAAGTGGATAAAGCGTAAAAAAATGTCCATCTTGTTCTCTATTCATTAATATTTCTAAAACCAACGCACGTGTTTTTCTTTTTCGTTTTTGTCGACGTCAACGGAGTAAAAGCAATAACAGTGTTTCTTCTTCGGAATTCATTTTGCACCTGGCTCCTGTACAAAGAGAGCCGACGATGGCTGCCGTCGACGCGTCGGCGGCTGAAGTTACATCTGCCGTCGACATCGTGCCGTCCGTGTGTATGAGCTCTTAGCCTTGACTTAGCACCGAATAAAGCATTGACTAAAATTTGGTAATTTTTTTCATACATCTTATTTATTGTAGCCTTTATCGTCCCACTGCAGGACATTAGGACAGGCTAAATTAGGCCAATCACTTGATTTTGCCAAATGTCTTACAGAAATTAAAAAAAAACATTTATTTACTGTTATGCACACCATTCAACATTTCACAACTTAAAATTATTTGGGATGTAATAGCCAGTAGGCCAGTAGGCGGCAAATGTGTAATTCGGCCATTGATTGACAATTAATATTAATTTCTCAGTTCCTCCGGTCGTATTTCATCATTAGTTGTCCATAACTCTGTAATACTAGATTTACACTCGCGTACGAGTCGCGAGAAGAGGTGCGAGGCGAACCACGAGACGAGAGTGTGAATAGACGCTCGTGGTCGCCTCGCTCAAGATTCTCCTATTTTATAATGTATAGTATATGTGAATAAAGATGTACCTATCTTTAATCACTTCGATAAATAATCCTACCGACCGCTGCAATGATGACAAACACACGTCCGCGCGTGGTCCGCCTTAGCTTTTCGAATAAATTAATGATATAAATTATGTATAATTACTTATCAAAAATCTATTCTAATAGAATTGTAGATCTACATATTACCTATCTTTAACAATAAATCACAAGTTGATTTTAATAGTAGGTATATAAAATATTTCGATCATAAATTCTAAAACGTATCATTTTGAAATAATATTTTTATCGTGAAAAGTTTCTGCTATTATGTTTTCAGCTTAATAGAAATGTAGGTAGGAACCTGAAGTAATATACTTATAAAAATAGGAGATGTGGCTTGTTCAGAAGTATATCTTTTTTCGTTTCGAAAAAGAGCAATCAGCGACTGGCAGCCTCTTAAGATTGAAGTCGTTAGACGCTTCTCTCACGTAACGACGTCCATAAGCCGAGTGATACTTGTTGATCTTTTGTAGACTGGCATAGCTCTTGTACGTGAGTTCTCCCCTGGGCCTGGGGGGGGGGGGGAGAGGTGGGCAGAATGGTAGTTTGGTCATATTGTATCTTGTCGAGGGCCACGGGGACTGATAACGGTCGCGGGAACATTACATTTGCGTAAAACAGCTATTTAATTCACTTTTTGCGTATTTTCCTTCTGAAAAATTGTGTAATTAATAGATTTTGGGGGACCTAAGCTTATATTGTTACGCCAACTAAAGGGTCAGTAAGACCTGTAAACTGCCCATTTGCCGACTTAAACTTACAAGCTAGTAGGTACATGTGACCATTCACGTATACCAACTATCAAATAATAAATATTGATTTATTATCAACTAGCGACCCGCCCCGGCTTCGCACGGGTTTAATACATATAAACCTTCCTCCTGAATCACTCTATCTATTAAAAAAATGCGCATCAAAATCCGTTGTGTAGTTTTAAAGATATAGGCAAACATACATACGCGGGAAGCGGAAAGCGACTTTGCTTTATACTATGTAGTGATTATTTAGTTCCCACATAGTAGGTACAAGCTTTTCTTAATTTAGGGCTAGATGGCGCTGTGTGAAATGTCCACCACCAAAATTATTTACTAAGTACCAACTGCAAAAAGTGGACAAAAGGCAAATTGAATATTCTGATGTTGGTTTTTGTGCTAAGCCTAATACTTAGAATGCAGAGGTACGAGTGCAGTATTGCGCTAGTGATGGGTCGTTGACAGATTTTTAGTTAACGAAATTAAACCGGTTTTTAGAATCGGTTAACCGGTTGATAAACCAGTTAACGTTATCAACTGGTTGTACGTTGTCGTTGTGTTGTACGTTACGGATAGGTTGATGTTGATACATTGATACTACGCTAACTAAAAGTCGTTTTTTATCAGTTGTTTGAGTGACAAGTTAAATGTAATAAGTCTATGACATCGAATAAATTAAACTTCCCTTCATACTTTTCCAGGCTTAGGACTGGCGATGACTGAATATGTACTTGGATTAACCAGGCTAAACCAGTTGATAGATTGAACTGGATTTTGTGTGAACGAGAAACGGTTAACTAGTTATAAAACGGTTAAAAAAGCTGTTCGTTAAATCACATTGCGCTACTTCACTACACTACGAAATATTTAAATGTTAAAGCATTCAAACATTATATATTCCTTATCTTGTAACGATTGGCTCCGTGTCCGACGGCGCCAGAGAAGCACTCGCAGAGGCTATTTATCG
The DNA here is from genome assembly GCA_912999785.1 of Hydriomena furcata. Classification (NCBI taxonomy): domain Eukaryota; kingdom Metazoa; phylum Arthropoda; class Insecta; order Lepidoptera; family Geometridae; genus Hydriomena; species Hydriomena furcata. The sequence goes on along the minus strand of OU538822.1, from coordinate 14,842,661 downwards.
CTCCCCAGAGCCCCCTTGCCCCCCTGCCCCCCCCCGCCTTGGACTCCACACTTGTTACTCTTGTAATGCAACATTGCTTTACCCACTTATCCTAGTCATACACGCTTAAGTAAGCAAATGTTACTATACCATAGACGATTTCATGAATGATAAAAATCTCAATTAATTAATTCACAATTTATTTTCATTTATTATTTCTTTTATTTATTTTTAATGTACTTAATTATTTCCGTGTTTGACTGTATTTTGACATTATTACTATTATTATTATTATTTTTTTAATGACATCTAGAATTTATCATGACAAATTACAATTATTACAATTTTTATTATTATTATTGTTATTTTTTTTTTGATATGTTGTAAATTTGATATTGCATGCCTTCATAGGCAGAGTACATTGGTAATATATTTATAAATGACTATAGACATCTTCTGTACATGTATTTCAAGCAATAAAGAAACTTTGACTTTGACTTTGACTTTAATTTGCAATTACATTCTACATCTCTATTTGTAATTTGTAAGTTTGGATTAAATGACTCGACTGGAAGGTCCAAAAAGTTTTTAGTAGATAGTAACTAGGTATAATACTTACTTACTATAAACTATACTATTTATCAGTCTAGTGAGTAACATACTCGTAATTTAGCAGAGTCACACAGGTTAGTTAGCTCGTCAGTCGACAGGCGCAGGGTAGGTGCGGGGTCAGTGCTAGGTGGGGGAGGGGAGGGGAGGGTCGAGGGTTCAGGGACAATGCAAAGGGTACCCAAGTGAGGCACCGGCACTCGAATTAATTTGTTTAAAGCCTTTGTATGAGGAGCAGTAAACAAGAGGCCGGCATTTGTGCGAAACTTGTTACGGTTGCCTGCGACCGTGAAAATACGACGTATAAAATATTCTGAATGAGTACAACAATACCTACGTTGAGAAATAAAATAAATAGTTACCTACCTATCAAATTACTTAGGTAGGTAGGTTTGATTTATAATTAACGATCATATGAGCATGAGATTTAAAACTTGGTACCCACGAAAGTACTGTTACGTCTAACTGTTAAAATTTTTCAGAACTATGAACTCAGTTTTGGCAGCCCTACCGACCCATACCACCCGTGGGCGATTCACCTTGTATTGAACCAGACTTTGACTTCGTCATATTGATTCACCTAAAAATATACATATATAAATATTTAAACCAAACCAGACATACACGATATTACCTTACAGAAAGTAGAAAATTGGGAACATTTGCATTTAGACTGTATTGTCATTTTACCAAGGAACATAATCACTACATAGTATAAAGCAAAGTAGCTTTCCGCTTCCCGCGTCTGTATGTAATATGTATGTATGTATGTTTGCTTATATCTTTAAAACTACACAACGGATTTTGATGCGGTTTTTTTTAATAAATAGAGTGATTCAAGAGGAAGGTTTATATGTATAATATATTCATAATATAGTAGAGAAACACTGATAATTTTAGAGGTTTCTAATGTCGTAAATAAACACATTTTTTTGCGCTTACATTGCAAATGCTGGCTGAACCCCACGAGATATATCAAAATAATGTACTACAGTATTGTACACCTTAAAAACGTCTACAAAAAAGTCAACGATGGTATTAGAAATGTCTTACGCACAGCGAAGCGGGCACGGGTCAGCTAGTTATTCTATAATTCGCATTCTCGTAGCTTTGAAGTCCATCAATTCAAGTTTGATAGAAATCAACATCGAAAACGAACCTCATTTATTCGTTACAAAGGTCACGATCTTAATACATCAAAGTAAAAGAATCGAAAGCCCAATAATCCCAAAAAAAATGTAAAAAGATAATTGATGATTTAACAACCATTAATCAAATCACCCATAAGCTTGCTTTGAAAGTTTTCTAACTTCTACTCAATATGATCGTTCTGCTCGCAAAATAGTTATAAATTTCGTTGATGGGTCATCGTCTACGAATACCATTTATATATTTATTATAATTAGAACGGATTACATTTTAAATAATCAAATAACTTTAACAAATATTTAGAAATCAACTTCGTACCGCTTCTATGGAGATTAAACCCGCACCATTTACGTCTCAGTTGGACACCAGGCATAAACAGATAAAATATTATTGATGATGACCTTCCGCCTCAGAGACGCCTTGCGTTTGGATCATCTGGGGCGCGTGCTATGCAGCGCACTCTGCAGCTGATCGCGGCGACCTGGCTGCTGGTGCTTGCCCCCCTTGTGGCTTGCCCCCCTCCCCCCGCCCTGCAGCCCCCCCTTGCCGCTGCCAACTGCGCGCCCCTCTGCCACTGCCGCGGAGACCACCTCTCCTGTAACCTCGTGCCTTTCCACCGGTTCCCGCACACCAGTAAGTCTACCGTTATCATCATCGTCTCGTCAAGTTCGTTAGACACGAGTGTGTCTCTTACAAACTACTCAGAAGCGTTAGCCTAGCGCTAAAGTGCATCTAGTTAACATCGAAAGGTTTGAATACCGGCAGCCAGTGATGAAAAAGTGATAAAAAACGTATCCGGTTTGCAGATGCGGGCGTGCGGCACGTGTCTGTGGTGGGTGCGCGGCTGGGCGCACTCGGCGCCTCCGCGCTGGACGCGCGTCCTCTGCGCACTCTCGTGCTGGCTGCCAACCGGCTGCACCACCTCGAACAAGACGCCCTGGCGTGAGCATCGCCCTCTACCGACATCCACTCGCCTCCGATACCCGCTACTACCTTCATACGAACGCTTTGTTTGCAGATCGATGGTCTCGACGCTCGCTTCGCTGGATCTCGGCCACAACGAGTTCACCGAGGTGCCGACGAAGGCGCTGCGCGACCTGAAGGTGCTGAACTGGCTTAACCTGCAGAAGTAAGTTAGCGCGCATTGACATCGACCGACCGCTTGAGTCGAATGATCGAAGGTCGGTTCGTTGCAGCAACCGGATCGGCGACCTCGATCCGGAGGCCGAGTGGGGCTTCCTCGCGGATTCGCTGAGCAGCCTGTCGCTCGCCAACAACCAGCTCTGCTCGCTCGGAGTCGGCGCACTGCTTGCGCTGCGCCAGCTCGCCCAGCTCGACCTGGAGGGCAACCGGCTACACGCGATCGAGGCGCTCGCGTTGCCTTCATCGCTGACGCTGCTGCGTCTCTCCGACAACTTGCTGCCGACGCCACCTTGCGCCGCGCTGACGCAACTACCGCGCTTACGCCACTTGCACCTGCGAGGCAACTCGCTGCGCGCAACGCTCAACGCGAGCGCCGCCTGTCGCGCCGGCGCCGTCGACTCGCTCGACCTCGCGATGAACGAGCTCGACGACACGTTCGAGCTGGAGACGCCGCCGCAACCGCAGCTGCGCCGTCTGATCCTCGACCTGAACGACTTTACCGCGGTTCCCCCGTGGGTGGTCGAAGGCGGCGCGCGGCTCGAGCGACTATCGCTGTCGCACAACCGCGTCTCGCGCGTGTCCGCGGCGGCTGTGCACGCGCTGCGCTCGCTAGCGCGGCTCGACCTGGATCACAACGAGCTGCTCGTGGCTCCCGACTCGCTACGAGCGCTAGCCGCGCTGCGGCGCCTCGACCTCGCTTACAACTCGCTGCGCGAGATGCCGCGTCCTCCGCCGCACCTGCGCTATCTGTCGCTCGCCGGCAATCTGTTCGCGACGCTACCGGCGGGATTGCGGCGCCTCGCGCCCGCGACGCTCGCGTACCTCGATCTCGGCTACAACCGCATTTCCGCGCTGTCGGTCGACTCGTTCGGCGCTTGGTCGGAAGCGCTCGGCTCGCTGAACCTTCGCGGGAACCGCATCGCGCATCTCGCGGCGGACGCGTTTCCATCGACGCTGCCGCTGCGAGAACTCGTGTTGAGTTTCAACGATCTGGACCGCGTCGAACAGAGCGCGTTCGCGAACCTCACCGCGCTGCGGATGCTGGAGCTCTCCTCGACGCTGTTCGGCGGCGAGTTCCCCGCCGCGGCAGCCGATCGCGTCTCGTGGCTCAGCCTGGACAACAACGACATCCACCGCGTGGTGGCGGACGATCTGCTGAGATTTCCTGCGCTGGAGTATCTGAACATGGACTTTAACAAGATAATAGAGTTCCCGGGCGAGGTGTTCGGGCCCAGCTCGAGACTGAGGGACCTGAGGCTCGCGTACAACTACCTGAGCGAAATCCAATCGGACTTCCTGCGAGGCTCACCGGAGTTGCAGAGCGTGGACCTTTCCTACAACCGCATCCGGAACGTGAGCGTTCGAGCCTTCGGCGAGCTCCCGGCGCTACGCCACCTGAGTCTCGCGGGCAACCTGATCGCGAATCTCGCACCGCGCGCCTTCCGCGACCTGCCGCGCCTCGAGGCGCTCGATCTGCACGACAACCGTCTCACTGAGCTCAACACGGAGAGTTTCGAGCTCCTCCTCGGCGAAGAGGGGGAGCTCACCTTGAACGCGAGCCGCAACCGCATCGCGCGACTCGTGGGTGGCACCGCGCCCGTGCCGGTCGTCGCGCTGGACCTGTCTCATAATCTTCTCGAAAACCTGTCGGGCGGCTTCTTCGCGGCTATAGGCGCGCGCTTGCGACGCCTTGCGCTGACGCACAACCGCCTTGCGCACCTCGACGCTGCCTCGCTCGGCGCGCTGCCTCGTCTGCAAGCGCTGACGCTCGGCGACAGCGGAGTCGCGGCGGTGAGGAGACGCGCGCTCGCTGATGCACCGTTCTTGCAGATGTTAGATCTGTCGCGCAACGCGATCCAGCAACTGGCCGTCGAGCAGTTCCACGGGTCGAGGCACCTGCGGCACTTGCGCCTGAACGGCAATCAGTTACGAGCGCTGCCGCGGGACTGCCTCCGCAACACGGTGCTCGAGCACCTCGATCTCGCGGACAACCGGCTGGCGCTGTTCCCGGCGAGCGCGCTCGCCGCGGTCGGCTTCACGCTGCGTCGCCTTGACCTGGCGCGCAACCGCCTCGAGCACCTCGACGCGTCGATGTTCCGCTTCTGCACCGAGCTGCGCGAACTGTCCTTGGCGGGTAACCGACTCACCGCTCTCGCGGACAACGCGCTGACCCCGCTGGGGGGCCTGCTGGCGCTCGACCTCTCCGGCAACCGCCTGAAGGCCAACTTCCGCGAGCTGCTGCTGGCCGTGCCGCGGTTGCGCCGCCTCGGCCTCGCCGATGCTTCGCTGCGCACCACCCCCGCCCTGCCGCTACCCGATCTGGTGGAGCTCGATCTGAGCGGGAACCGCATTTCGGCGCTTCGAGAAACGGACGCGCGTCACCTCACGCGCCTGCGGACGCTGAGACTCGCGCGTAACGCGTTCACATCGCTGCGGCCCGCAGTGTGGGCTGCGCTGCCGCGTCTCGTGGATCTGGACGCCTCCGACAATCCGATCGTGCGATTGGTGCGCGGCTCGCTCGAGGGTCTGCCGCGCCTGCGCATCCTACGGCTCGAGCGACTGCAGCATCTCGAGGCGGTCGAGCCACGCGCCTTCCGTCCGCTGAGTGCGCTGCGCGAGCTGACGTTAGAGGCCCCTTTGGGCCGCGGTGGCGCCTCCGTCGCGGACGTGATCGCCTGCACGCCATCGCTAGAGGCGCTCACGCTGGTTGTGCGGTCAAGGGCTCTGAACTCGCAGCTGCGCGGCGTTCGCGCAGGCCGACTGAGAGCCCTGGAGATTCGCGGCGCGATGTTGCGTGAGGTGACTCCCGACGCCTTCGAGTCGCTCCACTTGGCGCGAGCTCTGACTCTGCGCCTGCGCAGCACGGGCGTAACCCGCCTACCTCCCGGGCTGGTGCAGCCGCTGGCGCGCGTGCCTCATCTGGCGCTGGACTTCAGCGACAACGAGCTAGTTGAGTTCGCACCTGCGGTCCTCTACCCGAACCTCACCGGCTGGAACCGCTTCGCCACCAAGCTGCTGCCGGGTGAGCGTTTTCGTTCCTCCTTCGCAAATCGGGTGGAAGACGGGCGATTCGGTTTGACCGCTCGCTGTGTTGCAGGCGGGCTGGTGGTGGCCGGTAACCCGCTGCGCTGCGGCTGCGCTGTGTCGTGGGTGGGCGCCTGGCTGAAGCGGTGGACAGCGGAGGTGGGCGGCTGGTCGCGGGAGGCGCGTGAGGCGGCTAGAGCGAGCGCGTGCCTATCGGGCGGTGCGGGGAGTGAGCGGTTGGCTCTGATAGCGTTGGACGAGGGTGAGGCGGAATGCAGTGCGAGCGCACTGTCGAGTCGCGCTCCCCGCACTGCGCTCCTCTTCGGCCGCCCGATGCGCGCTCTGCCGACTCCGACGCCGGCGTTTCTCTGGATGATTTTACTGCATTCAGTGAGCTAGTGACTACCGAGTCGAGTTTTCAGACTCGTGTGCTTTGACGATATTTAACCGCTACTAAAGCTCCATCTTTTTGTCCAGTCGGGTAAAAGGAGTGTATTTATGTATTTATGATTCATATGTGGGTTGACTAAAGTTTAATAAAAGTGAAGTGAAAACTAATTTATTAGCTAGGTAATCAATTTGTGATTTTACAATTCTTTATGAACGAGTGTTCTCATTAAAAATAATGGTCGGCTCAAATGTGTTGCGAGAGACTCTAAAAGTTTTTGAAATTACTGGTGAAAACTGTTTTTTTTTGTGAATGCGATCTAGAGACTGATATTACTTTAGCAAAATGACTGATAAGAAGTCTACGTTTAGAAGATTTAAAAATTAGGTACTCTTGAGTTCAATAATAATGTACTTAGTGAGTGGGTAGGTTATCTAATGTATTGAATTTTTTATAAATTTAGCAATTAAATGTACAATTCCAGCACAACGAAAAGTCTTGATTGTTTAAATTGCCAACAAATTTACCAACTGCTGCAATTGCAGTAGCAGTAGCTGAGTAGGGGGAGTCGGGAGGGAGGGACGTCATCTAATACTTAACCTATCTATCATAATGGATGACTAATGAATGAAACAAAGGGATACAAATTTACTTATTTTTACTTCAAACATCATTCATGTAACTAAATTACATTTAACCGTGATTACCATAATCATTTAAAGGGTTCCGTACCCAAAGGGTAAAATCGGAACCCTATTACTAAGACTTCGCTGTCAGTCTGTCTGTCTGTCCGTCCGTCCGTCTCTGTCACAGGGCTGTATCTCATGATAGCTAGACAGTTGAAATTTTCACAGATTATGTATTTCGGTTGCTGCTATAACAACAAATACTAAAAACAGAATAAAATAAATGTTTAAGGGGGGCTCCCATACAACAAACGTGATTTTTTTTGGCGTTTTTATAGATAATGGTACGGAACCCTTCGTGCGCGAGTCCGACTCGCACTTGGCCGGTTTTTTTTATTTAAATGTTAGTTAGAGACACGAGTACATCTACATGAAAAGTCAGGCTGAGTGTGTAATGTCGATATCATTCAATAGTCATTCATGTTCAAAGGAATTGACTGATGACTACATGAGAGTCTCATGGACATCTCGGATCTTGTAGAATATAATAGAATAGTCTCACTTTTTAAGGACGACTAAAAGAAGGACCGAAGGACTACTTTTGTGAAAATGACTCTATATCATAATGTAAAAGCAAAAAATTGAACTCCAATAAAATGAACCATCACTCATATAACGTAAGATGCTTTCGTAAAATGTAAAACATACATTTTTACAGGAAATTTCAGTATTCTCCCTATATCCTTTCTATATTTATTTTGAGGGAGTCTTTAAATTCAAATTCAAATTGTTTATTGTACTTTATGTTGTTACAATGGTGTAGGTGAAGTAGGTAGTTTCAAACATAAACCCTGTAAGGGCACAACAATATATTAAATTATCTAGGATCCCGTTTAATGAGTAAAAACTATTTTTAACTAAGAATTTTTTCGATGTCTGGTCGGAGAGCTCTTGTTTTTCATACATAGCTATATTAATTCACGCGCTACATATTTTTGGATGACAACATCTAATTATTACAATTAGCAACTAAATTTACGGCTTTGTTAGACTTGAATCCAAGAGAAGATCTCTCCGACCAGACACACGTGTTCAATAGTTGGTTCAGGCAGGCGGCATCGGCAGAGCGAGCGAAAACACAGCGGAGGAGGCACCGCTAGGCCCCAAGCAAAAGAACGTCCAGTAAGTAAGACATACTATCGATTTTTTTATTACTCGTACCTACTAATACTACGAGTAGATCATTATATAGACCCTTGACCTTGACTTCAACATGACAACTCGCATTAATATTGATGCGATGCTACTATAATAGGTAGGTAGGTACTCGTAGTAGATACCTGCTTAAACTGTACTAGCTTGCCCGTAACTCAGTTCAATTGATTGGTTTGGTTTTTATAATATTTGGGCTTGCAATCTGTCACGTATGGAATGCTAACTACTGCAAAATGTGGGCATGCCAAATATAATGTTTGGACGTGCTTCTGATTACCCCCACTAGACATCTTCAAATGATCTAAGCGTCTGGAGATCTGAGAGGATGTCTACCGTACTTGGGGATTACAGTCGTGATCCAATTTTTTTATTTTTTTTTATTTTAGTTACTAACATAGATGATTGTTCCATCTTTCAAACTGTGCTCTAACTAATGTACTCAGACGCCGTTGCCAGTTCTGCATAGAGTATATCTGTTTGCTTTGCACAAAATCTACACGCCACAGAATACCTTGGCACTGGGAATGTACCTAATGGTATTACCTCGTAAGCTTCACGGAAGACACTTTCATTTGAAAGATGAATCGATTGACATTATTTTGAAAATTTACTCTCATTCTACAACGACATTTGTCGTATTGTCGTTATTGATTGTCGTCGATATAAATAAATAAATAAATATTAGTGGACATTTCACACAGCGCCATCTAGCCCCAAACTAAGCAAAGCTTGTACTATGGGAACCAGATAACTGATATAATACATACATACGTTTTTTAAATTGTAAATACATACTTATTATATATAACACCCAGACACAGAACAAACATCTATGTTCATCACACAAATATTTATCCCGGGTAGGGATCGAACCCACAACCTACAGCGCAGAAGCCAGAGCTACTACCAACTGAGCTGTGAGTAGGGCTGCCATCCGTCCGGGTTTCCCCGGATTTGTCCTAGTTTAGAATGCGTCCGGGGAGCGTCCGAGCGGGGTTTCATTTGTAGTCCGGGTTTAAAATTAGGCCACCCGCGACACAAGCACTGTGGCGGAATTGTGAAATCAACTTTTCGATTAAGGGAGCCGTTATTAAGCTTTAAATTGCACCTTCCCCCCGTTAATATGTCCGGGTTCTCGGCTCTAAAATCCGGGGTTTTCACGTGTCTTGTCCTGGTTGCCAAATTTTAGAGATGCCTATCTCTAAAATTTGGCAACCCTAGCTGTGAGGCCAGTCGAAATCGTTTTGCAGAGTAATTGCCCAGGGGGTTTAGTCGAGAACTGAAAACCTGTAAGATCACGTTTCGATGCTATCTCGTAAGAACAATGCACCTTGCGGTCGGCAAACAGTTTAGCTGTTCCGTATGGTGTCGTGTCGGTCGAGTCGAGGAAGCCTCACATTGTGGATCGTGCCACATGTTACACGCAACATTAATAGGGACCACCACTTTTCTGTTTTAATTCATCTCTAATTTTCTAGGCTCTTGGCTCCTTGGTGACTAGGAAATTTTGTACAGGTGTAGTAGTTGGGAGTCCGGGGTACCTACATTAAAAGCTTTATTTTTAGGGTTCCGTACCCAAAGGGTAAAAACGGGACCCAATTACTAAGGCTCCGCTGTCCGTCTGTATGCCACTTTTACGTAAAGGAATAAGAGAGAAGTTGTTTGATTTTTTAGGTAATTCTAATTTTAAAACGGTTCCAACAGAATCGACACCAATGTGAATGAAATGTGTTTTTTTTTGTCATTTTTAGGGTTCCGTACCCAAAGGGTAAAAACGGGACCCTATTACTAAGACTTCGCTGACTGTCGTCTGTCTGTCTGTCTGTCCGTCCGTCTGTCTGTCACAGAGCTGTATCTCATGAACCGTGATAGCTAGATAGTTGAAATTTTCACAGATTATGTATTTCTGTTGCCGCTTTAACAACAATTCTAAAAACAGAATAAAATCAATATTTCAGGGGGGCTCCCATACAACAAACGTGATTTTTTTGGTGTTATTTATAGATAATGGTATGGAACCATTCGTGCGCGAGTCCGACTTGCACTTGGCCGGTTTTTAATATTTTGATCCTGTTTGGTTTTCCTTCATCCTCTAATGATTTGAACCTTCTGTACAGAAGACTTTATTATCGTTCTAACTAACCAACATTACCAAGTTGACATAGTTATATAGGTAGGTAGGTACTCGTATGTAGTTTCTCGTTATTTATTTGGCACCCTCAGTTATTACATAAAGTTTAAACAGGTATTGTACGAGTAGGTAACACACACACACAACGACCTTCTATTGTTGACTTTCACACATGTCATGAAATGACAAGCAAGATTAGCGTCAATGATACCCACTAATGAACACAATGACAAATTACCACTACATTCATGATGCTAGATTTACACTCTCGCCTCGTACCTCGCCTCGTGCTTCGTCTCGTGTCTCGGCTGGCACCTCGCGTGATCGATAGTAAAGGAGAGAGGCGCGAGGCGAGCCACGAGCGTCTATTCACACTCTCTTCTCGTGGTTCGTAATACTACGAGGCGAGGGTGTAAATCTAGCATTAGAATATTGCTATTGGGACAATATTTTTCCTAAAAGAGTACTTCATAGGAACCTTATACCTACCTATATAAATACTGAACACAATAAACTTTAGAGAACCAACTTTAAAGTTATGTATGGTGCAAGTGAGTCTCCAGTTTAGTCGCCAAGAAACTGCGCTCTGTAACAGAAGGGTAGGGGGTTGTGGGGGGTGGAGGCATTGGGGGAGGGGGGAGGTTGATATACGACTTTACTTAATCATAATAATGTTCTACGATACATCGGACTGAGAAATTTATTTCAGTCGAGATTTTGACTAGTTTTTGTTTCGACATTACGAAGTTATGTTTAGTTGCAATTGCACTAACAGTAAGTTCAATAAATTAAGTTTTGTATTAAAAACTTAAAAAAAAATTTTAGAAAAACTTTTGTAAAATCTAAGGTTACGTATTGTCAAGGCAAATCCAATGAATCCAAACTGTATAGTTGAAGAGAATAAATATTACCTTCGAGCTCCATCATCAGAGCAGCGCGCTGCCGTCATATTATCTGAGCTGATCTGATGATGGATTCAGGAGCTGTTCAACTATTAGATTTTTAGACGGATAAGATTACAAAAATAACAAATATAATTTAAATATCTCAAAGGCTTACAAAATACTTACAAATGCATACTTATCACTACATAGTATAAAGCAAAGTCGCTTTCCGCTTCCCGCGTCTGTATGTAATAGGTATGTATGTATGTATGTATGTATGTTTGCTTATATCTTTAAAACTACACAACGGATTTTGATGCGGTTTTTTTTAATAAATAGAGTGATTCAAGAGGAAGGTTTATATGTATAATACATGCATAATATAGTAGAGAAACACTGATAATTTTAGAGGTTTCTAATGTGATGTCGTAAATAAACACATTTTTTTGCGCTTACATTGCAACTGCTGGCTGTACCCCACGAGATATATCAAAATAATGTAAGTACTACAGTATTGTACACCTTAAAAACGTCTACAAAAAAGTCAACGATGGTATTAGAAATGTCTTACGCACAGCGAAGCGGGCACGGGTCAGCTAGTTTTATATAAAAATAAATAGCTGTATTTCCGTAATGACTGCATATAATTAAAATAACTAGGAATTCAGTATTTCCTTGTTTGCTTGTTTTTGAAAAAACACAGTCGGCAAAACTAATAAATACTATAGAAAACTAAATAAAAACTACTATAAAAATATCCATCTTAAACAATTAAAACATTACATTCCAAATGATAAACTTCGCAGCCATATTATCTGAACTTGTCAGGTATGCAAAGTTTGAACTTAATTGAACTATTTACTGAAGAGTTCCGTTGAACAGTTCAGATCAGATCAGATCAGTTCTTTGTCACCATATTATTGTATTGTCACTGAAGTTACCAGGTAATAATTTATTTCAAATTAATTAGTTGGGGGAACTTTTTGCAAGATATTTATTTATTTATTTCGTAAAAAAAAGTAGCCTATGTCCTTCCTCACGGTTCAGTGGTTTTGATGTAACAGACAGAATAGCTGTGCCCGCGACTCCGTCCGTAAATCCTTGTGTGTTATTAAGTTAATGTATTGGTAATATTGTTTAGATCACGTTAACATGTTTGTGGTTTAAGAGGCTCCCAATCGCTGATTGCTCTTTTTCGAAACGAAAAACGAAATACTTCTGAACAAGCCACATCTCCTATTTTTATAAATATATTACTTCAGGTTCCTACCTAGATTTCTATGCTGAAAACATAATAGCAGAAACTTTTCACGATAAAGATATTATTTCAAAATGATACGTTTTAGAATTTATGATCGAAATATTTTGATACCTACTATTAAGATAGACTTGTGATTTATTGTTAAAGATAGGTAATATGTAGATCTAGATTTCTATTAGAGTAGATTTTTGATAAGTAATTATACATAATTTATATCATTAATTTAATCGAAAAGCAAAGGTGGAGCACGCGCCGACGTGTGTTTGTCGTCATTGCAGCGGTCGGTAGGATTATTTATCGAAGTGATTAAAGATGGGTATGTACATCTTTATTCACATATACTATACATTATTAAATAGGAGATGTGGCAAAGCTTCCGGGTAAACTATGTTGAAAGTTGACACGTCTACTCCAGCAACACGAATAATAACACACCGATACTGGGAATTGCGTTCTTTTAAATTGGAATGGAAAATTATTTGGTCAATCGTCAATCGTCAATCGTTATCGTCATTCGTCAATCGTCAATCGTCAATCGTCAATCGTCAATCGTTATCGTCAATCGTTATCGTCAATCGTTATCGTCAATCGTCAATCGTTATCGTCAATCGTCAATCGTCAATCGTCAATCGTCAATCGTTATCGTCAATCGTTATCGTCAATCGTATCGTCAATCGTTATCGTCAATCGTATCGTTATCGTCAATCGTTATCGTCAATCGTTATCGTCAATCGTTATCGTCAATCGTTATCGTCAATTGTTATCGTCAATCGTCAATCGTCAAACGTTAGCGTCAATCGTTATCGTTACCGTCAATCGTTTTCTCAATCGTCAATCGTTATCGTCAATCGTTATCGTCAATCGTTATCGTCAATCGTCAATCGTTATCGTCAATCGTCAATCGTCAATCGTCAATCGTCAATCGTCAATCGTCAATCGTTATCGTCAATCGTTATCGTCAATCGTATCGTCAATCGTTATCGTCAATCGTATCGTTATCGTCAATCGTTATCGTCAATCGTTATCGTCAATCGTCAATCGTTATCGTCCATCGTTATCGTCAATCGTCAATCGTCAATCGTCAAGCATCAATTAGAATCAATCAGTCAGCGACCTCTCTACAGATTTATTATAAGTATAGATCTAAACATGTTAAGATTATGTGGTATGTAAATAATTCTGTTTTGTTTTTATAGTCGGATCCTTAAAAAATAGTTTTTAAGGAACCTTTGTCGGTATCCGACCATGTCGGTTCCTTAATGTCCTCCCGACTAACGTACTCTACACCATCTCTTGACTAAAAAGCCCTAATATGGACCTGAAGAATGGCAAACACAACATTGACAAAAACTTCAAAAAATATTAAGTTTTTATTTATACTATAATTATAGACTAAGTAATAAATAAACTAGAAATATTATGAAATATAACATTTTAAATCAGGGTAAGTTACATAAATATATAGGAGGTAGGTGATACCTTTACTTATTTTGTTGTTCCCTTAGATATGTATATCTGCGGGGTCATTACCACAAACATAACTTTCCTTTGCGACGAGGGTTTTTTACAGCTCCATGCGAACGAATGTTAAAACATTACATTCTTTTTATACTCTTATCTTACCTACCTACCTATCCAGATTCAGCTCTTGTCGGTGTATTTGAAGCAGGTCTCTACATTATTCATGACGTGTTACAAAAATCTAATTAAAATAAATTAAATTTATAATCCTAATCCTATCCTAATAATAATAAATGCGAAAGTTTGTGATAAGGCTAATCAAAAATAAACGACAAATCGGATTAAGTTGTAATTTTCTGTAGATGTGGATATAATGCCCGAATAAATAAAATTGACTACTTTAAAATATGAAAAACATCCCCAAAATGATAAAAAACGGAAAAGGGATGATTTTTGTATAGATGGCGCTGTGAGCATCAAATCTGACACCACAGCACAGACTAAAAACATTATTTTTTATTCGATTATTGAAATTTCACAGGACAACATCTGTCACGGGTCGGCTAGTAAAATATATGTAAGAAAAATCCCACCAAAAACATTCTGTAAAAAACTAGCCAAGTCTCGATGGAGCTGCTTGTTTATCTCTAAAAAGTAATGAAATCTAGACAAAGTCGTGTCAAGTCTGAGGTTCTTTACTGCGATTTCTTTATTATTATAGAATGTTGTGTGACTTGGCCGTTGAACATTCTTTATACGTTGGTGGGTACAAGTCAATTTTGTTTACACGTAATGTTATATCTGTTGTAACTACAGATAATAGCCAATACAGGTATTGGTAATTGGACGCTAGTGTCTTATTTTAGGCTGTTGTTGATCTTGCAACACATGCATTCAGCATTGACAATGCTGACTTCTGCTGTCTTCTTGGAGCGTCAAATCGACCACCGATCTAACATAAAATAGACGTATTTTTTATACTGTTTGTTTCAGGCTCGCCTTTACATAAGTGTTATTGAAATACGCAGCTTTATCAAGCCTACAATTGACTGGTTATTGAATCAACGTTTTCTAAGTGGCAATTTTCCATCGTTAATGGGTAGCGGTTCTGGCGACAGATTGGTGCAATGGTGTCATGGAGCACCTGGTTTTGTACCCTTGTGTACTCTTCAACGGCCAAGTCACATAACATTCTATAATAATAAAGAAATCGCAGTAAAGAACCTCAGACTTGACACGACTTTGTCTAGATTTCATTACTTTTTAGAGATAAACAAGCACCTCCATCGAGACTTGGCTAGTTTTTTACAGAATGTTTTTGGTGGGATTTCACTTCTTTTTGTAGAAACGTGGGCTTATTGATTTATTTTATTAGATTTTCTTATTTGACACAGTTTTTTTTCTTTTTATGAGTAGTTTTTTATTATAAAAACAAATCGTAAGCGCGTTTAAAATACAGTCAGCGCCAGCTAGCGACGTGTGCGGGTTATCACCGCCACTCTTAATCCAATGCATTATATTTTGATCAAATTTTGAGCGAAATTAATATTTTAGTTTATTTAATTTGTTAATTTGTTTATTCAATTTGTGTAATGTTCGAGTAGAATAAAGTTAATCGTTCGACTATTTCTTCTTGTAAACTTGTAAGTATAAGTAAGTATAAAAGCCAGTCTAGTCTTATCCAGAGTTTTCCTTTAATTTTATTGCGTACTAGCAGTCCGCCCCGGCGCCGTCGGCGTCGCACGGATGTAATAATGATATTATAGGTAATTTTTTTACACCTTGGGTTACATTATCGAATTTTTCATAAGGATCCCTAATAAAACTTTTAGTATCGCAGACTTTTTTTGTATTATATAGATATTGATGTCCTCTTTAAAACTGTAGTACATCACTTTGCTCTATTGTCAACAATTTCAGCAGAGTACGCGATATAAGGATTTTTTTGGATTTTTTTCACACGTTGGGTTACATTATCGAAGTTTTCATACGGATCCCTAATAGTGAGACATATGGTATTACATACTTTTTTGTAGATATTGATGTCCTCTTTAAAACTGTAGTACATTACTTTGCTCTATTGTCAACAATTTCAGCAGCGTACGCGATCTATGGATTATTTTGTTTTTTTTACACGTTGGGTTACATTATCGAAGTTTTCATACGGATCCCTAATAGTTAGACATATAGTATTGCATACTTTTTTGTAGATATTGATGTCCTATTTAAAACTGTAGTACATTACTTTGCTCTATTGTCAATAATTACAGCAGCAAACGCAATATAAAGTTTTTTTTTGATTTTTTCACACTTTGGATTACATTATCGATGTTTTCATACGGATCCCTAATATTTTTGAAAATATACTATAGCCTATGTTCATCAGGGATAATGTAGGATTCTAATGGTGAAAGAATTTTTCAATTCGGTCCAGTAGTTGAATATTTTTTGTAAAGGCGGTATGTCGATCTCTAATAGTTTGGTTAGGCTTTTGTGTTTTCTTATCAGGGTCACCAGGTACTCCAGATCTTCGATTATCCTAGTTTTTATGGTTTTCCCTTTATGTGGCCATTAAACCCTAACTCTGTGCCAAATTTCAGCTCTCTGAGTTTATGGGAAGTACTAGTTCTATTCTGATGATCATGAGTGAGTGAGTGAGTGAGTGAGTGAGTGTCTGTCTAAAATTCGAAACTTTGCTTTCGCTTAACTTCGTAACTAAATGACCTACAGGCTTGAAATTTTGGATTTTAAGTATGTGATTATGGCTTACTGGATGACGAAAATTTCAGCGTTCTGGTCTTATCCAGAGGTTCTCAAATAGGGGCCTGAAAATGCGGCGAAATGGTTCCAGTAAAGGATGGTACGGCAGTGTTTGCTTCGCGCTCGACTTGGCGGGGGCACTGCCGTGCCCCCAAATAATAATTGCTCTAATAATGTATGCAAAAGTATTTCAGTACTTAGCAGTGCATTATGAGATATGATGGCGCTTTTATAGATCCTACATATTTAAAGAATCCTTAAATAAAAGTTCTATGATTTCGTGCTTGACCATGATACAGATACAGGGTGATTAATCATACATTAATATGTATGATTGAAGGGGGCAGTAGATACACTAAAACGAAAGACCCCAGATATACATCAAGGTTATAATTTGAATACTTAATCATCGATGGAGGTGGTCGAGTGAGCAGTACATTCATACTAATATTATGCATGCATGGTCTGTGAGCACTAGCAGAAAAGCACGGTCCAATGCATATTCACACACCAAAAAAAAAAAGTGCTTCTATGATATCTACCTACTTAACATAGACACGAGAACGAAACAGCAAAAGCAGCTAGTTGAATAACTTTATGTCAATTATCGCGGTCGCGGGCGATGCTCATGATGAAGAGCATCTGAAATGTCTCGAAACGTCAGCAATACAAGAAAAAACGTGGTAATTAGCCGTATTTCTATTTAAAATGATTAACAACCACGATAATTTAATATATTTTGATACTTTTTAGTATGAATTAGTAAGAATATAATAATTTCTATTCTGAGTATATCGCACAGCCATTACATTTCACAATTAGGTACCGGTTACAGGTATTAAGTGATTCAGTGATTGTACAAAGGCTGTGTGGCGTTTGCCGATCAAAGAGAGCTTGAGCCGAGGGACGACTATAACTATGCAGATACAACGTCTATGTAAAGCTGCGGCTCAAAGTTGGTTTGACCATCTACAGCTACACTACATAGGGTAAGAGCGCTGCTTTTGGCCACTTTAACAACATTTTAATATTCAATTTTAAGGTGATAAGTGATATTGTTGACTTTTTGTATGGGCTGAGTCTACCCGAATAAGACGGAAAAAGTGATAAAACTGCATTATCTTGAAAACCATCAAATTTGGAGAAAAAACAATTCTGCATTCATCAAAAACATTTATTACTTGTCTTAACGCGAATTGTGCGAATATTTGAATGAGTTTCGAGCTGAAGCCGGAGCTGAGAAGGATGTGAACAGCATTATCATTTCTGCTTGAGTTCTGCCATTATTCCAAACAACAACTATATTCTCAGGAAAAACAGTATCTTATCTTCATGCATCAGTTGCCTGAACACACTTTAGCAGGAACTAAGTCAGTGTTCGCTTTGGAGAGTCACTACACTAGGCATGAGGTAAATTTTTAGTGTAGCTATAGGTACATAAAATACAGGCACCAATAAACTCTTGTCACATTGAGTTAAGAAAACTATAAAATAAATAAAAATAAAAATTGTTTTATTCAGACAACATTGGGGTGCTTCCATACAAGTTTACACAATAATTAAAATTGAAAAATAAAAACGTCACAAACGACTATTACTATAAGGCAACTAAAAATACTGAGGGTAGGTACCTAATATAAGATACGCCTTCAAAAACTTAACTTGTAAAAAAGCCAAGTCAAAAAGTTGTGAGATCCATGTAATACCAAGTCGGTTAATTTATTCAGTCCCTACTCTGTCATAAGTTATTACGTAAAGGTTAGCTAATTACGATTAGGTTATGAGTTGTGTAGTTTGCTGACGAGTAGTTGCGGCTCTGCTAACTGCTAACTAGTAAGGCTAAAGTGAACATAAAGCTGCTATATAAGGAAGGTAACCAATGAAATTTTTAATTTTAGCACATCAACAAGTTTTTTTTTCGTAAAGTAAAATTAGTTTGAAGCGCGTGATTAGTTGGTAACGATATTTTTTTGTAAATTTGTATTCCTTGAAATCTGGGCGCACGGCAGTGCCCCCGCCAAGTCAAGCAATAAAGCGGCACGGCTGTACCATCCTTTTCTCGAAGCAGTTCAGGCCATTTTCGACCCCCTATAATTTCGTTGTGGATAAAACTAGAAGCCTGAATTTTCAGTAACCAAGCAGTCACTATATAAACACGGTATATTTCAAATTTCATTCAATTTGAACCAGTAGATTAAGAATTATAACTAGTCAAAGTTTCCTATTTTGTCACTCACTCACTGACTGACTGACTGACAATCATCAAAAATTTAAGGCACTTCTAGCAGACATAGAAGCTTCATATTTGAAACACAATTAGTGTTTAGTGTAAAAATCCTAAAAAAACCTACCAAGAGCGAGTCGAACTCGCGCACGTCGAGTTCCGTACCATTATCTATAAAACACGTTTGTTGTATGGGAGCCCCCCTTAAATATTTATTTTATTCTGTTTTTAGTATATGTTGTTACAGCAGCAACAGAAATACATCATCTGTGAAAATTTCAACTGTCTAGCTATCATGGTTCATGAGATACAGCCCTGTGATAGACAAGACGGACAGACAGACCGACAGACCGACAGACCGACAGACAGACAGACGGACAGACGGACAGACGGACAGACGGACAGACGGACAGACGTACAGATGGACAGACGAACGAACGGACAGTGGAGTATTAGTAACAGGGTTCCGTTTTTACTCTTTAGGTACGGAACCCTAAAAAGTAGGGCTATCTACAAAAATAAATGAGATGCCATCAAAAACATAACTTGTAAAAAAAGCCAAGTCTCGCAACGCAATTCAGTTCTTATACCGTAAAAAGTTGTCCCTACTTTAAGGGTCGTTCTGACTTATGTTATTACGTAATTAGCTAACCTTTACGTAATAACTTAAGACAGAAGGACCCTTAAAGTAGGGACTGAATAAATTAACCGACTTGGTATTACATGGATCTCACAACTTTTTACGGTAGAAGAACTGAATTGCGTTGCGAGACTTGGCTTTTTTTACAAGTTATGTTTTTGATGGCATACATATTACAAAACAAGATAAAATTGTTAACAAGCACGTTAGCTCATCAAAAACTTATAACTCAAAAATATATTTTGAATCTTAAAATCATCCAACGTGTTATGTGCAAATACTCGTTTTATAAAACTGGTATTTCACTATGATACGATTTAACCTATTCCGTACCAAATAGACGCAGTGCGCTCAATACGTTCAATAAAATCTCAGCAAACAATGGCTGAAGCGGAATTACAATGCATCGCGTCCGCCGCTCGCTGCCACAATAAAAGGAACCGCCACAGCCACAACCACAGCCACCATGCAACCGCCACCGCCTCCGGACGTAGACACGAGGCGCGGTGCAATGCACACACATTGCTTTTTTTTCGATTCTGCATAAACCAGAGACGAGTTTCATTATCAGACCATTCAGTTCAATATTGGAGATTACCAATTTTTAGGTAATCCTTACTTTTGTCTGAATTTCGGTTTCGTATGAAGTTAGGTTTAAAGAATTTTATTTCTCATAAAAACACAGAGTTCACTTAAAATGAGATACAAATACTTAAACATTGCGTTTTAAATGATTACACCTAGGGGCCTAGTACAGTTGGTATATTTTTAAATAGATCGATAAGTTGAACGCATACAATTAACATTAAAACAACAATAAAATATATACAAAATAAAACAAAATAGGTTAACATACTACATAGAGTGGTTACCAAGATAACAGAAATTAATATATATTAATAGATATGATATGATATAAGTTAGAGTGAGAACTGCATTTTTTTAGACTTATGCTGGCAGCTGCAACTTCTGCTGACTACCGTCCAGTTAAAATTTACCTCTAGTCGCTCACCTACACAACAATTCGCAGGACGCGATTTGTCTATTTGTGTCTAAATCATGTAAAGTGAAAAAAAAAATATAGGATCACGACTGTAATCCCCAAGTACGGTAGACATATTCTCAGATCTCCAGACGCTTAGATCCTTTGAAGATGTCTAGTGGGGGTAGTCAGAGGCACGTCCAAACATTATATTTGGCACATGCCCACATTTTGCAGTAGTTAGCATTCCATATGTGACAGGTTGCAAGCCCATCGCCGCTTATAAGAATACTAACTGGTTTCCACACGATGTTTTTCATCACCGTTTTGAGCACATGTTTTTGATGCGCCACCCACTCGGCCAACACGGCTTATGTACAGTGAGTACATACATATCCCATGCATGGCCATATTATTACGTTTGTTGAATACTAGGGTAAACCGTAAACCGCGCTTCGGAGGTACCTACGTGGCCCCGTACATATCATGGAACCTAATCCATTTACTTCCGGATTATCTGAAAATCGAAGCAAAGCGTGGTGCACTCCACTACGCAACATGCTCACACGTACACACGCAAACACGCACACCGCATGCACATGTGTAACATCGCCCAGAGAGTAGAGTAATGCTACTCGTAGTGTGCGCAGAAGAGAGATTTATGCTTCAATCTGATTTGTAAATTCCGGGTTTAGAAGCTTACAAACTAATTAAACAAGGATAGCGTGAGATGAATCTTTAAACTGAAAAAAGAAACAAATGTTTTAGCTTTGCGTGGTTTAGGTATATTTATTTGTAATGATTTTGTTCAAACATCAATAATAATGGTGACGTAATACTTAATAGTGCACGCATTGTCCATCTCGCGTCTAACGGTCGAACGAGTTCACTCAACCTTACGGTTTTGAACAATAAATTATACCTACCTTACGTGAATACGAAGAGTTTTACAACTCTCCCTAAAATATACTAATATGGTAGCTCAGCATCAGCAGTCAGCATGTCCGTACTTTACGCCGCATCCACATTAAGCCGCGATCGTTACGTTTTCCTCGTAAAAGCATCCCATCCAAGCCTCAATTACTTCAAAAAAGATCTGAGGAATTCCTTTATGCGATTACTCGGCGTAGCAAATATCGTAGCGGCTCTACGGCGTCGTAGCCAATCTCGTAGTCTTCTACGAATGGTATTACGAGATGGAATGTTATTATTTTGGCGAATAGCTTGAATTAGTTAGTCAGAAAGGTTTGGTACTGAAACGGCATTAGCGTTGATCTTGTGAAGCCGCTGGTCGCGGGTGTAGGGAGGAGGGGGGGGGGGGAAAGATTACTTAAGTGAATTTGTTTGCTCTTTTATGATATAAAACTTGTATTTGATTGTGAGTTTGTGACTAAACATTAGCGCAATGAGCAGTCTGCGTGTGTGAGCATTAGAGAGAGTACAGAAATAGTAATAGATGCCACTCACAAAATGAAGGGATCAGCTCCGTTCCAGCAGGAGGACGATAGCGGAATACCGATGCGCACACATTTACAGTAATTTAGTGATGACGCCACGCGATACAAACCAAAAGTGACGCAGGATATCCTAATAATATTATAAATGCGAAAGTTTGTGATAAGACTGCTATGTTTGTGATAAGACTGATGTTTGTTCCCTAATCCAAAATAAACAACAAAACGGATTAAGATGAAATTTGCTGTAGTATGTAGATAAAAAATAAGAATAAATAAAGGGGCAACTTATAATCCGAAAAACAACCCTTAAATGAAAAAAAAACGCAAAAAGGATGATTTTGATATAGATGGCGCTGGTGTGCAACAAATCTGACATCACAGACTAAAACCATTTAGTCGCCATAGCAACGCAGTTTTGACTAATGAACGATACGAATTCTACCAAAATTCGTAATTTATTTTATCAGTACAGGGTTTGTTGGGAAAAAAATTTTAGTTGTCTGAAATTGCTTTTTTTATGCATTTATTTAAATTGAGGAAGGACAAGTCTGTCACTGGTCGGCTAGTTATTCATAAAAGCTATGATTTCATCGAGATAAATAATGGATTTTACAGAAATATGATTGTTTTTATTGTAATATACTATACTAGAGACCCGCCCCGGCTTCGCACGGGTTTAATACATATAAACCTTCCTCCTAAAACAATCTATCTATTTAAAAAAACCGCTTCAAAATCCGTTGTGTAGTTTTAAAGATATAAGCATACATACAGACGCGGGAAGCGACTTTGCTTTATACCATGTAGTGATAGTGATTATTATATGTATATTAAACTAGCGACCAGCCCCGGTTTAGCACGAGTTTAATACATATAAACCTTCATCCTGAATCACTCTATCTATTTAAAAAAAACCGCTTTTAAATCCGTTGTGTAGTTTTAAAGATATAAGCATACATACAGACGCGGGAAGCGACTTTGCTTTATACTATGTAGTGATAGTGATTATTATATGTATATTAAACTAGCGACCAGCCCCGGTTTAGCACGAGTTTAATACATATAAACCTTCATCCTGAATCACTCTATCTATTAAAAAAAACCGCATCAAAATCCGTTGTGTAGTTTTAATGATATAAGCATACATACATACATACATACAGACGCGGGAAGCGGGAAGCGACTTTGCTTTATACTATGTAGTGATATACCAAATTGCGTATTAGAGCCATTCTTTGTAACGTTTTTTATGGACTTAAGTTCATTAGATCGGCAGTTCCATATAGGAATTCGGAAGTGAACGATGCCACCGGAGACTTGCAAGTTATGGGAATGCGGATGATGTAGAGACGTCTGCCATTTCGATTGGGATCGTTGAAATCTGAAATGTAGAGCATATTTGTACACGAAAACCCTATTTTGAATTAATTCAGTGTGTGAAGGATAATGCAGTATATTTATTGCTTATATTGGTATATTAAAATAACAAGGAATACTATTAGAATGCTTGAAAACATTATAATCATTAATTTTAACATTATAATAAAGTCGTGTTGGCCGAGTTGGAGGTACCTCGACTTTCAATTTGAAGGTCGAGAGTGAGTGTATCAATGGATTTTTCTACTCGAAAAATGTATATGCGCATCAAAAACACGTGCTTAAAACGGTGTAGAAAAACATCGTGAGGAAACCAGTTAGTATTCTTATAAGCGGCGATGGGCTTGCAACCTGTCACGTATGGAATGCTAACTACTGCAAAATGTGGGCATGTGCCAAATATAATGTTTGGACGTGCCTCTGACTACCCCCACTAGACATTTCCAAAGAACGCTTAGAGCGTCTGGAGATCTGAGAGGATGTCTACTGTACTTGGGGATTACAGTCGTTATCCTATTTATTTATATATATTTTTTTATAATCACAGCCAGCTGAATGAATTGTTATGTTTGTCTGTTGTAACGCAAAGCTTCGTCCCAACAATTACCTCAAAGATGTCCCGTGAACTTACTTTCAACAATTAAAAGTCGTGTGTCGGGATGGTGGGGGGAAAGTGGGTGGATGCTGGGTGGGGAGGGGGGGGGGGAGTACAACAGATGAAAGAGGTGACGGGGGCAAGATTGCGCGACTCAGTTTCAAGTTTACTTAATTAGTCACTGCGTCCTGTCGCGCTGCGCTAAGTTTTATTTACTATTTTAGTACATACGGGTATATTAAATACATAGAATTTTACATAGAGTTAGGTACACTTGTATCTTTACAAGGTAGGCAAGAAACAAACTTTCCTTTTGCAACTTGCTAAACAAACGATCCTGAAATACATAGTGAAATGAAATAAAAAATGTTAACACAAAAATCTGGCGTATTATTTTTTAATTTTTTAGGTAAACTGATCACCGTAACTTATGATATCCTGTACGCGCAGTGAGTATGTGATCCTAACGCTGTATCCGGCAGACTGGCAGACATATAAATTAGTGATTTTTTAAATAAATTAACCTGTTAATTATTTTGAAACATCTAGCTAGAGTGAGTGAATGAGCTGAAATACATCGGCTAAAACTTTCCTGTGGTTCCTTGCCTCACACGCGATGTTGACGAAGTTTGCAACTTTCTCGTGACAGAGCTTTAAATTAAACCTGCTACAGCCTGGAGATAAAGTAGCTGGTTCAGTCTATACGCCTTCTCTGCTAAACTTTGCCCCTAACGCTAGATTTACACTCTCGCCTCGTACCTCGCCTCGTGATTCGTCTCGTGTCTCGGCTCGCACCTCGCGTGATCGATAGTAAAGGAGAGAGGCAAGGGGCGAGCCACGAGCGTCTATTCACACTCTCTTCTCGTGGTTCGCCTCGCACCTCGTCTCGCGACTCGTACGCGAGTGTAAATCTAGTATAAGAATAGTCTAAAATGAAGAGAAGGTGGCCCAGCCACCCCTTTCGGTCTACGCTTAGGATGTGGGATATAGTTTGCATTCAAGAGTACTCGTAATTGCAAGTCACACATGTTTGGTACCGGAAAATGGCGTCATCTAATTAAGTATTTTTTTGTTATTAATTTCGCGTTCAGAATCCTTTAATTGCTACTAAAAAGAATTCACGGGTAACAGTGGGGACGATAGCAGAACACTCTCTGCTAGGCTATGGATGTCTTAAATCAGATGTTTTATACCTGTTGGTATTGTATTGAGAAAAAAAGTAATTCTTTAGTCGCTCTTCACAAACACGCTTTTTGCCAACTCGAGAGAACGTCTGCACTAACATCGGTAATAACGACATGGGCTATCGCATCTGCACGAACATACAAAAATAGACTCTGTTGCCATCCAACAAGATCCATTTTCGATAGCCGGTTAGAGAGTTAAAAGCTTGTCACATATTTGTTGTACAAAATAAAATGTATTTTACTGCGTTGTGATAAAGTTGCAAATAGGTGCGCAGTTTATTCAATTTGCAGAGCATTGTCGTCCGCCTGAGACACGCTCTGGCACGCGGCCAGATGAGGCGATGCCTGCGACGTCACACTCATTGACATACCTGCTGTGTGCAGGTGCACAATGCACATTGCGCACAGTAGGTAGGTATAAGAGGCAAGAGAATATGTTTATTTTATTTTTATTCTTAACACTCACTAAATATATTGTTTTCACATACAATATACAATTTGTATTTTTTAGGGTTCCATACCCAGAGGGTAAAAACGGAACCCTATTACTAAGACTTCGCTGTCCGTCTGTCCGTCTGTCCGTCTGTCCGTCTGTCCGTCTGTCCGTCTGTCCGTCTGTCCGTCTGTCCGTCTGTCCGTCTGTCTGTCCGTCTATCCGTCTGTCTGTCCGTCTGTCTGTCTGTCCGTCTGTCTGTCCGTCTGTCTGTCCGTCTGTCTGTCCGTCTGTCTGTCCGTCTGTCTGTCACAGGACTGTATCTCATGAACCGTGATAGCTAGACAGTTGACATTTTCACAGATTACTTATTTCTGTTGCTACTCTAACAACAAATTCTAAAAACAGAATAAAATAAATATTCCCATACAACGACTCGCACTTGGCTGGTGTTTATTTAATATTTGAAAATATAAAAAAAAACTAACCAAGTGCGTGTCGAGCCACACGCAATGTAGTGTTTCGAAGTTTACACAGCTAACAACCATAAATAAGTAATTTTCAACGATATTTGTATTATACAGTTTACTTTTAGTTTACGAGTAATCGTCGAGCAACTTAAAAAATACATTTTCTTAGTTGGTCGATGATTACTCGTAAACTTGTAAAGCCAACTTAGCCATGATAATTTTCCTTTGAAATTGGTACTTAGCTAATGTTAGCTACCTAGTACTTTTGTGGGAAAATATTTGTAAAAATACCTATGTAAAAATAAAACCAGTTTCATTGCCATCAACAGCCAACAACTCATTTTTTATTATCTGTCAAACTTAAAAAGTTTTCTTTTGAACAAAAAGGTTACATCACAAAAAAGTATTTATTAGGTTTTCACTAAAAAGTATTTCATAGGTTCTGTCGTCTACATCCTACTGGTACCAATTGGAGTGGGGCTTTGTGCAAACCGTTTAAAACTATCTCCATGAACTCGGCAATGAGTTTTATCGACGAATTTTATGTTCCCAAACGAATTAGAGCGGAAAGTTGAGTTGGTGACTCGCGTTTCTATTGTTAGCATTCAATACTCGTATAACATTAAGGGGCTCCCAGTCGCTGATTGCTCTTTTTCGAAACGAAAAAAGAAATACTTCGGAACAAGCCACATCTCCTATTTTTATAAGAATATTACTTCAGGTTCCTACCTAGATTTCTATTAAGCTGAAAACATAATAGCAGAAACTTTTCACGATAAAGATATTATTTCAAAATGATACGTTTTAGAATTTATGATCGAAATATTTTATATACCTACTATTAAAATCAACTTGTGATTTATTGTTAAAGATAGGTAATATGTAGATCTAGATTTCTATTAGAATAGATTTTTGATAAGTAATTATACATAATTTATATCATTAATTTATTCGAAAAGCTAAGGCGGACCACGCGCCGACGTGTGTTTGTCGTCATTGCAGCGGTCAGTAGGATTATTTATCGAAGTGATTAAAGATGGGTACATCTTTATTCACATATACTATACATTATAAAATAGGAGATGTGGCTTGTTCACAAGTATTTATTTTTTCGTTTCGAACAAAAACAATCGTCGACTGGGAGAGCGCCTTAACGGAATTTTAGCTTCTGCAAAATGTGCTTGAGTTTTATTCCAGATCTAACAGTTCTGTTTATTTGACTATCTGTTCGATGACTTTGAGTTTATTAAAAGAAGGCATCTTAGATCCCACTTGAGTGGGGTCGGCATAATACATAGGTACTAACTCTACCAAAAAATAACCAGTTGAAGATACGACAAAAAAACGCAACCAATCCTAATAATATTATAAATGCGAAAGTTTGTGAGTTTGTATGTATGTTTGTTCCTCAATCAGGCCTAAACGACAAAACGGTTTAAGTTGAAGTTTGCTGTAGATGTAGATATAATGCCCGAATAAATAATAGATTAAAATATGAAAAATATCCCAAAAACTATAAAAAACGCAAAAGGGATGATTTCTGTATAGATGGCGCTGGTGTGCAACAAATCTGACAACTGAAACGGTCTGATCATTCAGTCTTCTATTCGATTATTAAAATTTGACAGGACAACGTCTGTCACGGGTCGGCTAGTTATATATATTTTTTAAATAATACATATTTTGGTTTTTCCTGCATAATGATCCATTTTTGGAAACCTTTATAACGTAAAATATAATTTTTGAGGTTTACATTAATTCCACTAAAAAGAAAACTTAAGGTAAGTACTTGTAAGTGTGCAATTTATATTCAAAGGAGATGGACAAGAATATCGCGAAACATGTTTTATAGCTCCTATATTATAGCGCCTTCTCGCGTTACTGCACTTTCTGCAAATTGTACCGAAAACAAATGGAGTACAGGCATCCAAGCAACATGCACGCGATGTACATTTTAAGACCTTAACTATATTGAAATAGAGTTCACTTTAGAGTACAATATTATGCTTGTGTTGTGGACCGTAAAAGCTATTTTAGAAGCGAGTAAATTCACAAGTAAAACAAAATAAGCTTCAGCAGCTGCGTTACTGCGATATAAAGTACACGCATCATGCGCCCATCTGGCGGCGTTGGGAATTGTTAACCACGAAGATGTTTAAAGGGGGTAACTGGAGGGACTTCCAAACTTTATTAAACTACCTACATTTTACATTACTTTCTTCAAAAGGTTTTCACTCACAATTTTGAGCATATTTTTTTGAAATATAACATTATAATTTATAATTCAAACACGGCAACGACTTGAACTCATATCGACCTTCGGAATAAAAGTTGAGGCCCTAATGACTCTAATGAATGCCATAAATAATAATTAGAAAATATGACATGTGTTCTACTCGTAGTCGTAGTACAGACAGGAGCTATTTAACCTTTTGCCACACACCGATGTGAAGCATTGCGGATGCGGATGTTAGTTCCACCCCATTTGCATTTTTCGTTTCAGTTTGCATTGAAAATAAAACAACAATCGCACGCCCATCAGACTTGTTAGTCCGAGAATCAGCGACGCCATATCTTTTTATATACGAGTACCTAATTATCTACAAAATAAAAAGTTTATCGAGATCAGTTGGCGCTGAATTAAACCTGGATTGGGTTCCTGGTCGTTGTTTTAGAAGCAAACGTGAGTCGAATCAATTTAGAGATTTCTTAAAAGATGTATTGTAGCGTTATGAAGTTAGCTTCGAGTCTATGGCGAGCGCTGATTGGCTGCCGCAAGCGCGTTCCTCAAACATTCACGCCGCAACGTAACAAACCGCAAATCGCGATAATGCCCACAATGCCACCATGCAGGGTACTGTGTGATATTTGCATGAATTAATAAATACTTTCTATGAATAAAAATAAAATAAACAAATATTAGTGGACAGCGTAGCAGAAGCGTAGCAGTAGCGTAGCAGTTTTTAAAGTAAAAACCTACATAATTGCCCGTCAATGTCGATGTGCTGGAACATAATTACCTTAAGGTGATAAGTGAATTTTTTACGTTTTGTATGGGCTGAGTCTACTCGGATAAGACAGAAAAATTGAGAAAAAAGCATTATATTGAAAAAAAAAGATTTTAATTTCGGTAGCTAGTATGTAGTAGTATGATTATCTAACGAATTATATAAAAATGAACTATTTAGCTATTCATAGTTTTGATTAGAAGAGACAAAGTAAGGCTAGAACATATAAAGAGAAAAACAAAATTTAAAAATATACATACAGTATACAAAAGCCTGAAATGGAAATGGACAGGACACATGCTAAGGGAAGGAATAGAGAAGTGGGCGAGATTAGTAACGGAATGGTACCCGCGTGACAGCAAAAGGAGCAAAGGTAGACAAACAAAACGTTGGGAAGATGACATGAAAAAGATAGCTGGTCCAGAATGGACACGTACCGCAAAAGACAGGACAAAATGGAAAGCATTAGAGGAGGCCTTTGTCGAAAGACAAGCTGAGAAGGATAAACCGGCTACCGATTAAAATAAGTTTAATATGAAAAAAGTAAAGTTTAAATGTAGATACAATAGAGTTAAGGAAATGTTAAAATTAAGTTTCAGCAATAAAGGCTTATATCGTCGGTTTAGAGGTAAAATTCATTAAATGCGAAAAACTAGTATGGAGTTATAAGCGATAATAATTATTTTTTGCAAAAGATTGCATTTTGCTCATAGTTTTAAATGCAATCCTATTGAGTTTGATTTTGTTTTTAGATTATTAGGTTGCTTTTGTAACTGCTTTGTTTTGTAGATATTGCCCTGGTGAGACCGTTTCACGAATTTAATGAATTTGATCAATTATGTCACTTAATGAATTTTACCTTTAAACCGACGATATTATAATTAGTTTTGATTAAAAACGAAACTAGTGTTTTTGAAGAGCCAACTTTGGGAAAATAAATCTATCTAGAAAAGTTTCACCAATCGTGTTTCTGTCCTTAATTTATCTAGATTAAATCCTTAATTTATCTTTGTCATAAAAAACAAAACTGTATGTATTGCGGTTATTGAGAAAAAACGATTCTGCATGAATTGTAGAATGATATCCCAATAAGTGGCCCTAAAATCAATAGCGTAATAACTTCGCCTGAATTAACATTCTCTATAAGTTTGGCACATTCTAAATGCTATAACTAGCTCATTGAGCGCATATTGTAAGTTCACTTGACAACCCGTGACACGTCACGACACGTCACAACACTTGACAACGTTGACACTTCGTGAGCTGCTGTCGCATGAATTAAAAGTTCCACTCACTAGTAAACTTTCAGAAAGTAGTACCTTAAAATATATTTTCGCTTGTTTTATTTGTGGAGCGTGCTCTAGAGCTGTTAGAAAACTTGGCGCGCACAAAAATTGCATTTTCAAGAGTTATAAATATAAATATGTATTTTGGAAATTTATTTTTATTAGTTTTAATAAAATTCAGGCACTCCTAGATCAAATATGATAGCTTAACTCCTTGAACTTTTTAGGGTTTCGTAGTTTCGCTATGTCTGTCCGTCAGTCCGTCCGTCCGTCTGCAGCTTAGCTCAGAGAGTTTAAGTGCTAGAAATCTGTATTTTTTTTAATAATGGTCACGTCAACAAAGTAGTATAATAAAATCTTATAAACCATTTTTTTAGGGTTCCCTAAAGTGGGGTTGTTAATTTTTTTTCTCGCATGCGCTATAGTGTGGGGTGTCGTTAGATAGGTCTTTAAAAACATTATGGGTTTGTAAAGACAACTTTCGATAAGGGATCCGTTCGTGAAATATTGGTGTATAACTGAAAGTAGTATTTAATGTTACGTTGCAAAAGTGATTGCAGTTAAAGTGTTGCCGTTGTTCAGTTAGCATATGTGTATAAAAAAGTGAGTCGGACTCGCGCACGAAGGGTTCCGTACCATTATCTATAAAAAACGGCAAAACAACACGTTTGTTGTATGGGAGCCCCACTTAAATATTTATTTGTTGTTGTAGCAACAACAGAAGTACATTATCTGTGAAAATTTCAACTGTCTAGCTATCACGGTTCATGAGATACAGCCCTGTGACAGACAGACGGACAGATAGACGGACAGCGAAGTCTTAGTAATAGGGTCCCATTTTACACTTTGGGCACGGAACCCTAAAAAGAACATGCTAAATTTAAAATTGAGAGTAACAGCCTTCATACTCGCTCGAGCCACTTTGTAATTCCATTTGATAGCTCCAGCCTAACATGTACTCGTACATGTACATACTCTGATTAACCTAACTTTCTTTATGACTTTACGTTTGCAACATTATCACTACATAGTATAAAGCAAAGTCGCTTTCCGCTTCCCGCGTATGTATGTATGTATGTTTGCTTATATCTTTAAAACTACACGACGGATTTTGATGCGTTTTTTTTTAATAATTAGAGTGATTCAAGAGGAAGGTTTATATGTATAATACATGCATAATATAGTAGAGAAACACTGATAATTTTAGAGGTTTCTAATGTGATGTCGTAAATAAACACATTTTTTTGCGCTTACATTGCAAATGCTGGCTGAACCCCACGAGATATATCAAAATAATGTACTACAGTATTGTACACCTTAAAAACGTCTACAAAAAAGTCAACGATGGTATTAGAAATGTCTTACGCACAGCGAAGCGGGCACGGGTCAGCTAGTTCTTGTATAAAGCTTACAATGAACCTGACTTATATCTCATCAATTCAAGAAAACTTAGTATATAAAGTAGATTTCTTCGTAAAGGGGCTTGTCAGGAGCAGTACCACCACCATACCTATTTCAGCCGCCATTGATTGTTACATTACTGGGTTGACCGGTACTATTTATACCGGTAAAATGAAAGGTACATGAGACTTAGCACCTGGGGGGTTAGCATGAACTACTATCGTATAGACAACGTGTCGTCGTAACGGACGATTTGGGGACGATACGTTGTCGATACGATAGTGGTGTTTAGGCAGTTTACTGTTGGGCGCTGGATGTTCATCACTACATAGTATAAAGCAAAGTCGCTTTCCGCTTCCCGCGTCTGTATGTCTGTATGTATGTTTGCTTATATCTTTAAAACTACACAACGGATTTTGATGCGGTTTTTTTTAATAGATAGAGTGATTCAGGAGGAAGGTTTATATGTATAATAATATCATGCTACCCGTGCGAAGCCGGGGCGGGTCGCGAGTAATATTATAAATGCGATAGTTTGTGAGTTAGTTTGTATATTTGGGCTTAAATCAGGCCTAAACGACAAAACGGATTAAGATGAAATTTGCTGTAGATGTAAATATAATGCCAAAAAAACACAGATAACTATAAAATACGAAAAACATCTCCCTAACATGATAAAATTACGCAAAATTTATTAAACTTTGACAGGACAAACGTCTGTCGCGGATTTGCTAGTTCGCAATATAGATAACTAGTTTCCGAACACGGCGTTGTTCCTGTGTTCCTAGTACCCGGAAAAAGTAGAAATATTAATATGTTCTAATACACGTCACTGCTATCTAATAAGGTACTTAAATATTTTTAGAAATCGGTTTAGCCATGTCGACGCCGACGTGATAGAGTAACTAACAAACATACAAACTTTCGCATTTAGGTATAACATTAGTGAAATTCATTTCGGTAGTAAATAATATAAAGTTGTTGTAGATATAAACTGATGCCAACAAACAAATTGTTATTTAACGATGAATTAAAGTAAAACACGATAATATAAGTTTGGAACATTTGATAAATGAATCTGGCATAGCTAACGACGCCACCCGCCGCCCTAGCCACCACCCGCCCTCAGCAGGCCGCCCGCCCCCGCCCATCGTTTTAGAATGTTGCGAACTCCAAATATTGCCATTCCTATTCTAACTCGCGGTGATATTATTCAAAAGAAACTCGGTTTTCCCAACTTGTTGTAAAGTATTTATTAGTTATTCCCCAACTTTTGAATGATTAATGCTTCTTACGTTTTCATGGCACTCGTACAAAATAAAATAGACTTTATTTCAGGTAAAAACACATTTCGAGTTTACTTTTCCGAAATAACAAGTAAACTCGGAATGTGTTTTTTCAATGAAGGAAAACGAGGCGTTTAAACCATAAAATTGTCAGACACCTAATTGTAGTTTAGTACTCTTTGAAATATATACGAATAGTCTAGCTAGTCAGTCGTTCTACGAGCTACGAGCATAGTCACCTACATTTACCTTGTCGTAAACACGTCGTCAGTCTACGCTGAGCTGTTCAATTCTGCTGTTGGTTTTCGTAAATTCGTATTGAGCTAAAACAGATATACCGAAATATGAATTAACTTAGTTTACTCGTATTTATATTTTAGTATCTTACGCCTCAAAAGAAACAATTTCTGAAATATATATAATGTAATAAATATAATACAAACCAGTTTAATTCAATCGAAAGGCAAACGTCTGCATAATACAAATTACCAACAATTAATTGCCGTAAAATAAGGTAATAAACAGAACGA
The DNA here is from genome assembly GCA_912999785.1 of Hydriomena furcata. Taxonomy (NCBI): domain Eukaryota; kingdom Metazoa; phylum Arthropoda; class Insecta; order Lepidoptera; family Geometridae; genus Hydriomena; species Hydriomena furcata. The sequence continues at coordinate 14,809,155 of OU538822.1, read as the reverse complement.
AAGATTCAGCGGTGGCGGTGTCTCATTATGGCGTATTGTCCGGCAAAATATTTGCAAAAGCTCCGAAGCTAAACTGAGTGTGAGATTTAGAGTCTCGGTACCTAGTAGGTAAGACTGTAAAACGACGCAAAGTTTTGTCACTTTCTTTTTAGCGTAAGAATAGAAAAAGTTGCACAGAAACCGCATAAATTAAGTTCTATCATACACTTAACCATTATTAGCTGTTACACTTTATCTTTTATTGTTTTATATTATTTAATGTTGATGATATGTATAATGGTACATTTTATTGATACCTTGGACCAAGACAAAACCAACGTATCTTTCAGAGAATGGCTTACTTGGTTTAGTACACAATTAAATAAATAATATGGTGAATAACGTCATGCAATACAATACCTATGTTTTTATTATGTTTCTGCGACATTGTTTTATTCATCTTCATCTCGTAGTAACCTCGTTAAGATTAATATATATAATTCTTCTGTAGGAGTGTTTTGTCACCTAACTCCTCATAAACTTTTAAAATTTCGAAGTTCGCCGGATCAGCTAGTATACTAGATAAAATATGTGATAGTTATCGACACTAACTTTTGTAAGAGCTCCATGTCCCTGGAACAGAACTGGGCTGGCCCATTCGGTATTTATGAGGCTGTTGTCAAGTCGCCTTGCAGCCACTCCATGAATAAGTTGCCTTCAGGCGCTCTCTTCTTACGCTGCAAGCCGTTACACTGTAGAGCGAGATTTTAATATCACAAATACAACACGTACTTTTAATCCATCACTGAAGCAAATTTATCATGGTTTTATGCCGCCCTATGACATAAATGTAAGGGTGAGTGAGGTCAGGTGAGCAGGTTTCCTACTCCGAGTTTCATCTTGTCTTTGGATGACATTTTACTTAGGCTTAGAATGCCAAAAGTGGGTATAATTGGTGGAGCTCAGCACATTCAGCACATTGTTATTCCTAGAGAGAGACTCAAGCCTCTATCCAAGACCGGTCAGTGGCAACTGGCAATCACTAAATTAATCGTCTCGTTAAACACAGTTTCTGTTTTATCTTAATTAACGCGCAAAAAAGTGTATTTTCATCCTCCATCTTAAAAGCATAGCGGGGCTTTTTAAAGTGAAGATAAAGCGGGTTATTAAAAATAAATAGCGCGATAATTACTTGCGAAAGCTTTTACTCGTGACCCGCTTCGCTTCTCTAAGCCGCTTTGCTTCGCTTCAATGGCCTTTATACTGCAATTGTTGCGTGCAATCTCATTATATTATAATATACTCTTATCTTAAGCAACGTTCGTTCACTAACACATCAACTGGCCGGTCTAATGCTGCTCTTGTATTCAACCAAATATTTAAATGGTTTGCTAGACTTAATATATATTTTTTTTGTATTTACAATCTTATATATATTTTAAGTAGAAATACGGCTAATTACCACGTTTTTTCTTGTATTGCTGACGTTTCGAGACAATTCAGATGCTCTTCATCATGATCGCATCTTCGCATTGCCTGCGACCGCGATCAACGGCAGATAATTCTATTATATATATATTAAAGAATGTCGTGTTAGTTAGTTACACTATTTATAACTCAAAAACGGCTGAACCGATTTGGCTGAAAATTGGTGGGGGCTTAGAACCAGGAGATAGGATACTTTTTATAATGGGAACGGGAACGGGAGTTAACTCTAAAGCGATACGAAGTTCACCGGGTTAGCTTCTATATCAATATAGTATTATTATTTTTTCTTAATAATCAAAAATTTAAATTTGTTTAGACATTTTCACCGTTGAAATTATCTATTGCACTTTTTAACCAGTCATGCAAAATCTTTGTATGGATTTCTATGAGAGTAGAGACTTCCCATATTTTATGTCTTTTCTTTTTGTTTTTGAAATTAGATTATTTTAATTGATTTATCTGTTTCATCGGTTTAAATGTAAGTAGTTACCTAACATATTCTTAACATATGGCTTATCCATAATGTATTTTAAATATTCTTAATTTTAAGTACAGCAATTGTAAATGCAAATGTAATTAATCATAACCCGTTGACTTCTGCATTCCAGGCGCTGTCTCAGTTGGACTTTTTGGAGTTTACTGTTTTTATCTGTTTTTGATATAAGGCGTCCGGTATGAAAAAAAATGTGAGTAGTAAAATCTACTGAACGCATGACCTCGTTACGTTTTTGGTGCGCAACTTTCTAATTTGGTGTGAGCAGTGCAGCTAGATCGTGGGTAGTGTGTACCCTTACTTTGCCTATACTTTATAATGCTTTCTCTCACTCTTACTGATGGCAAAACATCTTATAGTGGGGGTACGCTCTACGCACGATCTGGTAAACTCCAGTCGTGCGTCGGAGCTGACACATACAATTTTTTTTCGCTGTCACCTTGGAGCAGCTCTTATTCACGAGCAGAGTCTGCAAACCTCGTCGCCAGTAGTAGGTATCTACCTGCAAGAGCTCGGTCTGACAAGCTAGATCGTTTTTTGATTCTACTAGATCGTATAAGCCAGGGGCCAATTTGGCTCACTCACATTTTAAGTCCGTTTTAAGACCATATCTAAATTGTTATACTATCTATATAAAATTCTAGTGTCACAATGTTAGTTACCTTACTCCTCCGAAACGGCTTTACCGATTTTTACCAAATTTTATATGCATATTCAGTAGGTCTGAGAATCGGCTACTATCTATTTTCATACCCCTAAGTGATAAGGATGGCGTAAAGATCGGGAAAACACGGAAAGTGCTTTTTTTTCTGTGGGATTATTGATTTTTGACAGGACAACGTCTGTCGGGACAGCTAGTATTATATAGGTATTAGTAAAGTTTTACAACACAGATTACAATAATTACGTTAAATAAATTAAAAACAAAACCGACTTCATGCATGTTGTTATAAATTGAATGGAATAAGTTCAACTCAAAATTTGTTTCCCTATTTTTTACCCTTAAAAGTGGTATTATTTCCTCAAATGGGACTACATGGAAAGCACCAGCTTTCAAATAGCAAAAGAATCATCAAAATCGGTTCACCCAGTTGAAAGTTCTGAAGTAACAAACATAAAAAAACAGTAAAATTTAGAAACCTCCTCCTTTTTTGAAGTCGTTTAAAAAGAGACGCGAGTGCCTTAGATGCCTCCTCAATGTGTGTAGAATCTCGCTAAAATGATAAATGGCATCGACTCCACGATTCAACGAAATGTGGGCTTACAACAGCTTACAGTAACTTGCTTTGGCAGCGAGTGCCATTGCGACGTCCTGGGACTTTAGCATCGGTATTTGACATTTGAGAATGAGTTGTCCAATAATTACGTTTAAAAAACTAAAAACAAAACCGACTTCATGTTTATAAATAAAAATTGTAGTGGGGGTTGCTCCTCCCTCCGCGAGATCTAGGAGCTCTACCCCGGCTAGCCCTCCAGCTAGTTGAAAACCACTATCAATGTCCATAAATTTTGAAGGTTTTTTATCTACATACTACAGCAAATTTCATCTTAATCCGTTTTGTCGTTTATTTTTGATTAGGGAACATACATAGCAGCCTTATCACAAACTTTCGCATTGATAATATTACTAGCCGACCCGTGACAGACATTGTCCTGTCAAATTTCAATAATAGAATAGAAAAGACTGAATGTTTTTAGTCTGTGATGTCAGATTTGTTGCACACCAGCGCCATCTATACAGAAATCCTACCTTTTGCGTTTTTTTACCGTTTAGGCCTGATTGAGGAACAAACATACATACAAACTCACAAACTTTCACATTCATAATATTACTAGCGACCCGCCCCGGCTTCGCACGGGTAGCATGTTATTATATATATAAACCTTCCTCCTGAATCACTCTATCTATTAAAAAAAACCGCATCAAAATCCGTTGTGTAGTTTTAAAGATATAAGCAAACATACATACATACAGACGCGGGAAGCGGAAAGCGACTTTGCTTTATACTATGTAGTGATTAGGACATTAGGATTCCTTATCTTCAAAACATGGCATGGTAGGTACCTGGATAAAAATGATATGTCTGGTCACTTGGCAGTTGGCAGTTGGTAGTTGGCAGGTGCCTCTTATATATACTTACGAGTAGGTAGGTGTACGCAGCGAATATTAAAAATTCACTTCCAGTGGGCAAGTGCACCGTATTTCAGGCAGATTTGCCAAGTTTAAGGCTGGATTGTTCTTAGTATCTAAGCTCTGACTTCCTGAGAAGCGGCACCAGTCATATGACAACCATAATAAAAACGAGAACGAACTTGCGCTTGTAAGGTTGTTCGAAAGAAATCGCTTTTTAGCGATAATAACGCCCATTGTACATTTTAAGTTTGTCATTGGTGTATAACATATTAATTAATAATATAATCTTTATTTCAGACAAAATATTGCTTAAGTAGAAAAAAAATACAACTGTTCGTAGGTAAAATAAAGCATTTTTATTCATTATTTAATTAATTAATTTAACTACTTACCCAGTTTACTAAATTCGTGAGCCTCGCATTTGCATAGTTATCTATACTAATCTATACTTCTATACTAATATTATACGAGGAAAAGATTTGATTGTTTGTTTGTTTGTTTGCATCGAATAGGCTCCGATACTACTTGACCGATTTAAAAAATTCTTTCACCATTAGAATCCTACATTATCCGTGATGAACATAAGCCATAGAATATTTTCAAAAATGTTAGGGATCCGTATGAAAACTTCGATAATGTAACCCGACGTGTGAATAAAAATCCTTATATCGCTTACGCTGCGGAAATTATTGACAATAGAGCAATACTAAAGTTTTATAGATATCATCAATATCTACAAAAAAGTCCATAATACTATATGTCTAACTATCTAAAAATTACCTATAAAATCATTATTACACCCGTGCGACGCCGGGGCGGACTGCTAGTCTTAAATATTTTAACAGCCACATTATATAATTCTAATAAAAAAAGATCGTGCGCTCTCGTCTCTAATTAAAAATCTAGATACAGCTTAAAAATGTTCCCAAGGAGAGTTTAAACGCGGTTCGTGCTCGTTTAGTGGGTAGGTAGGTAGGTAGGTAGGTATGCGCCTAATCAGATATTCCCGGGCGAGTGCCCTTCTTCCGCACACATTTGCAATGCAAAATGCAAAATTACTCGTACCTCGGCCGAGGACGGAATTACCCCTTTAACGGTCCAAAAATTGTGATGAAAACCAACAGCCTACATATATTTTGATAGCTCAACCTTTTTATTCCGCCATTTCCCAGATGTGTTGAACACGCTTTAGCGACAATTCTCGAGGTTAACAATAATATTTGGCTGTTTTTCATTTATTGGTGCTGTTGATTGATGCTCCTAGGTACATACTTACGTGTTACAAGGAGTATCTATTTTTTCGGTGTTACTATATATTTATAGGTAATAACTTAAACTACTGAAAAATGTGGGCATTTGCCAAATTTAATGATTGGATATGCCTCTGACTAACTCTTTAGACATCTTCAGTAATAATTTTTTTTCTAGATAAACTTGTACAAGTCGCGTCAATTTATTTACATAGAAAACAAGCAAGTCTACTTCGAAATAAAAAAGTTGTTATGTAGGTATATACTAATAGAGAACATTAAAAATTCCATGTAAAATTATTTGTAAAGTTGCTAAGCCTATCTACCTACTGCTACTGAATTGTTGTAAAGTTCTGAAAGTTTCAAAACTTTGCCTTCGCCTTCGCTAATCGCCTACACTGTGGGCAAGGAGGCACGGTCAAGCTAGACCGTGTTATTGCAAGTGACATTCAGTGCAGAATGAGCTTTATAGTCCTGGAATAAGGTTCGGTATAGCTTGGTTGTATTTGGATGCGAGTAATTTTATCGTAGGCATATAATAAGTTTTCTGTTGAAATATATTTTTCAATGACACCATCGAGCACCAGCGCGCTATCACCTGTCACATAATATAACATTGTCATCGGAACTTGACAAGTATGCAAAGTTTTTACTCAATCGAAGTATTTACTAAGGAGTTTCATTGTAAGTGTTTGTTGAACAGCTCCTGACTCCATTATCAGATCAGTTCACTGTCACCATATTATTGCATTATCACCGAAGTTACATAAGTATACCAAATTTCAGCTCAACCCTCCACCTTAACAATCATAGTTACATACATACATTGCAAGTTAAATAAAAGCTTGTAAATACAGAAAAAAATGGTGGAAATTTCACAAAGCGTTATCTAGCCCCAAAGCTATGGGAAACCGAATACTGATACAATACTTACCTGATACATTATTTTTTATTGAAATTAAAAAATATATAATTGAATGCAACACAAAAGGTTTTGAAGTAGTTTTGGCATGGATTCCTGGCCATTCTGGTATAACAGGCAATGAAAGAGTCGACCAAACCGCTAAAGATGCTGTCTCCTTAGATTAAAACTTGTAGGCAAAAAGACAATCTTAATAAGTTAATCGCACATGTTTGTCCATGGGTCCCACCCATGCGAACTCACAACCTAAAGAGGCGAAGATAGAGACTACTAAGCTGTGAGCAGAACATTTTAAGACGAGTAATAAATGTTTTTGATGAATGCAGAATCGTTTTTTCTCAATAACCGAAAAACATACAGTTTTGTTTTTTATTGACAAAGATAACATAAGGAATTAATCTAGTTAAATTAAAGACAGAAACACGATTGATGAAACTTTTCTCAATAGATTTATTTTCCAAAGTTGGCTCTTCAAAAACACTAGTTTCGTTTCTAATCCAAACTATGAATAGCTAAATAGTTCTTTTTTATATAATTCGTTAGATAATCATACTAGCTACCTAAGTTAAAGACAATTTTTTTTTATTTGATGGTTTTCAAGATAATGCAGTTTTTCACTTTTTCCGTCTTATCCGGGTAGACTCAGCCCATACAAAACGTCAAAAATTTCACTTATCACCTTAACAGCAATCAGCGTCGCAGTGGAACATCGACTACACAGCCCAAAATGTAGTCGATGCAGTGGAACATATTTTTATATAACCTTAGTACATATATTATATTCTGTGCCAAAATGGAACAAGAGCTCTGCAAGGAAACCCGATTGGAAAATTTTGATTGCAATTCCATTGAATTAAAAGTTCGTGGGTACTTTCTCAGCTAGTTAGTTGACGTACTCTTACAAAGTTGTTTGCTGACTAACCCTCGTGTTCAAGAACGACACTGTGAGAACACGCACCCACAGTGGACGAAATCTTTTTTCATAAACATCACTTTATGTGTTGAGCGGCACTATGGAGCACGCTACCGTGTGCCTTTAGAACTCAACTTTGGCAAGAGGCACACGACAATGTGCCTCTAGTCACACTATGCAGTGTCGCACAACACATAAAGTGATTTTTATGAAAAAAGATTTCGTCCACTGTGGGTGCGTGTTCTCATAGTGTCGTTCTTGAATACGAGGGTTAGTAGGTACGATTATTTCCTTCGTTTGAAAACTTTGAAGCCAATTCACAGAAGTTACAAGACGAATCGGTAACTCGACTATGCAGTCTTTTGTCATACAAAGGCTAAAAATGTTTGCATTAATAAAACCGGACAAGTGCAAGGTGTCGAAGATTTTTATGCCTCTTTTTTAGGGTTCCGTACCCAAAGAGTAAAAACGGGACTATTAGTAAGACTTCGCTGTCCGTCTGTCTGTCCGTCTGTCTGACCGTCTGTCTGTTCGTCTGTCTGTCACAGGGCTGTATCTCATGAACCGTGATAGCTAGACAGTTAAAATTTTCACAGGTTACGTATTTCCTTTGCTGCTCTAACAACAAATATTGAAAACAGAATAGTATAAATAATTAAGGGGGACATACAACAAACATGTTTTTTTGGCGTTTTTATAGATAATGGTACGAAACTCTTCGTGCGCGAGTCTGACTCGCACTTGGCCGGTTTTTAAGTTTTTAATAAAATAAAATAAATATTATCACGATTGTTATCTCCAAGTACGGTAGACATTCTCTCAGATCTCCAGACGCTTAGATCCTTCGAAGATGTCTAGTGGGGGTAGTCAGAGGCACGCCCAAACATTATATTTGGCACATGCCCACATTTTGCAGTAGTTAGCATTCCATACGTGACAGGTTGCAGCCGCTTATAAGAATACTAACTGGTTTCCTCACGATGTTTTCCTTCACCGTTGTGAGCACGTGTTTTTGATGCGCATATAAATTTATCGAACAGAAAAATTAATTAATGCACGCCGAGTACCGAGGTACCTCTCCCACTCGACCACGGCTTTAATTTGGCTAATTTTTAATTTGGTTGTAAAACTACAAATAGCTCTTCTTAATACAATCGCAATTATTAGCAGTTTTATTATAGATTCGTAACAAGCCAATAGGCAAGCTTTGCTTAGTTTAGAGCTTGATGGCGTTAGCAAATGTCCATAAATATTAATATATTATTTTATAATGAATTGAAAGTGAACGCAAGCTAACCAACACGACACTACTAATGACCCAACTCAGCGATTGGACATTTTTATTGGTCTACTAGCAGTCCGCCCCGGCGTCGCACGGGTGTAATAATGATTTTATTGGTAATTTTTTTTACATCTTGGGTTACATTATCGAAGTTTTCATACGGATCGCTAATAGTTAGACATATGGTATTACGGCCTTTTTTGTAGATATTGATGTTTTCTATAAAACTGTAGTACATCACTTTGCGCTATTGTCAATAATTTCCGCAGCAAACGCGAAAATATAAGGATTTTTTTTCACATGGTGGGTTACACTATCGAAGTTTTCTTAAGGATCCTTAACGTTTTTGAAAATAATCTATAGCCTATGTTCATCAGGGATAATGAATGATTCTAATAGTAAAATAATTTTTGAAATCGGCCCTATAGTTTCGGAGCCTTTTCGATGCAAACAAACACACAAACTATCAATCAATCCTCTTTATAATGTTTGTTCATACTAATTCGTTCGTTCAGGGTTGAATTATTCGTGATAGCGTCATTTTGTGGTAGCGATATTCGTGGCCAAGTAATTTGATGTGGAGTTATATTATCGTAGCATACCTACCCATGTTTGGTCTGTTTTCGTTTATTTATTATTTATCAAAAAAGCTCAGAAAAGAAAAATCATCTGGTAAATTGATGTTTTCCATGATTTTCGAGACAAAATTGACAAGATGATAACAGCAAATCGCATCAATAGCGCGATTCAGCTAATATCCAATCTCACCTCAACTACGAAGTCATTGAAACTTTAACTATCTTAATTTTTTGTTTTATTAAGGGGCTCCCAGTAACGATTGCTCTTTTTCGAAACGAAAAAAGAAATACTTCTGAACAAGCCACATCTCCTGTTTTTATAAGTATATTACTTCAGGTTCCTACCTAGATTTCTATTAAGCTGAAAACATAATAGCAGAATCTTTTCACGATAAAGATATTATTTCAAAATGATACGTTTTAGAATTTATGATCGAAATATTTTATATACCTACTATTAAAATCAACTTGTGATTTATTGTTAAAGATAGGTAATATGTAGATCTAGATTTCTATTAGAATAGATTTTTGATAAGTAATTATACATAATTTATATCATTAATTTATTCGAAAAGCTAAGGCGGACCACACGCCGACGTGTATTTGTCGTCATTGCAGCGGTCGGTAGGATTATTTATCGAAGTGATTAAAGATGGGTACATCTTTATTCACATATACTATACATTATAAAATAGGAGATGTGGCTTGTTCAGCAGTATTTCTTTTTTCGTTTCGAACAAAACAATCGTCGACTGGGAGCGCCTTAAGCAGAATAAAAAACTAAAAATAACATGGAACAAATATGAAAAGCACATCGAGATACAACTCTTTTACGACTCTTTTACATTTGTTTCAGAGATCTTCGCTCACTTCCAAACGAAGATTTTTTCCAGAAGCTTGAGTTTCAGTTGACTTTCACTGAACGCTCAATTGAAGTAGCAGGCATTATCGCAGACCAGAATCAGTACCTATTATTTAAGAGTAGGTTCAGAAGTTGAATGAAATAGTGTACAGCGAATGTGAATGATATATATAGCACGACATTTTAAATAGAAATATGGCTAATTACCACGTTTTTCCGATCTGCCGTTGATCGTGGTCACGGGCGATGCTCATGATGAAGAGCATCTGAATTGTCTCGAAACGTCAGCAATACAAGGAAAAACGTGGTAATTAGCCGTATTTCTATTTAAAATGATTAACAACCACGATAGTTTTAATTCTATATCTCGACATGTTACACAAAATAAACTTATTATTTCTTTATTTCATAGCATTATGTAGGTACATACTTGATGCAAATTTCAGAGAAGCGACTATCATTTCACTATGAACGTAGTCTCCAAGCACATGTGCATTGTCCTGTGCATGCTCAAGGGCGTAGCCAGGATTCTCTATGGGAGAAGTGGGACCCCCCACTCCTCAGATAAAGAAAAGCCTAGACTGTATTGTATTATTTGTGGTATGACAATGATATGTCAGCAGTGACATTGCTTAGAGTAAGAAAAGATGGGAAAAATCTTTTTTATGAGTGACCGACCGCTATTCTAGTTCTTTTAGAGGGGGGCTACCTTGCTACGCCTATGTATGTGCATGCTTATGAGTAAGGTGAGAGTGCTGAATGCCTGTAGGCTGCAGCACAGCAAGCCTCGAGCGGCACTTTATGCAAAGCAGGTTAGCCGTTCGTGTTTTACTGTTGTTGCCGACGCCGAAGCCACATAATCTAGCCGCACTCAGCACTCGTGACACTGCCTGCACTCTACGACCTGTCTTTTTATTCTGATACAGTAATGGTTTTGGGAGGTTCTTTTTCTATACGGTGCTGTGCGGTGGGGCCGTGAAAGCCAAACTACCGCTCAATACGGGTTTTAAGTTTTGTTACTTAGGTACACGTAGATACTTAGTTTAAAATCTGTTTGATACAATGATACATTTTGAAACAATTTGTTTGTAATTTTTCAGTAGTTCAACATCTAGTTTTAGTTTTCGGTAGCAGTCCTGATACACCCTGAGATACATACCTAGAGATGCTCAAACCTGTCGGATAAAAGAAAGGCACTCTATTGAGGCGACGCCGACGTATCGCGCTAACTCGGTCGCGTGTCAACACGCCCCAACGACGTACAACTCGGTTCGTATGAACGAGCGCCTATCAACATTGCATCAGCACACACACACGCCATTCACTGCGGCGCGGCGTCTTTCAGCGCGATTCCTGACATCTTTGCCTCAAAAGCGACCCTGTCTAAAGAAACCAGACCAGGTTTCTTTACAATAACCACATATCAAGTGTGTTGTTTTACTTTTAGCGGGAATATATTATTAATATTAATAAACCAGTGTAATGAAAGGTTGAAAGTACTTACGCGTTGTCGAGGATGTTTACCATTAAAAGATACCGCAAATAACACCTAAAAACCGGCCAAGTGCGTGTCGGGTCACGCGCAATGTAGGGTACACAGTAGTTTAGTTATAATGAGTAATTTTCAATTTTCAATGTATTTGTACTAAAAAAATACATTATTTCTTCTTCAAGTACATTTTATAAGTTGGTTGACTATTACGTCTATTACTCGTAAACTAACGAACTTACACCACAATATGGGGTGCGCGAGAAAAAAAAAATAACATCCCCATTTTAGGTGTAGAGGAGGTACCCTAAAAAAATGTGTTTCAATCTTTTATTCCACGACTTTTTTGACATTATTAATATACATGCCAAATTACAGCTCTCTATCACTGATAGTCTCTGAGCTAAGCTGCGGACAGACGGACAGACGGACGGACATGGAAAAACTATAAGGGTTTCTTGTCTTGTAGACTACGAAACCCTAAAAAAAAAGTAATCGACTAGAAAAGACTAAATGTTTTTAGTCTGTGATGTCAGATTTGTTGCACACCAGCACCATCTATACCAAAATCATCCCTTTTGCATTTTTTAAAAATTTTGGGGATGTTTTGTAATATTTTAAAGTTGTCTATGTTTTATTTGGGCATTATATTTACATCTACAGCAAATTTCAATTTAATCCGTGTTGTCGTTTAGGCCTGATTGAGCCACAAACATACATACAAACTCACAAACGTTCACATTATAATATTACTAGCCGACCCGTGACAGACGTTGTCCTGTCAAATTTAAATAATGAATAGAAAAGACTGAATGTTTTTAGTCTGTGATGTCAGATTTGTTGCACACCAGCGCCATCTATACAGAAATCATCCTTTTGAGTTTTTTTATCGTTTTGGGGATGTTTTTAATTTTTTAAAGTAGTTTATTATTTATTCAGGCATTATATCTACATCTACAGCAAATTTCAACCTAATCCGTTTTGTCGTTTAGGCCTGATTGAGCCACAAACATACATACAAACTCACAAACGTTCACATTATAATATTATTAGGATTAGGATTGTCTCCCCTTTGTCCCATAGCGACAACCACTTAGTAGCTTAGTAAATGCAAAGCACATCCTTACGTAGAATCTCATTACGCTAATAATTCGTTTTGAATAACTTAGAGCGATAAACCTAATTTGCTAAGAATGGTGTGGCGTGTTTGAGTTACGTGCCGCTTAGGGGCGCCACTCTCTTGCTCGATTCACTGGAGACGTCTTTATACCTACATCTACGATAATACTTGCCTACGTTAAGATGTTATAATTAAAAAACTGCTTTTGATAACCTTAGGTACATAAGAGCTGTTATTCTGAAAGCGGGTTTACCGTATGTTTGTTCTTAACCCCCGAAATCTATACCAAAACTAATAGGTACTTCTAAATTACTTTTAGGTCCTTTTAATTTAAAACCACGGCTGGCTAGTCAGCCAATTTATACAGTACCTATTTTTTTTCATGGATCTTCCTATACATAGTTTGTAAAAAAAAACCGGCCAAGTGCGAGTCGGACTTGCGCACGAAGGGTTCCGTACCATTATCTATAAAAAGGGCAAAATCAAAACACGTTTGTTGTATGGGAGCCCCACTTAAATAATTATTTTTTTCTGTTTCTAGTATAAGCAGCTACAGAAATACAGCATCTGTGAAAATTTCAACTGTGACAGACAGACGGACAGACGGACAGCAAAATCTTAGTAATAGGGTCCCGATTTTACCCTTTGGGTACGGAACCCTAATAAAAAGTAGATTATGAAACGCATAAAGATGTACTTTATAACTCCTTACATTTTTAAGCGTTTTTATAATAGTACTTAAAAGTTCGCACAGATGCTTTTAGGTACAGGCCCCAAAAAGATAAAAGAAACAAAGAAAGAAAGAAAGAAAGAAAGAAAAAAAGAAAGAAAGAAGGAAAGGCCCCTAAAAGAAATTGACACGGTCGGTTTCCCGCGCAACGCTTTTATTTCTTGGTTCTTTTCAGCAAATAAAATGTGACAGTCGCTTTTGTGTTTTTAACTATGATTTTAAAGAGATAGTGGTGGCAGTGCTCATGCCCACCTATTGTTAAAATAAATATAGTAGTTTATTTGCTAATTATATATGTAGTTGAATAAAATACATATTATAAATCCGAAGTTTTCAGTGGGTTTCAGTTATTTATGTAACTATATAATAATATAAGCTTTCAAGTGATCTAGACATGTTTAAAATAAAAAACCACTTTTATCAATAATTACAGGACTTACCTATAAGTTAAGCTTAGGTACTTAATTATAACTATTTTGTGTTTTGGCTTCATTCACGAAAGTCGCGTGCTGCAAATTGATAACCAATAACCAGTTTTTTCGAGAATGTTTCTCTACATCATCATCTAGATTATAAACAGTTATAACATATTTACATGCTAACACGTTTAATCACACAAACTGGCTTGACCAAGCCGTTTTGCAGAGCAGAAGCAGGATTAAACCGAGAAGAAATACCTACTCGCAGAAACCAAGTGGCAATGTAAGCGATAGTTTCCGCAATAAAGTATTGTAAGTATGGAATAAAATATTTGAGTAAACATCAACAGTCATATAAAGCAGTTCTTAGGCCACGCAAACTTTCCATGAGTCGTGACTATCAGACACAAAGCAATTAGTGATAAGTTTGTGTAAGCTGTAGACAAGTAAGTGGAACGCTGTTACACGGCAGGATACAAACTGCCTGTAATTATATCTTCAAATAGAACTAATTTCCTTTGTCTCCGATGTGCCAAAGTCCTCAGCAAACAGAGGCCAGCACATACCTCTAGACGTGTGTGTTGTGTGTGTGTGTAAGTGTGGAGTACAAAGGACCTCCTCCCCCCACCCTCCCTCTTTGCTCTGGACTCTTTGTGTACTCTTTGACGAACATGGATAAGGTTACACAAAAAGTTAACAAAAATACGAGGAATTAAGGACCTTTTGCCGAATGGCACGTTCGGGTCAGACGGATGCGAACCCAAGGGGGGAAGGAATTGGGGGGGGAAGCTTTTATTTGCGGGGTAAATAGGTACATATAAGTTGCATCTCACAGGGAAATTACAATCCGATATTAATAATTTATAGTAAAAATCTCTCAGGACTAAAATCAGGTAAAAATCCCGGTTCAAATTACATCCTGAACGGTGCTCAGATGCAGCTAGCCAGGTACCTACTATTTCAATTTTGAACCGAAATTGGGTGAAAGCCAGAAAGAGTTCGCTAAACAATTTAGATTTTCATGAAATTCGAATCGGCTTCCAAAAATCCAAATAAATCGGGTAGAATTTTCTTATTTTTGCAAAAGTTTGGATCAAATATCGGACGTATTTTTCGAGCATTCATTGAAGTCATCAGCGCTCACGCGGGGCTATTTGTTTAAAAAGGTTTTACGGAATACTTTCTATAAATCATTTTACTAATGAAATTGAAACTCACGTAGGTATTGATTCAGCGCCGAGTACCTACTTGCGTTGATCGGGTTAAAATAAAAGGCGTATTCGAGAGACCATTATTACCTACTTTCAAAGAGCTTTTACATTTAAGGAGCACAATTTTACCTACTTTATTCCTGAAGCTGATTGCAACGTATTCACATAGTCACTTTCCTATTTTGTCTATACTAATATTATAAAGAAGAAAGATTTGATTGTTTGTTTGTTTGTTTGTTTGCATCGAAAAGGCTCCGAAACTACTGGACCGATTTCAATAATTATTTTACCATTAGAATCCTACATTATCCCTGATGAACATAGGCTATAGATTATTTTCAAAAACGTTAAGAATCCGTATGAAAACTTCGATAATGTAACTCAAAGTGTGAAAAAAAATTCCAAATAAAATCCTTATATTGCGATTGCTGCGAAAATTATTGACAATTGAGCACAGTTTTATAGAAGACATCAATATCTACAAAAAAGTCTACTATAATACTATATGTCTAACTATTAGGGATCTCTATGAAAACTTCGATAATGTAACCCAAAGTGTAAAAAAATTAGCCATAAAATCATTATTACACCCGTGCGAAGCCGGGGCGGACTGCTAGTGTATAATAAGAAGCAGTTAGGCTACAAGTCTTGCAAACTTCTTGGCACACTCTGAAACAATTTCGTGATTCCAATGACAATTCCGGATTGTTTACTCTGCGATGCAATGTGTGAAGTTGCAATTCGTGTCTAATTATTAAAGTCACTTTCTAATATAAGCATTTAAAGGCAACACTGGAAGTGCGGTGAGGAGCAGCGAGTCGTTGTTTAAAACGATGTTCTCGCCGTGGTTCGGCTCTATATACACAAGGCTGGTCTGACCCGACTCGGATAAGGGCAACCTATTCTTAAAATGTTAACAGTTTTATGGAAGTTTATAGGCCCGTATTACGAGAAACTGGCTTTGAGCGTGAATCATGAATTTTATGACGTGTTTTTTTAAGAACTAATATTATAATCAAAAATCCTTTGCAGAATAACAGATTCTGGATCGATATCGCAGCACAGCACAAGAGAACGGCATGCATGACGCTCTTTGCCGTCTAACGTATATGTATAGTATACGCGCTTAAGGTGATAAGTGAAATTTTGACGTTTTGTATGGGCTGAGACTACCCGGATAAGACGGAAAAAGTGATAAAACTGCATTATATTGAAAACCATCAAATTAAAAAAAAAAAGTCTTTAATTTAGCTTGTGAGTATGATTATCTAACGAATTAGATAAAAATGAACTGTTTAGCTATTCATAGTTTTAATTAAAAACGAAACTAGTGTTTTTGAAGAGCCAACTTTGGAAAATAAATCTATCGAGAAAAGTTTCACCAATCGTGATACTGTCTTTAATTTATCTAGATTAAATCTTTAAATTATCTTTGTCATAAAAAACCAACTGCGTTTTGCGACCAACCACTGTATGTTTTGCGATTATTGAGAAAAAACGATTCTGCATTCATAAAATAACATTAATTACTCGTCTTAAGGCGCTCCCAGTCGACGATTGTTTTTGTTCGAAACGAAAAAATAAATACTTGTGAACAAGCCACATCTCCTATTTTATAATGTATAGTATATGTGAATAAAGATGTACCCATCTTTAATCACTTCGATAAATAATCCTACCGACCGCTGCAATGATGACAAACACACGTCCGCGCGTGGTCCGCCTTAGCTTTTCGAATAAATTAATGATATAAATTATGTATAATTACTTATCAAAAATCTATCCTAATAGAAATCTAAATCTACATATTACCTATCTTTAACAATAAATCACAAGTTGATTTTAATAGTAGGTATATAAAATATTTCGATCATAAATTCTAAAACGTATCATTTTGAAATAATATTTTTATAGTGAAAAGTTTCTGCTATTATGTTTTCAGCTTAATAGAAATCTAGGTAGGAACCTGAAGTAATATACTTATAAAAATAGGAGATGTGGCTTGTTCAGAAGTATTTATTTTTTCGTTTCGAAAAAGAGCAATCAGCGACTGGGAGCCTCTTAATGAAAAACCTTTGGCAGATACTTTTGAGAGTACGTAACATTATGGTTTTGAAATGAAATATCAAAAAAAAACCTATACTTTTTGTTTGTAATTTCATATAGGTATCTACGTTGTAAGGGAAAACACTGAAACTCCATAACAGAGTACATGTAGCGTTACGTTCGCTTCTCTTCGTTTCATTACGTTTATTTGTGTTGTTTGTTTGAACATTGTATTAGTGTTATGTTATGCTTATTGTAATAAGGAAGCCGCGGCTCTCCTACATGTGGGCTCTGCAATATTCTTACATTGCGACTAAGAAACATATACTAGAACTTTTATTTTGAAAACAGCTTCTTACTTCATAAACAATACCTAATTAAATATTTGTAAATCTGGGAGGTGTCTCTTTTACACACAATTTATTCACAAATAGATGCAAACTTCTGATATATAGTATTCTAGCTTTTTGACTTCGACCGCGTAGTATCGATTTTCGACGACTTTATCCTAAAACACAAAAATTCCTTAATTTGAAAATAATTTTGGGAAAAAAGCAACTTATGTCCGTTAAACTTTAAACTATCTCTAAATGAAATTTCATTAAAATCGGCCCAGCGTTTGGCCGTGATAACGTCACAGACAGACAGAGTTACTTTCGGATTCATAACATTAGTACAGATAGGATTGGATATGTTTTGTTCTTAATAACCCATTTAATCAGATAAACAAGTAGGTACATTTCAGTCTGATTCATTCCCGATTCCCTAGAAAAATCTAGATCTCGGGCCGTCCGGAATGAGTTATCCCGTTCCCAGGGGGTCCGGGACGATCGTTTCTTTTCCCGGACTATACGGTTCTACTACCTCGAAAATGGCTATCTTTATTCGGGTCATTTCGCGGTCACCTCACTAAGTTCAGTGCTTTACCCGGAGTATGCAGGAATCATCAAAATGTGAATCTGTTTGTTGGAATAGGTACGTGTGTAGGACTAAGATCCTAATTCTTATATCGTCTAAAAGTTGAAATGTCTTCTGACTTGTAATTAGGGAGTGTGGTATCGCAGCGCTGATCGCATTCTAATTACCGCGTCAGGGAACTCTGAGAAAAATTAATTAAAACACAAACAGACTTCTAATCACGGACCTTTGTCAACTCGACACCGAAACTGCTCGACTGACGCTAATATTGAATCGTGCAAAACTTCAGACCAACTATTTTTACAATTTTAAACTTGAGTCGACGCAATCTGCTTGAGACTGGTGGACACAGAAGGACGAGACAAATTTAAATAAATGTTCCTTAAAAACTAGGTGCATGTAAATTTACATGTGTCCCTGGCAAGCAAGTCGGAACTAGTATGCTAACCCGAAGGAAACTTAGCTTATTCTATGCATAATATATTGGCCAAGCGTGTGTCGAGCACGCACAGTGAACGCTTCCGAAGTCAGCATGGCTTAGTTATACCGTTTGAATACTTTTTCGTAGACCTTTGTAGCAACATCTACGCCGTAGCATTTACCCGGCGGTGCGGCGCTACGCGACAGCTCGTCCCGTCTCAGACAGGATTTGAGAATTGAACTTTGGATCCGCATAGACGATAATTGATTGCTGAATTGATTTGATTTTTAGGGTTCCGTACCCAAAGGGTAAAAACGGGACCCTATTACTAAGACTTCGCTGACCGTCTATCTGTCTAATTAAATTATGCCATACATAGATAGCGTCACATCTTGGATCAGCAATTTAGTTGTAACATGTTTGTATTCAAAGTTCAAAGTGAACTGATTTATTGCGAAAATTGTTATTGATGTGAGGAAAGTTTGTTGTTGTTGATTCATGGAGAGCGGACGTCATCAATCACGATCGATCGTTATCAGCTGATCGACCAACTCCTATTTAATTAGCAGCTAACTGCCGCTAAACAACGTGCCTCTTTACATTATTGAGTACCTGTCTACTCTTTAATTTATACATAACTAGCTGACCCGTGCCCGCTTCGCTGTGCGTAAGACATTTCTAATACCATCGTGGACTTTTTTGTAGACGTTTTTAAGGTGTACAATACTGTAGTACATTATTTTGATATATCTCGTGGGGTTCAGCCAGCATTTGCAATGTAAGCGCAAAAAAATGTGTTTATTTACGACATCACATTAGAAACCTCTAAAATTATCAGTGTTTCTCAACTATATTATGCATGTATTATACATATAAACCTTCCTCCTGAATCACTCTATCTATTAAAAAAAACCGCATCAAAATCCGTTGTGTAGTTTTAAAGATATAAGCAAACATACATACAGACGCGGGAAGCGGAAAGCTACTTTGCTTTATACTATGTAGTAATGTAGTGAAAGTGACTAGCCGACCCGTGACAGATGTTGTTCTGTCAAATTTCAATAATCGAATAGAAAAGACTGAATGTGAAGTCTGTATTATCAGATTTGTTGCACACCAGCGCCATCTATACAGAAATTCTCCCTTTTGTGTTTTTTTATTGTTTTGGGGATGTTTTTCATATTTTAAAGTCTATTATTTATTCAGGCATCATATCTACATCTACAGCAAATATCAACTTAATCCGTTTTGTCGTTTAGGCCTGATTGAGGAACAAACATACATACAAACTTACAAACTTTCGCATTTATAATATTATTAGGATTGGGATTGGGTAATAGACTTTATTACAATAAGATTCATTTGACGAATCTATTTCATAATTTTATGTGGCATGTGCCAAATATGCATTGTTGGACATGACTTTGACGAGGGTAGTCAGACATTGCCAATAACCTTATTAAGACCTTAAAGATTAACCCTCGTATTCAAGAACGACACTATGAGAACACGCACATACAGTGGACGAATTTTTTTTTATATAGAAATCACTATAGGTGTTGTGCGACACTGCATAGTGTGACTAGAGGGACATTGTCGTGTGCATCTAGCCAAAGTTGAGCTCTAAAGACACACGGTAGCGTGCGCCATAGTGCCGCTCAACACATAAAGTGATGTTTATGAAAAAAGATTTCGTCCACTGTGGGTGCGTGTTCTCATAGTGTAATTCTTGAATACTAGGGTATGTGTACTGAGTTTAAGGGTTAAAGTCGTGAACCTATTTATATTTATGTGTTTGTACGAACAACAGACTAGTCTTACAATATTCTAGAGCTGGTAGCTCCGAGTTAGTATTTGCGTGTATTTACGAGCAGACAATAGTTTGGGTAATGGGTTTGTCGCGTGCGCGGCGCCACCTGTCGGCTCTCACGGCTAATACGATTTAAATTATATCTGTACGTCAGCTCAGTCGGGCTCATACAACGGATCACTGAAGATTGCAACAATCAAATAATATTTGCAAGGAACATGGTGGTCATTTAGCCGAGCCGAAGGTTCTCAATCCTAATAATATTATAAACTAGCTACCCGCCCCGGCTTCGCACGGGTGCAAAGCTGATTCCTATAAACCTTCCTCCTGAATCACTCTATCTATTAAAAAAAACCGAATCAAAATCCATTGTGTAGTTTTAAAGATATAAGCATACATACAGACGCGGGAAGCGGGAAGCGACTTTGCTTTATAATATGTAGTGATGCGAAAGTTTGTGATAAGGCTGCTATGTTTGTTCCCTAATCAAAAATAAACGACAAAACGGATTAAGATGAAAGTTACTGTAGTATGTAGATAAAAAATCAGAATAAATGAAGGAGGAACTTATATTATTTTTCAAACTATCGTGATTAGTAGCCCTAAATGATAAAAAAACGCAAAAAGGATGATTTTGGTATAGATGGCGCTGGTGTGCAACAAATCTGACATCACAGACTACGTATATGTATATGTATTCTACCAAAATTCGTAATTTATTATATCAGTACAAGGTTTGTAGGGAAAAAATTTGAAGTTGGCTGAAATTTCTTTTTCCTATGCGATTATTAAAATTTGACAGGGCAACGTCTGTCACGGGTCGGCAGTTCAACATGTATTTTTGTATGTACGAGTATGACCGTGCATATATTTTTACATGGTGATCCGATTTTGATGATTCCCATGATGTTAGATGTCACCCCATAAATCTACGTTGCGTCCAACCTTGTGCTTGTTTGACGACTAATCTGATCTATATCTATACTAATATATGAAATCGTAAACACACGTTTACGAAAAAAAAAAAAAAAACATCAACTGCAAAGGCATCTTATTACACTCGCAAAGTTTTGTGTACTTAGTTCAACTAAATTAACTTGATACTTTAAATGTTTTTTATCCGAATATTATTTTTTAAATATTTTAACAAAAAAAAACACTGATATTATGAACTTATCTGAATACATTGACTTTGTCTGCATCGTTTAAATTGATTACATCAGTTGTTGTTTTTTTTTAAATGTGTATTATTTTTTCATGAAACCAAACTATTACGTATACTGAACCACCCATATCAATTTGACGTGTGTTTACGATTTCACCCTGTATATATATTATATATAATAATATTATAAAGAGGTAACATTTGATTGTTTGTTTGTTTGTTTGTTTGTTTGCATCGAATAGGCTCCGAAACTACTGGACCGATTTCAAAAATTCTTTTACCATTATCATCCTACATTCCCCCTGATGAACATAGGCTATAGATTATTTTCAAAAATGTTAGGAATCCGTATGAAAACTTCGTTAATGTAACCCAACGTGTGAAAAATCCCAAAAAAAATCATGAATTGCGTTTGCTGCAGAAATTATTGACAATAGAGCAAAGTAATGTACTACAGTTTTATAGAGGACATCAATATCTACAAAAAAGTCCGTGATACCATTATATATGTATACATAATGTAACCCATGGTGTAAAAAAATTAGCTATAAAATCAGTGCGACGCCGGGGCGGACTGCTAGTGTAATATATATGTATAAGTTAAAGTTAAAATAAAACACTCCACTACACGATGATAAGAATTTAACTGGTTTATAACGTTACAACCCATTTAATGAAGTTAAACTTGAACCGCGATCAAGCTGATAGCGCTGCAGTAACAAATAAAGGAAACATTCCCCTAAAGCGCAAACAATAATTTGACCATGCTCGCTTTCTTTGCCGAGTCAATTTGTTTAAGGCTTAAAGCGGCTGGAAAGGTTCCAACACCCCCACTTCCCCCTCGCCCTCTTTAAGGCCCTGGATAAAGAAATACCCCTCTTAATGCGTATCTGTTCTTAACAGCCGCGTGCACCTGTCATCGTGGTGTGCCCTGAAGCTGGTACCAGATAACACTTAATCCCTACTTAGCCATTTAAATAAAGTAACATCATTGCAGTACCAAATATTTTTGTAACGCTTTATTCGTAGGTACCATAAAGAGCTATGTAAAGATGATCAAAACAAACCTTTTGACATAATTCAAAATTTAATGAGTGGTTTATACATTGAATAATTTAAAATACGTTTACGATCAGCCAAGTGCGATCATTTTATGTTAGACATTAAATAAGAAACTAAAAAAAAACAATCGATGAAAGATTTTTCATGATGCGAACACTTCGCTTTAATTGCCAAAAAAAAAGGACAAACTGCAAGCCCTTCGCCGCTTATAAGAACACTAACTGTTATTATTATAACACCTAGACACAGAACAAACTATATTCATCACACAAAATATGTTAGCAGTTCAGGGTAGGAATCGAACACAAACCTATATTATAGAAATACATAGCTACTTACCAATAGAGCTGTGACCAGTCACAAACAATCTTTATCTCTTTATAATATGTATTAGTATTCAAACCAACTACTAGTTGAACGTATACCATGTGAGAGGAACCGCGGAAGGAAGCTAGCTAGTAGTAGCTACTAAAGAGACAGTCTTGCTATATAGATACCATTATCTGCACGCACACTACGCACAGCGCACACCTCTGTTTATAACTTTTAAATATTTCGTAGATAGATAAACACAGAATTAACATAAACAAGAAAAGGTGTACAAAAGTTTAACTATACAAAACAATTCATACAAAAAATATACCTATTTTCTTTCGTAATGGTGCTTGGATACTGAAACTTTTGAATCTGTCAAATATTCATTCCTCAAAGGTGAAATTCTTATACAGTGTGTTTACGAATATTTGAAATACTTTTTAACCGACTTCAAAAAGGAGGAGGTTCGCAATTCGCCTGTACCTATGTTGTTTTTTTTTGTGTGTATTTTACGCGATTACTCCGGCGTTTGTGGACGGATTTACAAAGGGAGCCCCCACCCCCCCCGTTCGAAATAGAAATCATGAACACCTCGAGTTGACGTCACGAATTTGAACCACCTATAAGGCACAGGGTTTTCATTATGTATTTTAAAGCACTACAAGTCACTGAAGTCGGTTTTGTTTTTAGTTTTTTAATTATTCGTAATTATATAAAACTAGCGACCCGCCCCGGCTTCGCACGGGTAGCATGTTATTATACATAAAATACATATAAACCTTCCTCCTGAATCACTCTATCTATTAAAAAAAACCGCATCAAAATCCGTTGTGTAGTTTTAAAGATATAAGCAAACATACATACAGACATACAGACGCGGGAAGCGGAAAGCGACTTTGCTTTATACTATGTAGTGATTCGTGAAGCGAGGAATAATGGTAAGGAAACTTCCCCCTACTAAGCCGTGATTGAAACAACGCGATTATGCCGACGACGGCTTCTCCCAAAAGTTACCTACTGCTTTCTTCAATCTAAAGAACTAAGTCTTTGTGCGTATGTACCTACCCACCCGCATAATGTTTACCAATAATATACAGAATTCCCATCAAAAACATATTCCTAAGTAGAAAAGTTGAATTGCTTTTAAAGTTATACCTACGCGCGACAAGGTTGCAAACAGGCGCAACATAAATCATTGTCGGCTTTATATTTAATGCGATAGAGTTGATTATCGAGTGAGTTGGTGAGATGAAGACGTTAAGGTGAACATATAACAATCTGGCGTGAATTTCTATGAATAAGAAATACTTAGCGTTCCCGAGCGATCGACTGCCTCTAGAGGTGTGGTGGCTCTGCAAAGGGAAAAGACGGACATAAAGAATATTTACTAATTTCAATTAAATGACAAGGATCACTTAAACATAAAGTACTAAATGATATTGCTACTCTTGATGATATTTAACATTATTCCACACACATTAAAAAAGACGTCGACTTTTGTTGATTCTACGAAGTACACACTGGGGACACCGGGCATACATTTATTTCACTTTTTCAACGGGGACGGAGATCGGGGACATCGGGAAGTATTTTTAATTGTAAATATGAATTCCAGCTGTCCCCGGTGACCGTGTCCCCGTCAACGGGGACAGCGGGAATTCATATAACGAAACTACACCCTACAAATTAGTACGAGCTCTCTGCGCATTCTGTTTCGGATGCCTTTTCATTGCACACTACTTACAGTTACAGTTGCAAGTCAGCAGCTACCATCCAACTATTATGTATTTTTTATTGGTTATTGTTTTAATATTTAAACATTATAATATCATATTGTTCTACTAATTCAATTTAGTATTTTCAAATGCAATCACTACATAGTATAAAGCAAAGTCGCTTTCCGCTTCCCGCGTATGTATGTATGTTTGCTTATATCTTTAAGACTACACAACGGATTTTGATGCGGTTTTTTTTTATAAATAGAGTGATTCAAGAGGAAGGTTTATATGTATAATACATGCATAATATAGTAGAGAAACACTGATAATTTTAGAGGTTTCTAATGTGATGTCGTAAATAAACACATTTTTTTGCGCTTACATTGCAAATGCTGGCTGAACCCCACGTACATAATGTACTACAGTATTGTACACCTTAAAAACGTCTACAAAAAAGTCAACGATTGTATTAGAAATGTCTTACGCATAGCGAAGCGGGCACGGGTCAGCTAGTTGTTATATAAATCCAAAAACCCAAATTAGAAATGTAATAAAATAAAATATATTGACTTATTCGAAAGAGTATAAGAATATTATAACTTTTAACCAAGTAGGTAGGTATCTAGCTACATAGTTACGAACGTCGAACAAATGCGCTTTTGGGAGCGATGACGCTTTTCTACTATTATACCAATACGTTATAATCAGAATAGGATTGAAAGAAGAAACTGCCATTTAAAAGAAAAATGCAATCTGTATTTACCGAAATAGTGTGATAGCAAAGCCGTGCTATGAACGCACTGGTACCTGGCACTGCAGCATTTGCGGCCTTGGGGCCATACCACAAGCTCAAAAGTTTGTTTTGATATTACTTTAGGACCTTGTGGTATGGGCCCTGGTCCGGTCATGGCACGCTTTATTGAGGGAACGAATAGACATTTTGGTGTGAAATAAATTGGTAACCTCCCCTTTTTTCGTCGGTTAAAAAGAATCTTCCTCTTTAGCTTGTATAGCGTAGAACGGGATCATATGGGAATACAAGATGTCCGGAATCCGGAATGCGTGAGATGCAAACAACCCTCAAATAAAATACACATTATTTAGAAACATGCAATTACGTACACATTGCGGATGCCCGCTTTTATTTTATATTCCACTTCCTTAACTGTTGGGGATCCGTGAATAAAATAAGTAACGGAACCCTTTTGATGGCGTTTTGATGTCACACACATAGCTACTAAACATAGCTACGAGTACAACCATCATTCAGCCTCGTAACTTATACATGTATATATAACTAGCGACCCGCCCCGGCTTCGCACGGGTAGCATGTTTTTATACATATAAACCTTCCTCCTGAATCACTCTATCTATTAAAATTGTGTAGTTTTAAAGATATAAGCAAACATACATACATACAGACGCGGGAAGCGGAAAGCGACTTTGCTTTATACTATGTAGTGACTTATACATATATAACTTATACTTATAGGGTCATTGCGCTGGTTTCGCGACCACCGTCAGTATGCGACCATTTCAGGGACCTGCTGCAGAAATACTAAGAAATTAAGAATTCCATCTCTCTGTTCCAAACGAAATTCTGGTCTATACAGAGCAGGATAGATCTATTGTTCTTACCTATTTGATTTGGCACCATAGTATTACCCGAAATTAAACAAACCCACGCTCATTTCGGCGCCCGCACTCCTCGCGTGAACGGGTTCACGAAATTACAAAAAAAATAGTGAGCACGTGCTGCTTTCGGAGTTAGTATTTAATGATTTATTTATATAATGACTGATTGATAGTGTTTTTATTGCCTAAGAAAATTATTTTTCTACGCATTTGCGCAATTTTTATAAAGAAAATATACAAAAACATGTAAAATATTGAGTGGTCGCATACCAAAATATAATTTTTCATGTTATTTGACTTTACGACCACATGGTCGCAAATTGACTGTTTGATTGCAAACTTTATTTATCTCCCTTGTTACTTTAATAATAAAGGTTACGGATTTTGTGACTTTTTTAACATATTCTTAATAGCGGTTTTGTTACCATCGGTTTGCGATCGCATAAACATTCGTAAATACTGTACAAATATATAATATGATCGTCTAACATACCCCAACTTTAGTTTGCGACCGCGGCCGACGTCAGTTTACGTCTTAAAATGTATGGGCATTTAACGGTCGCATATTGGATGTAATAATTTGATATATTATTTTACGACCACTATTATGTTAGTATATATATTACAGTTTTGGTACAGATGTTACAAAACAGATGATTAGAAATAAAGAAATTATTAATAATAACATGATAATGTAGCATTATTTTTAATCAATTATGTGTAATATTCCCTTTCAGACAGTGGTCGTAAACTAAAGTAGGGGGTGGTCGTATACTAAGAAAATCGGTCGCAAACTAGCATATCACCCTATTTCTCAATAAAAAATTATTTAAAATTAAGTCTAATAATATATATACATATTTAAGGTTTTTAATATATCTTGATCATATATGGAACCATGACAAACCCTTTCAATAAATGTCGAGTAAATATTTCATACTAATAAGCTGACCCAAAGTTGGGTACCCCGCTAATCGGTCGTAATCCAGCGCAATGACCCTACATGTATATGTTTAAAAGAAAGAAAAGTATTGACGTAGATAAATACATCTTTGTTCATTTACACTTAGTGCTAATACTTATCAATGAAAAGGTATACACTATATTTTTTTTTTTCTTTTTTAACCGACTTCATAAAAAGGAGAAGGTTCTCAATTCGCCTGTATGTTATTTTTTTTTTGTGTATGTTCCTCGATTTCTCCAACGTAACGTTTGTGGACGTTTTTTTATTTGAAAGCCTGTACTTCCGAGGTGGTACCATTACCACCAAGTCAGCATCTGATGATGGGATCCCAGGGAAATCGAGAGGAACCTTCAAAATTTATGGGCATTGATAGTGGTTTTCAACTATAGACCTTGCCTATATAGATCCTATAGATCTTTCATTGGCATACACTGAGTGAGGGGGGAGACCCCCCCACCCCTCCGCCCCGCGAGATACGTTCGAAATAGAAATCATGAACACCTCGAGTTGACGTCACGAATATGAACCACCTATAAGGCACAGATAACACAGGGCCCCTGGGTTTTTTCATTATGTATTTTAAGCACTACATTTTTTATTTATTAACATGAAGTTTAGATATTAACGGTTTTGTTTTTAGTTTTTGAAACGTAATTATATCATCTAAGCTTCGGTCTCTATGACGCTCGAGTAAATCCCCATTTAGCATCGTGGGCTATCGATGCTAAATAAGATGCAAGATGAGACTAATTAATATCTAATTATAAGTAAAAAATTACATAATAAACAAGAAAGGTCCAGCTTAAAATTTTAGATCACTATTGATTTAATTTGTAGGTAATGTAAGTAACCTACTTGTAAATAACCAGTCGTACTATTTAGTATGTGCAGAGCATGTCACTATAGGGAGATACAGCCGTTGTTTTAGTCAGCCGACGCCGATGCCAACGCTTTTGATGTCGTCGCCTGAAGCCCGGAGCCCGGAGCCCGGAGCCCGGAGCCCGGAGCCCGGAGCCCGGAGCCCGGAGCCGACACGCAACCACAAGCGCAGGGCACACTCTTCACTTTATTCTCACATGTTAGTCAAACGTATTGAGTTCATAGATGTTTGTTCTTTGTCTGGGTGTTATAATCCTAATATCCTAATCCTAATAATATTATTAATGCGAAAGTTTGTGATAAGGCTGCTATGTGTGTTCCCTAATCAAAAACAAACGACAAAACGGATTAAGATGAAATTTGCTGTAGTATGTAGATAAAACATCAGAATAAATATAGGGGGAACTTATAATCCGAAAAACAACCCATAAATGATAAAAAAAACGCAAAAAGGATGATTTTGGTATAGATGGCGCTGGTGTGCAACAAATCTGACATCACAGACTAAAAACATTTAGTCGTCATAGCAACGCAGTTTTGACTAATGAATGATACGCATTCTACCAAAATTCGTAATTTTTTTATTAGTACAAGGTTTGTAGGGAAAAAATTGGAAGCTGCCTCAATAGGTTTTTCTTATGCGATTATAACAAAAAAAATATTGACAGTACAACGTTTGTCACGGGTCGGCTAGTGTATAATAGGTATGTATTTAAGAAAAAAGTATAAAACGTATTCTATCCGTTATCTAGTTCCCATAGTACAAGATTTGCTTAGTTTGGGGCTAGATGGCGCTGTGTGATAATGCCCACCAATATTTATTCATTTATTTTGCTCGAAACGTTTAATAGAGATGAATCTACAACTACATAGATGAATGATTATACAAAATCACGTTTATGTTCACAAAGGTGACCGGTGAGGGATTTTACGCTAAAGTTACCTGCATCAACATGCCATGTACCTAGGTGGTATGTAGGTAGTCGTACTTGTGTCTGCAGCCTACATTTCCCGAAGGGTGTTCTCGCGATAAGGTACAGTCCCACAGACTATGCTACACATATTGCTGGGAAGGTATACCTACACTACATACACACTCGTCCGTTGGGAAATTTAAGTATCGACCAAATTCCGAATACATTTCTTATTCCAGGAAAGTTTGTGAAGCGAACGCTCAAATGGTATCGGAGGAAACATTGAATACGTAAAAAATATAATTTAAAATCTTAATCACTACATAGTATAAAGCAAAGTCGCTTTCCGCTTCCCGCGTCTGTATGTAATATGTAATATGTATGTATGTATGTTTGCTTATATCTTTAAAACTACACAACGGATTTTGATGCGGCTTTTTTTTATAAATAGAGTGATTCAAGAGGAAGGTTTATATGTATAATACATGCATAATATAGTAGAGAAACACTGATAATTTTAGAGGTTTCTAATGTGATGTCGTAAATAAACACATTTTTTTGCGCTTACATTGCAAATGCTGGCTGAACCCCACGAGATATATCAAAATAATGTACTACAGTATTGTATACCTTAATAACGTCTACAAAAAAGTCCACGATGGTATTAGAAATGTCTTACGCACAGCGAAGCGGGCACGGGTCAGCTAGTAATATTATAAATGTGAAAGTTTGATAATTTCAACCAAATGTGTTGCACACCAGCGCCATCTATACAGAAATCATCCATTTTGCGTTTTTCTATCATTTTGGGGATGTTTTTCATATTTTAAATTAGTCTATTATTTATTCGGGCATTATCTACATCTACAGCCAATTTTAACTTAATCCGTTTTGTCGTTTAGGCCTGATTGAGGAACAAACATACATACAAACTCACAAACTTTCGCATTTATAATATTACTAGCGACCCGCCAGGGCTTCGCACGGGTGCATTGCTGATACTAAATATACTACGGAATGTTTTTATATAAAACGTAAAAACGTTAAATCACACTTATTAGCGTATTTCATGTATAACTTTGGTGTTTCTATACCGATTTCTATGATTTTTTTTATGGAATAGTTAATAATGTTAACTTTTTTAATTAGGGATGACTGAGAGTGTTATAAACGTAAGAGTAGACAAATATAATCAGAAAGCTTCGAACTGCTAAGCTATTGTGAGTCAACCATAAAAGAAAGTCATATGCTGTCGTGGGATATTTTTTATATAATTTTAAGGAGAACATTTCCGTCATACATGATTTCTGTGTAGCTTTAACTATTAAGGTTCCACACGCGACGGAAGCTTAAAAAATGGAGTAACTTCTCCCGTTTTCCCAACATTTCCCTTCACTGCTCTGCTCCTAATGATTGTAGCGTGATGAAAAGTATACTATAACCAGCTCAGGAGTATGAAAAATAATTGTACCAAGTTTCGTTAAAATCCGTCGAGTAGTTTTTGTTTCTATAACGGTTATACAGACAGACAGACAGACAAAAATTTTACTGATTGCATTTTTGGCATCAGTATCGATCCCTAATCACCCCCTGATAGTTATTTTGGAAATATATGTCATGTACAGAATTGACCTCTCTACAGATTTATTATAAGTATAGATAGATATAGATAGATTAGGATCTACACAGTGGCCAAAATAACTAGCCCCTGACTGGTAAACTCGTTAGTAACGTTCGTTTATTATTATTTTCAAAAGTGTTTCGGGATATACATGTGTGTAGCCGTAGGCTGGAGATCTTCTAACAGGTGAGATACGAGTATTAAGCCCCATTTCTATTCACTGAGCTGAACACTTAAGGTTATGGATGACTATTACTATATTCCCATCTATCTATGCTATCCCAGCTATGTATCTACCTTACGTTTGGCTACCAACATTTACTAAAAGTGGTCAGTATTCGACCATCATCATCAATTATTTAGTTACCTTGATGAGACGATTGGCGTGCGGACGCCAGTGAGTACAACCCGGTCAGAATATGCACACACCTCGCTGGAATGCGGCGCCTCTCCCGCTCTCTCTCTCTCTCCCGCCTCGCCCGCGATATGACGTCACGAGGTCAGGTGCACAGATATTGTGACCGGGTTGTACATTCCATGTCTGTGTGCGGTCGATTAGCGGACGCGAGTGCAAATAGCAGCGTCGCACCCTGACTCAACTCAACAACCGCCCACCACCGCAGCAACGAGCTCGTTAGCGCTGCCAGCCTCAAACTTTAAAATCCATCCCTATTACTGGGCAGTAAGGACGAAATTTCTAGGCATGTACAAAATAACCCGATGCAGATTAAAATAATACGTTTGAGATTTTCTAGTGACGTATCGTGGCTACATGTTTTAGAAAAACCCTTATGACCACCAAGGGCGGATTCAGCTTTGGCGCCAGGGGGGGGGTCACGTGAACATTACTAGGGCAAAATGTTGGCTTTAATCAGGATTTGAAGTATACAGTAATGTAGACCATAGTTCCGTGTGATTGTGACCGAATTTTTAAATACGAGTTTTCAAAGACAAAAAAGATTAACGAAAAAGAAGAACGTTATTTTGGCAAAATATTATCTAAATAATGAAAGTAGCCAAAAACTAACTAATAGGTTGGGTAGCTTATATTTGTGTGTGCATAAGAGCCAAAAATTTAAATCTGTAAGTCCAACGACACCAGAGATTTGCAGGATTTTGTTAACTAAGGCAAGTTCAAAGTCATTTTACAAGAGATTTACATGGACCTGGTCCCAGCCCAGTGGGGGGTTGTCATGACCCCCATGACCTCCCCCTGGATCTGCCCTTGATGACCGCCCCAAGATGAGCTACCAACAGTTAAAAGATCGTACCCGCAAGTACTACTACTTAGTAGCTACGAGTACTTTACTTTGAAAAGAATACCGGCGTGTAGACGTAGCCTACCTACGCCTACACGCCGGTATTCAATTCAACTAGCTTATTTAAAAACACATTTGTGTCACTTATTTGCGGTAAAAAAATCCTGCGGAACACTAATACCGATTGTGAGGACCTCCGTGCCATTGCCATCGATTTCGAACCGAACAAGTAAGTCGTTAGCGTCAAAATGAGTCACTCGCTAAACTGTTAGAACTACGGGGATGTAAATAAAGAAGGCTCTTCTCTGTTGCACGCAAGAGTGTCATTGGTAGCGATTCTGTTGTGTCCACGCTAAGTTAAAATTCCTAAAAACTATCGATCTTATTTCTTTTAAGTTAAAGTTTAAAATAGCGTAACCTTAAAGTGACAGTTCTAAAACTTAAAATTGTTTTGAATAAATTTACGATTTTCGTAATCGATTTAGAAACGTCAAGCTAAATTTAATCGACATGTAAATTGGTGTTTACTAAGATGACACTTGATTGTGTCAAATATGCGAATTAAAATAGAGAAATGGCTAAAATATCCCAAGTTTTAGGACTGTCATTTTGATGTGACTCTAATTTAGACTATAAGTAATGTAAAAGGAATAATATAATCGATGGTTTTTTTACGAAATTTTAGGTTTAGCTTGGACACAACAGAATTGCCACCATTGTCATTGTCTGCTCAAATGCAATTTCCAAAAAATGTCGTAAATCAGAAAGAGCAGGAAAGTTTTCAGGGGGGGGGGGGAGGCTGAGCTGGGTCCGTGCCAGTTCCGCTAAACGCCACTTATAATTAAAAACTTCGTGTAGAGCGCAATTTTTAAACGTAGAATTCAATGAAACGGATTTGTGACGATGAAACCGATTGTTTTTAGGGTTTACGGGACCTACGCTGTCCGTCCGTCTGTCTGCCTGTCTGTCTGTCACCAGGCTGTATCTTATGAACCATGATAATGACCGAGAAATTTTCACAGATGATGTATTTCTGTTGCCGCTATAGCAACAAATACTAAAACAGAGTAAAATAAATATTTAATCTCTTATACAACAAACGTGATTTTAGAGCATTTTGTATAATGGTACGGAACCCTTCGTGCGCAAGTTCGACTCGCACTTGGCCGATTTTTTTATTATTAAGGCTGCAAACCTACTTCTGCGTATAATTTCGTAGATACCTAACAGTATTTTATTTTTGCGTGTCGTATAGACCCCATATTAATGTTATACTAGTTATACTGTCACTAAACACTACCAACCATAAAAAAAGCCTAGATAGATAGGTACTTACATTTTGGATTTAATTTTATTATTTTCCGAGAATATAACGAATCACACTTACAAGCAAAGGTCTCGTCTTACGTAAATAACGTCTGCTGCGTAGTAACGGATATTGAGGCGTTATGCGACTTCCGGCGGTAATCCTGCTTCCGCCGGAAGACGGCGCCTGCAGCGCTTCCGGTGTCTAGCTATCACAGTTCATGAGATACAGCCTTCTGAGAAACAGACGGACAACGGAAAGTCTTAGTAATAGGATCCCGTTTTCACCCTTTGGGTACAGATCCCTAAAATCAACAACACGTATCATTAAATGTCAAAGCTGGAAATCTAAATTGCTAGGTACGCTATGTGCGTACTAAGTGTTAATATAGTGATGCCAGATTTGGTGTTTTCCCCCCAAATTTGGGGGGTTTTTACAGCTACGGGAGGACAATAGGGGGGAAAATATTTTTGTGGTAATTTTTGGATGGAAAAATCTGTGTTTGGGGGGAATTAGGAAGGAATTTTTCTTGGTGCCAAAACTGTTATCTGGGAAAAGTCGTTATGACAACTAGACTAAATAACCTTACTGCTAACCAATCAATCACATTTTGCAAATGTTTGTGATTCACACTTACTAAATCGTAGTGATTTAAGTAGTTAACAAATATAAATATTACGGGGTTTTTTTTCTCACAAACCTGAACTTTGGGGGGATTTTGGGGAGAACGCCAGGCGGTCATGTTGCAGACGGACTGCTAGTTAATAAATATTTAGTAAAAAATATTTTGGGGTTTTTTCCTCAAAAACCTGAATTTTAGGGGGATTTCGGGGAGGATTTGGCGAGAATACGAGGCGGTCATCTAGCATCACTGTGCGAATGTAAAACGGGACTGAATCGTTGAAATGAAACAAAACGTTGTTATGCCGTGGGTGTTCTGTTCGTGCGATACGAGTGGAGTGGTCCACTTAATCCTATAATACGCTCCCTCCTACCTCCTGTTTTCCTTTTATACCCTGCAGCATTTTCCTGCGGCTGAGTCCCAGATGATTATACTAAACTAAATATTCATACTGCAGATAACGGTGCCGAGGATTTTTAAAAGTGTAATAATATGCAGGTGTCGATAGGGCTCGATCTATTAGTGAGCTGACTTATCCTAAGTCTTCTTGGATACTTATAGTCTTCTTTTGAGAATATAAGAGGGGGGGACACATTTCAATATCATAGGTTACATTTTATATATAAATATAAATATAGTAAAAAATAATAATTATAAATGCTGATCACATTTTGTAGAAGAGTTTAAAATAATAAAAATGTAAAAAATAAAAAATAAATAGGTACCCAAGTATGGTAGACAATTTCTCAAATCTCCGGACACTTAGATCCTTTGAAGGTGTCTAGTGGGGCTAGTCAGAGGTACGTCCAAACATTATATTTGTCATTTTGCAGGTTAAACTTAACTGATTTATGTATTCGATAAATAAGTTTGTAGCAAGAAGAGACACAAGACTGATTCAATGCAGTTTGAAGTTGTTTGCAAAATAAATATAAAAATAAATCGGGTTGTCTGTGACGCCGCGCAGCGGCATGCGGAATCGTGCCGAACGTTCATCTCATCTCCTATAGAACATTTACTTTGTAGAAAGCGAAGCTACTGCTGCGATCTCGCTGCATTAGCTTACGTATAAATAAACTGTTTTTACCTGGTTTTACCTGGATGGGTCCCGATTGCCGGACGATCTAGATTCTAGGGTTATAGAATCGGACAAGGTATCTATTCAAAAATATGTAAATATTAATTCAGTAGATATTTTGACAGTTTAGATAATATTTGGTTATCGAATGTGATATTTAATTTAGATGTGGTAAGGCTAGGAAGTATAACATATTTATTCCTCGAAGGTAGGCATCAGCTAGATAATCCA
The DNA here is from genome assembly GCA_912999785.1 of Hydriomena furcata. Lineage (NCBI taxonomy): Eukaryota > Metazoa > Arthropoda > Insecta > Lepidoptera > Geometridae > Hydriomena > Hydriomena furcata. Next base: position 14,774,321 of record OU538822.1, on the reverse strand, counting down.
ACTTTTAATGATCTTGTTGCGTCACTTCAAAGTTACATGAATGTTTTCAGCGAAATACCATTTAAATTCAAGAGAAACACGTTCAAGAAATACTCGTATATGTAGGTACCAAAATTTAATGATTATTCGATCTATATTACAGGTACTGTAGCACAATCGACGTTTTAAATTAGAAATGTCAACGTATGTACTACGAATAGATAATTAATTTTAAGGCGATACTTGAATTTTTTTACTTTTTGTATGGCCTGAATTTACCCGTATAGGACGGATCAAATTTAAAAAGAAACCGTCTGTAATTTATTTAGCTAGTGTGATTATCTAACGAATTATATAAAAATGAACTGTTTAGCTATTCATAGTTTTGATTAAAAACGAAACTAGGGTTTTTGAAGAGCCAACTTTGGAAAATAAATCTATCGAGTAAAGTTTCACCAATCGTGTTTCTGTCTGTAATTTATCTAGATTATATCCTTAAGGGGCTGCCAGTCGACGATTGCTCTTTTTCGAAACGAAAAAAGTAATACTTCTGAACAAGCCACATCTCCTATTTTTATAAGTATATTACTTCAGGTTCCTATCTAGATTTCTATTAAGCTGAAAACATAATAGCAGAAACTTTTCACGATAAAAATATTATTTCAAAATGATACGTTTTAGAATTTATGATCGAAATATTTTATATACCTACTATTAAAATCAACTTGTGATTTATTGTTAAAGATAGGTAATATGTAGATCTAGATTTCTATTAGGATAGATTTTTGATAAGTAATTATACATAATTTATATCATTAATTTATTCGAAAAGCTAAGGCGGACCACGCGCGGACGTGTGTTTGTCGTCATTGCAGCGGTCGGTAGGATTATTTATCGAAGTGATTAAAGATGGGTACATCTTTATTCACATATACTATACATTATAAAATAGGAGATGTGGCTTGTTCACAAGTATTTCTTTTTTCGTTTCGAACAAAAATAATCGTCGACTGGCTTAAGTTATCTTTGTCATAAAAAACAAAACTGTATGTCTTGCGGTTATTGAGAAAAAACGATTCTGCATTCTTCAAAAACATTTATTACTCCTCCCTGTGGATAATTAAATTTGCTCGCCAGCCAACAACGATCTCTTTTGACTACTAGTATCAAAGGTTTAATGTGTTATAGGCGAAGTACGAGCCGGGATCATGTGAAGATGGACGCTGCTGCGGGAGTAGAGCATGTATGAATAGACGCGAATGGGACGACTGACGCTCGGCCAGAGCGGCACAGGCCCTCGGGCATAGTTTGACGAAAACAGAAACAAATGTTTTGTACTAAAATAGAGATTTTTAAACTTCAATACTATATACTAATTATGTATAAAAAAAAAATTTCGCACAAGCAGAAAATAAAAAAACCGGTCAAGTGCGAGTCGGACTCGCGCACTATGGGTTCCGTACCATTATCTATAAAAACGGCAAAAAAATCACGTTTGTTGTATGGGAGCCCCCCTTAAATATTTATTTTATTCTGTTTTTAGTATTTGTTGTTATAGCAGCAACAGAAATACATAATCTGTGAAAATTTCAGCTGTCTAGCTATCACGGTTCATGAGATACAGCCTTGTGACATACAGACGGACAGACAGACGGACAGACAGACGGACAGACAGACGGACAGACAGACGGACAGACAGACGGACAGACAGACGGACAGACAGACGGACAGACAGACGGACAGACGGACAGACAGACGGACAGACAGACGGACAGACAGACGGACAGACAGACGGACAGCGAAGTCTTAGTAATAGGGTCCCGTTTTTACCCTTTGGGTACGGAACCCTAAAAAACAGCGGGGACGATTCTGAATTTAATTTGATCTACATAAAACCAACTTCAAGTATAAGGAGTTCTGTTGAAAACCTGATCATAACAGAGATTAATGCGATTCATATCAGTAAGTACATGAACGAATACAATACAAACAGATCAAAATAACAATAATTTAATAGATACAATATATCTACCTACATGAAAGAACTATAGAAATAAACTCATCTGAATTAAATCTCGGTGCAATGTTTAATATTTTTAGATAAACACTAAGCCCCTCTCTTCCCCTCTCATTAAATATTATTGTTGTTTTTGTTCATGTTTTTTGTGAAAAATCTTAATACAAAGCATAGTTTTGCTTCCATGTAAAGTTCCAAGTAACTACATAAACCCTTGATATACATAAATAGTTCTATACAAACAAAAGATAATACTTATGTCTCAACTAATTTTGTTTTAACATCTCTACCTTTATGAAATTTCATCACAATCAATCGTCACAAACAAACAGTAAGACAGTTACTTTCGCATTTATAATATTAGTATAGATGTGGTTTTTGTCTTTTGCCTCAGCCGCTCTATGGCACCGGCACCGGTGCAATAGAACTGTATTAACTTTGAGCTAGATATGTATTAATGTATTTCCTACGACTGCCGTGTAGGTACTAGGTATGTAGCTGAAGATATATTACGAGTAGTTCCAAGAAGCGTAATCGAAGCAAATTGAACGCAGCTTCCGCTTCACAGAAAAACATTATTAACATTTTCAAGCTACAAGCACGACTGAAAGTTTATGGTTCGCCTTAGAGATGCGCGGACGAATATAAAAGTATTCAGAATACGTAAATCTAATTACGAGATTATAGAACAATTCAAGTGAATTCAAGAGTGAACTCTTTAATTTACCTTCTAACATAAACATATTTACATATCAGCCCGTCTTATCTTCTTCCAAAAGCATACAAAATAACATCGAAGCATCACTGCACCAGAAATGGGTCTCATCGTCTAGGGACGCAGCGCAAGTCATATTATGTCTCAATAAGATTGAATTACATAGAAAACTAAACGACCCGTGATAAACGTTGTTCTGTCGTTTTTTTTGTAATAATCTTATGAAAAAGCAATTTCAGGCAGCTTACAATTTTTTCCCTACAAACCTTGTACTATTATTTTTCAAACTATCGTGATTAGTAGACATAACTATAGATTTTCGCGGGCAGACACTGTCTGCCCGCGACCATGGTTATTGTAACATAGATGAAACGTCGGGAAAGTAAATTAAAGGTAATTACGTGATAAAGACCCGTGTCAAAATCTATAGTTATTAAACCTTGTACTCATAAAACAAATTATGAGTTTTGGTAGAATGCGTATCATTCATTAGTCAAAACTAATATGTTTTAGTCTGTGATGTCAGATTTGTTGCACACCAACGCCATCTATACCAAAATCATCCTTTTTGCATTCTTTTCGGATTATCAATAACTACAGCAAATTTCATCATTTTGATTAGGGAACAAACATAGCAGCTTTCGTATTTATAATATTATTAGGATAAGAAATAGTTCTTGTATCAGGCTAAGGTTACTATCCGTGGATTCGTTCGGAATAATAGGCCACCTGACCCCCCAGAACGGATCACGATTCACTTAGGGCATGCAGCAAAGGGGGGTCTGGCTATGTTGGTTAAATTCTGCTGACATCCGCATAGGTTTAAGCCCCAAATCCGCGTGTAATGGGTACGGATCTCGGCCGAGGAAGCTCGGTTTCGATATTTTTATTATCTTATGGAATTACCTACGTTTTGTACCTATTGAATTCTGTTATTATTTGGTTGTATATACCTTCAATAGTCTTCGTAATCCTTGGTTATTACGATTGGAAATAGTAGGATGTATAAAAAAATATTATACAAGATTTTCCCTATGAATGATCGATTTGTTTTAGACCGATTATCTTATGGCCGATTAATAATCAGAATTGCATTAAAATAATATTGCGTTGGGATTTACCCGAGTATCCGCCAAAAATTTGCATCTTTGTATCTTTAATACACTGCATCTAATAAAATAAAAAAATATCTGCTTGACGATGTTTATTTATATTTCCTTGCATTCTCAGGGTTTGTGTGCTTTTAGCATAATTAATAGAGATGCGCCGAATAGTGGTTTCACCGAATAACCGAATACCGAATACTATTCGGTTTAACCTTTACCGAACCGGATATTCGGCCAAATTATTCGGTACCATTTCATTGTTTTTCCGCGAGCTACGCTACTGGACTTGACTGACGGACTTGATTGACCGACTTGACTGACCGACTTGACTGAACGATTTGACTGACCAATTTGACTGACGGACTTGACTGACCGACTTGACTGACAGACTTGACTGACCGATTAAACTGACCGACTTGACTGACGGACTTGACTGACCGATTTGACTGGCCGATTTGACTGACCGATTTGACTGACGGACTTGACTAACTTTGACTGACCGACTTGACTGACTGACTTGACTGAAGGACTTGACTGACCGACTTGACTGACTGACTTGACTGACGGACTTGACTGACGGACTTGACTGACCTACTTGACTGACTGATTTGACTACCCGACTTGACTGACTGATTTGACTGACCGACTTGACTGACTGACTTGACTGACGGATTTGACTGACCGACTTGACTGACTGACTTGACTGTCGGACTTGACTGACCGACTTGACTGACTGACTTGACAGACGGTTTTGACTGACCGATTTGACTGACCGACTTGACTGACTGACTTGACTGACTGATTAACTGACTGACTTGACTGACCGATTTGTCTGACCGATTTGACTGACCTACTTGTTTGACCGATTTGACTGAACGATTTGACTGACCGACTTGACTGACTGACTTGACTGACGGACTTGACTGACCGATTTGACTGACTGACTTGACTGACGGACTTGACTGACCGACTTGACTGACTGACTTGACTGACTGATTAACTGACCGACTTGAATGACCGATTTGACTGACCGACTTGACTGACTGACTTGACTGACGGACTTGACTGACCGACTTGACTGACTGACTTGACAGACGAACTTGACTGACCGATTTGACTGACCGATTTGACTGACCGACTTGACTGACTACTGACTTAGAAAATATAAATATTCGAACCGTATATATTCGGCACCAAAACCGAATATTCGGCCGAATACGAATAGTGAAAAAGATGGCGAATACGCCGAATACCGAATACCAAACGAATATTCGGCGCATCTCTAATAATTAATCACTACCTACCGAATGCTTCAATGTTAAAAATATTGTTAATTAATATTAATTATATTGATAACTAGCCGACCCGTGACAGACTTTGCCCTGTCAAATTTTAATAATCGCATAGGAAAAAGCAATTTCAGACAACTTCCAATTTTTTCCTTACAAACCTTGTACTGATAAAATAAATTACAACTTTTGGTAGAATGCGAATCATTCATTAGTCAAAACTGCGTTGCTATGATGACTAAATGTTTTTAGTCTGTGATGTCAGATTTGTTGCACACCAGCGCCATCTATGCTAAAATCATCCTTTTTGTGGTTTTTTTTTCTTAAAGGGGTTGTTTTTCGTATTATAATGTCCCCTTTTATTTGATCTGATTTTTTATCTACATACTACAGCAAATTTTATCTTAATACGTTTTGTCTTTTTTTTTTAATATATGGAACAATCATAGCAGCCTTATCACAAAATTTCGCATTTATAATATTATAAGCAGGGACCGAATAACCGAAAAATTAAGATACCTCTATTTATCGATATGACGTCATACCGATAAATTCCGGTATTCCATATATTTCAATACCTAAAAATATAACGGTACCGAAAAGCTTCTACCGAAATTCATAGTGGTATACTAAAGGTTGAATAACGATACCGCAATTTCTACCCAAATATTATAGGTTTTCTCACTCCCCCGCGCGGCGGGGAGCGGCGGCGGCGGCGGTCGGTGCATCAAACGACTTACTACGTTTGTTTTGTTGTGTTGTGTCAGTTTCAGTTGTGTGTGATGCGACATACGAACTATACCTATAGCGAACTGCAAATTCAAAATCGAACTCAAAATTTCATTACTTAGATGATAGGTCTGTTCCCTACCTACGTACCTACGTAGTAGATACTGTATCTACCTCTACCTAGTAGGTATTGTCGGCGGATCTTAGTTTAGTTAGGTAAGTATCTACCTACCTACGTAAAGATAGCTGTTTGGTTGCGCGGCAGACAATTTTTGACCTTATCCAGTGACACATAACCATTCTTGCTGTGACACGGCACGTAGGTAGGTAGGTACCTACTGACCTTACCTGCCTCACTATGTTTTGTACCTATTGAATGTAGGTACCTGCCTACCTCGGTACCTACCCACCTAGGTAGGTAGGTACCTACCTACAGTTCTGCCAGCGGGTCTAGGCATTCGTGTAGTTAGCTGTGTGTACGCAGAAATGGTTTTGTGTCAGTGACACAAAACCATGATAAGGTCGAAAATTGTCTGCCGCGCAACCAAACAGCTCACTTCACAGATGCCAAGATCCACCAACCCGGGTCAGCCGGCTTATTTCGTAAAAACTATGTTTATCATGTTATGGCTTTCAATGAAGTTTAGGTGGGACATATAAATTGGAATTCTCATAAATTTTAGAGAATACCTACCTACCTATTTCACCTAAACTGCATTGAAAGCCGTATAGAGTAGGTAGTACCTATGTACTTTACTTACTATTAAAGTATAAATATTATGTGGTATGTGGTAGGTAAGTATAGGTTACCTAATACCTACCTATAATTAAAAATTTATAATAGGTAGATATTTGTTTGACCCACCCACCTATGCACTGTTGCGTAGTGAAGGGTAAGACTAGGAATAGATGCCTCACTTTTCGAAGTTTATATCGTATTTACTTACCTATCTACATATATAAAAATTTTGCTTTACCTACTGACTGACTGATCTATCAACACACAGCCTAAACCGAAACTTAAAATTTCTTCAGCGCTGTAGGTTGTGCGTTCAATCCCAACCCGGGGCAAATATTTGTGTGATGAACATAGATATTTGTTCTGTGTCTGGGTGTTAGTACCTAACTATATCTATCATAATTATTTATGTACCTACTTAAGTATAAAATTATTTACCTAAGTATTCTATCAGTTAACTAGTTCCCATAGTACAAGCTTTGCTTAGTTTAGGGCTAGATGGCGATGTGTAAAATGTCCAACAATATATATCTATTTATTTATTTATTTATTAGTTTAACATAAATCTATTTGTTATTATAATAACTGCCACAGATGACTAACTCCATCAAAATAAGTATAAATAAATATATGGACGGGCAGAAAACTGTATTAATTTGTGGGAAATGGTATGTGGGTTTTATTTATTTCTTCTCAATGTGTATAACCTTTTTTTAGGTAGAAAAAGACGTCTGTCATCAGATGTTTTTTGCGGCTTGGATGTTGGAATGTCGCAGAGTATTTTGCCGACAGTTAGCAAACGCAAAAAAGCAGATCATAGACGAGTTTCTAATTCATCTGATGAAGGATCGCCATCAGCCCCAGTGTCCCCTGTATATGAATCTGATTTACATTTGAAGAACTGTATGCCGTCGCCGAAAAAAGAAAAAGAGAAACCAGGAACTGAATGTGTTTTCGAATGCGATGATTGTGTCAGAGAAAATAAAATTGATAAGGGAAGTTATCATTTCTGTCACATGCTCTTGGATGAGCTACAATTTGTACGTCCATGTATGCGAAACATGGCGTATAGGCATATCTTAAAGATTGTTGACGCAGTAAAAGGGCAACATAAAATGGGCGAAGAAATCCAAGTAACTTATCCACCTTTTAAACACTAGATGTACAACAAAATTGATTAAAAATAAAAAAACTATGCAAATTTTAAACATGTATTAATGTTATCTTTATTACTTATTTTATATTTCCTACTAATATTATAAATGCGAAAGTTTGTGTAGATGGATGGATGTTTGTTACTGTGCAGTCGGCGGATCTAGGCACTCGTGAAGTTAGCCGTAGAAACGCACAAATGGTTATTATGTCACTGTATAAAGTCGAAAATTGTCTGCCGCGCATCCAAACGGCTAACATCACCAGTGCCTAGATCCGCCGACTGCACAGTAACAAACATCCATCCTACAACTACTTCAACTACTAAACAGACAGATTTGGTTGAAATTTGGTTTATAGATAGACTATGACCGGGTATAGATAAAAATTGTCCTATATTTAAATACAGGTCATAATCTAATACGCTAATCAGTAATTAATTGTTCTGTTGGCAACGTTCTACAATTAGAATTTCCAAAAAAATAAACAATTAAAACAATTTCGCTCTTATTCCTTTACAATAAAGTCTAAATTTGAGTAATCTCAAAATTTTAAATTTGGAATTATTTTTTTTCGTTTATTTCTGATGAACGAAATAAATAAGAAAATCAAAATTTCACTTTACTTTTATTGACTAGATTTACGTAAAAAAATAGTTAAATTACTTAAAACTAGCCTACGTTTTAAAACTGTCATCCTGAGGTTACGCAAATTTAGACTTTAACGTAAAGGAATAAGAGCGATGGTGTTTTAGGATTCCGAAATTTTTTTATGGGCACAATAGAATCGCCACCTACTTTAATTTAAATTTTATCATAAAGAAATAAAAGAGAAGTTATGTGTATTTATTAGGTAAATACCTACCTGCCGGTAATTTATTTTCCCGACATTTCGATTATGTTACTTACCTACAAATAATTACAATAGCCATGGTCGCGAGCAGACGTCATAGTCGGGAAAATAAATTAAAGGTAGGTACTTAATTACGTGATAAAGACCCGTGTCAAAATCTATAGTTAAAGGTAGGTAGGTACCTACCTACTGTGCGTGAACGCGTGCGCAACAGAACAGAACAAACAAAGTTTTATTAACCTGTGTGTCGCTCGATTGACAAAGACGTGTGTGTGCGTTCACAACAAACGAACTCGCTCTGAGTTTTGCCCCTCACGCGCCCTCCCCCCCCCCCCCCCCTCCTCCCTTCTCTCATAGCCGACGAACGACACTCAAGATTTTTTCGATACCGTTATTCCATACCGGTATAATTTCGGTATGGCCCAACCGCTATCGAATAACGGTACCGTTATATTTTTGCGGTACCAATACCGTTAACCTCTACCGCTTTCAGTCCCTGATTATAAGGATTGTCCAAAAAGTTTAAACGTTGTTACATCTTGGAAAAATGAAAAGCAGTTCAAAAAGTTTGGGAAGCTTCGGTTTAGCGATGCGCGACTTTTGCTACATTCGCGTGAAACTTTTAATGAGAGGTTGCTTTTAATGACACGTTTCAAAAAAGACTTGCATTATGTTCCCTCTTCCTACCTATTGGTAGATAGGGTCCCGCTTTCATGAAGAGGAATGTTGTACGGTAGATAATGTGTAGGAACTGTTGTAAATCAGTGAACTGGAGAATGTACTTACCGTACGCTCAGTTATTAACTAGAGATCCCCTTATTCTTAGTTGTAACCTTGACCCAAACTCTTTAGAGACCCCTTGAACTTTCCCTCGTTATTTTAGAGGTTCCTCAATTACGTCATTACGTCCATAGTCCGAGGAATTCAAATATACGTAAGTACATCTGCGAGAATGCGACCCTCTAGCTGCACTCGCAGTAACTCGGACTAACTTATCACTATCCACGTACCCAGTACCCACAGTCCAGTACCACGACCACTGATCAGTAATCACATTCATTTCATTGAATCTTTCACTTTACCAACACATTGTCTTGTCATGCGACTCATGTGAGTAAAAAAGAACCAGTGGTAGGACAAACAAGCACCCTATCATCTTATTCTAGAATAATAAATCAATATTGTAAAGCAAAATGCGTTTTATCTGTAACGTCGTCACATTTTGTATAGTTAAAGTGTCAGTTTTGGCATTTGGATGATACGTTGTCGATACGATAGTGGTTCGTGCTCAGGCCACAGAACTCGGGAACATCGTTGCCGTCTACGGCTTCGCAATTCACAATTCGCATGTCAATCATGTGAGATGTAATACATTTTTATCCTAAAATACCAAGGTAGGTACGTACTGAATCGGGTTTTGTAAAAATTAATTGAACTTTACCTTGACAGATTGTAAGGGTTTGTACATTGTAACATAAGAAAAGGCGTTCTTTACCTAGGTATCTCCATGCATTTTTTTCTAATAGGTAGTAAAATTTCTACTACCGTAATACATAAATGTTTGTTCTATAGCAAAGTAGGTACTATGAACTTAATCTAGTTGTTACACAACATCAATAAAGGCAATACAAACTCCACAATCCACATGTCTCCGCTGAAGCTGAGCCTTGTGTGTTCCGAGAAGTTAGATTACAAAGGCCAGATATGGAGTATGGAGTGCACAAGCACAAGCATAAACTAACGCCTCTACAGACCTCCCGATCTCACGACCAAATCCGACCGAGATAATCCGATTAGCAAAGGTAGGTAATACTTACATTTGGATTCCTACAAAAAATAAGACTCCACAAAACCAAAAACACTACACCTAATTTTATTCAACACATATTTACGTGTTGATTAAAATTAGAGTGACATTTCTAATTTTACACCAAAACCACTTAAATTATTGTACAACAGAATAGCTTTTAGGCAGTTTTACGTAGGTTTTACTAAGTTTAATTACACAGACTATATTTTAGAACACTAAATTAGTCTAAAGTCTTACGATGGTAACAAGTGAATAGGTTAGTATCTTAAAAATAGCTAAAGCTAATTTTAGCCCATTTTAGATAATTTTAGGATAGCATGGTGCCAACAGAATCACCACCATTTCTGTGTTTCCGGAATAAAAAGAGTCAGACTCGCGCACGAAGGGTTCCGTACCATTATCTATAAAAACGGCAAAAAAATCACGTTTGTTGTATGGGAGCCCCCCTTAAATATTTATTTTATTCTGTTTTTAGTAATTGTTGTTAGAGCAGCAACAGAAATACATATTCTTTGAAAATTTTAACTGTCTAGCTATCACGGTTCATGAGATACAGCCATGTGACAGACAGACGGACAGACGGACAGCGAAGTCTTAGTAATAGGGTCCCGTTTTTACCCTTTGGGTACGGAACCGTAAAAAAATATGAAATGAGTGAAATTAAAACTATCGTGGTTGTTACTAATTTTAACTATAAATACGGCTAATAACCACGTTTTTAACAAACAAACATCTACGTTCATCACACAAATACTTGCCCTGGGTGGGGATCGAACCCACAACCTACAGCGCAGAAGGCCGAGTAACTACCAACTGAGCTGTAAGGCCAGTCATTACAACAAGCATTTTTTGGCAATATTTGCAGATTGTGTACGGAATCGCGTGGTAGGTAGAGGCATGGAGTCTGCAAGTTAATCCGCGTAGCTTCCGTGACGGATCGTTTCACAGAGTTTGTTGCAGAGAACCCTCTCTGGACTGTGACGTGGCATGTCGCTTGCCGGCTCAATCAATACGCGTCTCACTACGAGAAGGCTAACCGCCGAACTAGCTCAGTGAGCATCTAGGAAATATACGTTTACCTAAAGAAAGAAAGAAAGAAAGAAAGAAGGACAAAACATTTATTTGCTCCAAAGGCACAACACAATTATTTAATAAAAGAGAACAAAAAAAGCCAAGTGCGAGTCGGACTCGCGCACGAAGGGTTCCGTACCATCACTATCACTACATAGTATAAAGCAAAGTCGCTTTCCGCTTCCCGCGTATGTATGTATGTATGTTTGCTTATATCTTTAAAACTACACAACGGATTTTGATGCGGTTTTTTTTATAGATAGAGTGATTCAGGAGGAAGGTTTATATGTACAATACATGCATAATATAGTAGAAAAACACTGATAATTTTAGAGGTTTCTAATGTGATGTCGTAAATAAACACATTTTTTTGCGCTTACATTGCAAATGCTGGCTGAACCCCACGAGATATATCAAAATAATGTACTACAGTATTGTACACCTTAAAAACGTCTACAAAAAAGTCAACGATGGTATTAGAAATGTCTTACGCACAGCGAAGCGGGCACGGGTCAGCTAGTTATCTATAAAAATTGCAAAAAAATCACGTTTGTTGTATGGGACATATATATTTATTTTATTCTGTTTTTAGTATTTGTTGTTATAGCAGCAACAGAAATACATATTCTGTGAAAATTTTAACTGTCTAGCCATCACCGTTCATGAGATACAGCCCTGTGACAGACAGACAGACGGACGGACTGACGGACGGACAGACAGACAGACAGACATACAGACGGACAGATCAACAGCAGATTGTGCCATGTGGGGGCAAATAGGTCCCCGTCTCAGCATTGAGCCGCACAGTACCGAACCTAGGGCACACAGCACCTACCTAGCTATTAGGTATCTATTCTGTGGTGATGCTTTGTGCTATGTGCGTTCACAAAAAGAAGGCGCTTATGTCCATATTATTAGTTGTAATCTCGACTCTACCTTGACTCAAACTCTTTCGAGGCCCCTCGAAAAGTACCTCATGTTTGGTATCATAAATCGATATTTTTGAGGTTCCTCAATTACGTAGACTAAAACGCGCCAATTCAAAGGTTGTCTGGTAGAGGTCGCTGATTAGTGATAATACCGCTCATTGTTTTTCTTTTTAGTAGTTTTTTAAAAATAAAATAAATAAATAAATAGGGTAGACATCTTCTATGATCTCCAGGCGCTTAGATCCTTTGAAAATGTCTAGTGGGGGTAGTCAGAGGCACGTCCAAAAATTATATTTGGCACATGCTCACATTTTGCAGTAGTTAGCATTCTATACGTGGTAGATTGCAAGTCCATCGCCGCTTTTATGAAAACTAACTGGTTTCATACAGAATTTGTGTGTCCCCGCGTAATATACCCAAGTCCCGGATGTCGAGCTGAGTAATCCCGGAAATGCTTTTTTTTGAGTTGGCAAACCTACTTAGAACGCGGCCTGCACTTTGGCAGCCGGCCTCATGCCTCAAAGCCACTCACTGTTATAAAATTCACAATAATTACTGATTACTGAACCGGGAAAGCGGATTACGGAAAAGCCTTTCAGAGTACCTACCTCATGCTATTTTACGCTCCACTCGAAGCATGAAGGATTTGGGAAAATGTTTTGAATGAACGCTTAAATTCAAAAGACATTAAATTATTTAATTGTGAATAAAAAATACTGCAAAACATTTATAGGTAAGCACAAAAATATGGGTTAAAATTTAACCGATAAAATTTTACCGTTTTGAACAGGTTAAAGTTTAACCTGTTCAAAACCTGTTATTTGCTGATGATAGTACTGTGACTATTACATGCAATAATATTGACACATATAAAATTGACATAAAAGACGCACTGACATCAATCATAAATTGGCTAGATAATAATAACTTGAAAATTAATATAAACAAAACTAAAATAATTCATTTCAGACAACGCGAGAATGCTGCTTCAACAAATCTTGACATAAAATACATAAATAATACAATAGAGGAGGTTGACACTACAAAATTCTTAGGGATTCAAATTGACAATAAACTAAACTGGAAACCACAGGTAGAAAGTCTTTGTAAAAAAATAAACAGCATTGTTTATGTTTTGTATAAACTGTCCCCAATAGTTAATATGGAAACTCTGCTCATCGCGTATCACGGCTTGATTGCTTCCAATATTAGGTACGGTATAATGTTTTGGGGTAACTCCACATACGTTGATAAAATCTTTAAACACCAAAAAAGGTGTATAAGAGCTATGTTTCATCTTAAAGTAACGGATACATGCAAACCATACTTCAATAAATATAAAATTCTAACTATTCCTTCACTGTATATTTTTGAAACGGCAATGTTTGTCAGACATAACCCTGATCTGTTTTGTCGGCTGTCTAATGTCGTTCCTCGTAGCCGACGAGACCAATATAAAGTTTGTGTCCGCAACTCCAAGACTTCACTGATGCACAAAAGTGTCTTCTGTATGGCTCCTTTGATCTACAATAAGCTACCGCTACCATTGCGAGAATTATCAACTACGTTGTTTCAGAGAAAGCTGAGAATTATATTGACTAATAAATGCTATTACAAAATAAATGAATTCTTTACAGACATATTAACTTGATTAGGTATTTGTTGTGCTTTGACATTGTATTACTTTTTTGCTTTGACATCTGCATTTTACTACTAATTTAGTCCCATTTTCACTTTTTTGCTTTGACAACAATTTTTATGATTTTCTATGATTTTTTATTTTATTCTATTGACATTTACTCTAATTCGTTTTTTTTTTTTATTTTGTATTATATTATATTATTTTATTTTGTAATAAGTACCGACTACCTTATCACCCATTGTAAACAAAAATATTGCACACCCTTAATAGGGTAGAATACATTGATACCACAAAATTATAATTATTAACATCTTTGTACATGTGATTCAGCAATAAATATACTTTGACTTTGACTTTGACTTTGACCTGTTCAAAATGTAGATACGAGATTAATTGTCAAGCTTCATCCGGACCAGCGGTTGTTAGCGACAGCTGGCTTATTTCGTAAAAATCTATTTATTTATTTGACATAAAGAAATGTTACACAATTTATTTTGAATCCATAGGCTCCCGAACTAGTATAAAACTGTGTTTCAGGAGCCGGTGGCTTCTCCCATCCCAGTACATTCTGTTATTAAGCTATTGCATAGCTTCTATCGCGGGCCTTGAGCGTGGAGACCGAATCCAGAAATTTCGTAACGAAAATTTTACGAGACACTCACACTCACGCAATATGCGTAAGTGTGAGTGTTAGAGATTTCTCTTTATGGATTTCAAAAAATCGATTTTTAAAAAATCGATTATGTAAATTACACATATAAATCGATTTTTGTAAACTAAGTTTTCCGAACGCGAACCGAATCGTTCGTTGGCCATTTTCCCGGACGTGAACCTACATATAGTCGCCTCCCAAACGGAAACCGACTCATCGGTCTTGTCTCCGAACGCAAACCGAACCATTGATCGTTTTTCCGAACGTGATCCGACCAATAGTCGCTTCACAAACGGGAACCGACCCATCGATCGTCTCTCCGAAAGCGATCCGAACCATATAATTCGATTTTTTGGAAAATCCATTTATTTGTAGGGACAAAAAATCGATTATTAATTAATAGATTTTTTTCAATCAATATTACATCCCTATGACTCTTGTCATGCCTGCTTAGAGTGATTTTCGCATTCCAGCGCCATCTAGTTTCATTTGATGATACTACGTTATTATAGGTGCTTTTCGCGGTCTCATGCGAAAGCTCGGGGTTTGAGAGGTTCGCAATTCCGCTGGCAGGTGGCGCTATTTTACCACTATCGGTAAATAGGTGGTACTTCACAGACATGATCGACTAAAAAGTTTGAAATTGAATTATTGAATTCATGTAGTTAGGTAAATATCGAATCCTGGCCGTGCATCAATGGATATTTCTGTTCGAAAAATGTATATGCGCGTTACACGTGCTTATAACGGTGAAGGAAAACATCGTGAGGAAACCTGTTAGTATTCTTGAAAGCGACGACGGGCTTGCAACCTGTTACGTGTGGAATGCTAACTACGTAGTTAGGTAAATAGGTAGGTTAAAGATTTTGACATCTATCGATGAATAGCAGAACTTTTAATGACTTTTTGAAATATCACGCTTGTCTCTTTAGTTTAGCAACTCGCCAATAGGTGGCATTGGTTGTATCGGCGTTACTGCGCATGCCTAATCCCCCTCTTCCCCCGCAATCTAGGGATGTAAAAAAAAAAAAAAATTTTTTTTTTTTTTTCTTTTTCTTTTCTTATCGGTCACCACGCTCAAAAAGTTGAATATCAAAGAAAAACAAAGGAAAAAAGGATAAATAAAATAAATAAATAAATAATTATAAATACATAAGTTGATAAAAAATGTTATGCAATAGCTTTACCGCGGCAGTCTCCGAGTGCCACACGTCTTTTTTCTAAATTATGCCAAAATAAAAGTAACAATAATTTTAATTTTAAATTACAAAAACAAAGTTATTTGCACCCATTGAGGTAATCAACAAAAGTTTGAGTGCTGCTCAGAGGGAGCAAAAAAAAACAACAATAAAAATTAAAATAAAAATGCCTATAAAATAAAATAACTATATCTGTGTACAATAAAAACTATTTATGGTGTGCTAGCGCGCTATGATTATAATATTATAGCTTTCAATGCAGTAATAGGTACCTACATAGATTCTATAATAGTTACTATATATGTACTAAAATGTATGATATTCATAGCTATTTTCTATGAAAATCATAGATTTTTACGAAATAAGCCAGCAACTTTGGAGCCGCATTGGAGGAAGATATCTGGCGTGGGATTCGTGGGATCTTTTCCGGGAAAGTTTTCCCACTTAGATTGCGACAAAGACACGGTGAATTCTATAAGGGTAGGTATATATTTTATATATATATCTATAAAATATAATTAAAACTATCGTGGTTGTTAATCATTTTAAATAGAAATACGGCTAATTACCACGTTTTTTCTTGTATTGCTGACGTTTCGAGACAATTCAGATGCTCTTCATCATGAGCATCGCCCGCGACCGCGGTCAACGATTATTGCGGGAGTATTCGCCGATCTGCCTCGAAACGTCAGCAATAGTAACTAAAACTACTAACGTAACGTAACGCTGCAGTCCTAACGTAGGCTACGTTAGGACTGCAGCGCTGAAGGAATAAGAACAACAAAATCAGAGAACAGTAAGAAAACAATTTCATGATAGGTACAAAACTTTGTAAAGTTTTTTAAAGAGAACGAAGCCTGGCAAAGATTTATTGTGTAAATGCTCAGCCTCGGTGTGCGGTGTGTTGCGAAACACGAGCAAAGTGGTGTAGCTACCTACCTATGGAGGTAAAACAACCAAACATCCGTCGTTATTTTCTAGAGACGGACAATGGTGGCGATTCAGCTAAACCTAACATTTCGTAAAAAAATTATCGATCTTATTCCTTTTAGTTTGTTTTTTTTATGATCGCATTTTACTCCAAAACATCTGAACAGATTTTGTGAGATAAGATAGAGTTTCGACTCACAAAAATAAATAATGTATCATTTATTTTTCTGCGTTATCTAGAAATCAAATTAGAAAGAAAACATATTTGTTCGTATCTCATGATTATTACAATGTTTTACACAATATCGAGTATCGAACTAATCGAACCTCGCTTTTTGTTTGAATTAACACAAAAAGAGACCAAGACCAAGACCAAGAGGTAGGTATTACTTTTGCTAAAATACCATTTTACGCAGCAATGCCCAATCCCATCCATTTTTCACCAGGATATGGTAATGCCTCCTCCAGAAGTTGGGGCGAGCGGCAAGTTCAGCAGAGAATAAATTTGGCGCGCGACTCGATCGCTCCCGAGGTGACGTTTAATAACTGACCCTTATCTACCAACTACGAACAACAGTATAGAGAACGATGCAAAATTGATTGAAACTTCTGCTATTATTGAGTATGCCTGTGAATGTAGATGCGGATGGAGATACGGAAACTATTGTTCTAAATTAATCTTAACTTTTCAATTTAGCGCGCGGCGTCGTCCATTAAACTCTTAAAGACTGTAGCCGACTCAACTTCGATTGCCTGTTAACGTTCTCATAAAAGGAGCTTTTTAACTCGTTCGCCCCCGCCCCCGCTCCAGCTTCAGCCCCCACCCTTGCCCCACGATCCGCTCTGTCCCACGTCCTTGTTCAAGCGAGCTCCCACCTACTTACCCGAGAGCGTTTTCGTTGATTGGAATTTTTATTGAGAATTGACAAAAAAAACATCCACTTAATAAGACTTTGCTTTTAAAGCGTCATCCAGTTGAAACATTTTAAGACTGCATTTTTAATCTAGTAGCTATTCTAGAATAGCTTTCAATTGGAATTGAGTTCAGTCGAGTAGTTTATCTTCGGAGGGTGATCGAACGAGTGGAAATATCGGCAAAGCCCCGCTCTGGCTCGAACTCGCATAAAAATGTAGCCATTTGTTTGGGAGTCGCTCTTCGTAGCAAATTGCTACGCGGCCGTACCTTATAATTATAACGTACAACCTTCCGAGTTATTCTTAGGAAGCCTAGAAAACGGACTTTCCGGCACAAATAGCTACTTAGATATTGCTATAGTAGGTATCTCATGTCTCGAATGCGATGCACATCTAGATAATAAATTAATAAAATCGACTATTATTATCAGGTGAGCAAAAGGGCAACAAGAAACAAAGTGGATCGCTTTGCCTACTGTAAAACCGCTCAATTCGGTTACGTTGTGTAGTGCGCTGCGTGGGGCCACTGTCATCTCCCGTCGCACATCATTGGGTCGGGTAGGTACATCCAGTAGCCTTTGTGTAGAAATAAAACGGGTTAACGATACCGGTAGGTACTTTTTACTTTGATTGCTTAGTTAGCTAATCAAATGGTTTCGAATAGGGGACCCTACCTAATTATCACTTGGCGTGTAACTTTAATTGCATGATACACGTTTCAGTGTAGGTAGGGCTACCATCTCTAAAATTTGGCAACCAGGACAAGACAACCCCGGATTTTAGAGCTCAGAACCCGGATATGTTAACAGGGGGGGGGGAGGTGCAATTTAAAGCTTAATATTTCACAAACGGCTCCCTTAATTGAAAAGTGGTTTTCACAATTCCACAGTGCTTGTTCGCGGGAGGCCAAATTGTAAACCCGGGCTACAAATGAAACCCCGCCCGGACGCTCCCCGGCCGCCCTCTAAACTAGGACAAATCCGGGGAAACCCGGACGGATGGCAGCCCTAGGTGTAGGTATAGTTTAGTTTAGTCTAGTTTGATGTCAGTCTGATCTGAGGAAATCACTGTTATAGTATACTTTATATCACGCTGCAATCAATAGGAGCAGAGCAGTGAAGGAAAATGTTGGGAAAACGGGAGAAGTTACTCCATTTTTTAAGCTTCCGTAGCGTGTGCAACCTTAAAGGTTAAAGCTACACAGAAATCATGTATGACGGAAATGTTCTCCTTAAAATTATATAAAAAATATCCCACGACGGCATATGTCTATCTTTTATGGTTGACTCACAATAACACGTGTAACTCCCGATAGCTTAGCAGTTCGAAGCTTTCTGATTATATTTGTCTACTCTTACGTTTATAACACTCTCAGTCATCCCTAATTAAAAACGCGAACGCACAGGCAGGCGGCTTGCTTGGCACCTAGAGGCTAGCGAGTCACCTAGCGAGTAGCTTCGTAAAACGAACATTCTCGAACGTTCGCGACCGGCCTAGCAGCTAGGCGTCAAACGCGCAGTTCGGCCGGTCGCGAACGTTCGAGAAAAAAAAAATCATCAATAATTGTCTAATGACAAAAAAGCTGTGAAAAAAAACGTTTTATATAAAGACATTCTGTAGTATATTTAGTATCAGCATTGCACCCGTGCGAAGCCCGGGCGGATCGCTAGTAAAATAATAATACCCAATTTTATCCATAAAAAATCTGTAACTGAAATGGAACTACATGAACATTGAATAATTCATTATTAAGTAATTAATACCTACCCACCTAATTGTCTTATTAACATGCATGACCCATTATTGCCTTCAACATCCACATTGTATTATGAAAATGGGTGTTTTTAAATATATTTTTTTGTAAATTTAATTATCAAGGTCAAGTACCTTCACAAATATAAATGTATTCATCGAGCCATAAGTAAATAAATACCTACCTTACTAAAGAAACTTCGAAGATATAAATTTAGGACCATAAATATCTAAACACTCAGAATCATACTATTCTAAAGTTTATTTCAATATTATAATTTAATTTGAAAATAAATGATATCAAAATTATTTTCAAAGCCAATACCTACTTCGTTCATGAAACGTTCCTTGCATACGTAATTTTTAGGGTTCCGTACCCAAAGGGTAAAAACAGGACCCTATTTCTAAGACTTCGCTGTCCGTCTGTCTGTCACTAGCCTGAATCTCATGAACCGTGGTAGGCTATACAGTTGACATTTTCACAGATTATGTATTTCTGTTGCTGCTCTAACAACAAATACTAAAAACATAATAAAATAAATATTTAAGTGGGGCTCCCATAAAACATAAGTGTTTTTTTTGCCGTTTTTTTATAGATAATGGTACGGAACCCTTCGTGCGCGAGTCTGACTCGCACTTGGTCGGTTTTTAATATTATAAAAGTATACAGTTTGTGTGACCTGCCTCTGCCTTATGCAAAGTGAATTAGTACTTAGGTAACTACGTAGATACCGTTAGTAATTCGTTGTTTAAATAAACAAAATAAATTGACCAAGTGCGTGTTGGATCTCGACCTAGTTATAATTCCGTCAACTCGATGACAATGAGGTACCTAGGTTAAATTAAAAGCAAGTGACCAGGTGGTAGCTCTTTTAATGCGGAGCTTTTATGAACCGATTCCCTGCTATAGCTACCAAACTCATATAATTATCATCAACAAGCTGACCCCGCGAACTTCGTATCGCTTTAGAATTAACAAATGTTGTGTTAAGTTCCCATTCCCGTTCCCGTTCCCGTTACCGTATTATCAAACCTAATAAAACTCAAATTGACTCTACGTTTTAGTTAGAAAAGAAAAGGGCTGTTTTTTAGCTCCACGAACATTTCAAGACCAAGATAAGATAAATCCGTTCAGCCATTCTCGAGTTTTAGCGAGACTAACGAACAGCAATTGATTTTTATATATTATAGATTATGTGTCTGGCGCATAAAAAAAATATACACTTTACATGTTGGGGAAAAGATGAACTTTTACGTTTAGGACGCCTATTCAATAATACTTAGTTACCTATAGTTACCTTTTTAGTGTCTAAATGTTTTTTTATAATAAAAGAAAGAAAAAAAATATGGTAAATACTTATTTCTATTATATTTATATATATTTTTAAGATTAGTAGGTAATTATTAGATTTATAGATTATTTTTAGTAAAATAATTCTTAGATTAATCGATTATTGTAATGCCCTAGCGGGGTCCAGGTTGAAAAACTCTGATAAATAAATGAATATGAATATGAAATAAAAAAAACAGAATGGTTACTAGGTCTTAGTAATCTGCAAGTCAAACTGCTCTGATTACGGACAAGGTCAGACCGACAGACATATCAAACTTATTAGGTGTTATATTAGTTATTTATAATATACATTGTTGGATTTGGGAACCCTAAAAAGACTTCATTTTAAATGAAACCCAATCACTGACAATTTGTTGTAGTGCAGTCTTCGATCAACAATAGCAACTAGTTGCTATTGTTGAAGTTAATATAAGTTAATAAGGTAATAAGTTGAAGAAGAGTGCAGTAGTGTTGATGATGTCGCCCAATTCAAAAAGTTTATTGTTGGTTTTTTTAATACACCTTTGCGTAGTGTGTGCAGCTGCATTTGCTGGTATGTACCTACTAGTTAGTAGTAGTTTAATAATGGGTTCGCTTAAAAAAGTCTATCTTATAAGGTAGTGAAAGACTTAGTGAATAGACAGACTGTACAGTGCGCGGACAACTGACCCGAACTGTGTAGTCAAATTCAAATTCAATTTACAAATCATTTATTTCAATAAAATCACAAGGATCACTTTGGAACGTCTTAGAAACTAGGTGAAGCTACGCCGATTCCTCGCGAGTCGCGACCAAGCCTAGAAGAATCAGGCAACAAACACGGCTTGGGGTCTACCTCTTTTTTCAATGATCCTTTCCCTAATGCTATGTAGAGCTCCAGTGTGGTGCCGATCGAACAAGGTGAAGGCTCAAACAAGAATAATAATTAAAACTACGTACAACAATAAAAAAAAATAACTAAAGAGCTTCAGCACAAATTCCAAAAGCAGCAGTGTAGCCACTAGCCACTAGCCGGGTTCGATTCACGTTGCGGAACAAAATGGTTCTTTTATTAGTGGTTGAAGTCCTCGTAATTTGTGATGCCTTTAATTACCACGATAGCCCACGATAGTTGGACCCACTGACTTCATTAGTCTGGATCACAAGAAAAGTCTGAGTAGGTATCTCTCAAATTTGGTAGGTACGTGTAAGTACCTAGTTTATATGCAACTTTACCATTGCCTACTTGTACGGTATTGACTGTGTTATAAATATGTTATAGGTGGAAATGAGTTTAGAAATGACTACCATTACTGCCAGGAAGCGGGGGGATGGTTCAAGCTGCACCGGGTGCCTGAACTCTGGCAAAGTGCGAGGATAAAGTGCTATCATGAAGGTAAACCACAAACCACGTTGGCGTTGGCCACTTCACCTGTCATACCTACTAAATCCTACTATCTACTACTCGCATCTGAAAGTTCGCGAAGGCATGATCATTGTTCATATTTATATTATTATACTAGCTGACCCGTGCCCGCTTCGCTGGTCGACAGACAGTTTCACATCTGGTATTCCAATTTTAAAAATAAATTATAGCCTATATGTTGCCGAGGACTAATAGCTACATAACAAAAAAAAATATCAAAATCCGCCCAGTAGTTTTTGCGTGAAAGTCGGACAACAGACAGACAGTGAGACAGACAGATAAAACATTCAAAATGTTTTTTTTTTGGCTTGTGTTACTTGTATAAAAGCCCCTAGGAGTATTTTTTTTAGTTTTTATTAAATGTACAGAATTGAACTATTCTACAGTTTTATTATTATCTTCTTCTAATATATAAAATTTCCATGTCACAATGTTAGTTACCGTACTCCTCCGAAACGGCTTGACCGATTCTCATGAAATTTTGTGAGCATATTGAGTAGGTCTGAGAATCGACCAACATCTATTTTTCATATCCCTAAGTGATAAGGGTGGCGTAAAGATCGGGAAAAACGGAAAGTGCTTTTTTCTGTGGGATTATTGACATTTGACAGGACAACGTCTGTCGGGACAGCTAGTTTATATTATATTATTATATCTGTAGGAGCGGTGCTGGCGTCGCCTCTGAATAGTGAAATCTGGTCGGCTATGAAGAAGATGGTATCTGAAGCGAAAGTAGAACGAGTCTACTCCGGAGTGCATGCGTTGTTTTGCGAGAACGTGTACTCCTCAATAGAAGGTTTGTAACAACAACAATAAAAAGTTTGTTTTTTATGGTGATAAATGAAATTTTTGATTTTTTGTATGGGCTGAGTCTACCCGGATAAGACGGAAAAAGTAATAAAACTGCATTATCTTGAAAACCATCAAATTTAAAAAGAAACTGTCTGTAATTTACTTAGCTAGTATGATTATCTAACGAATTATATAAAAATGAACGGTTTAGCTACTCATAGTTTTGATTAAAAACGAAACTAGTGGTTTTGAAGAGCCAACTTTGGAAAATAAATCTATCGAGTAAAGTTTCACCAATCGTGTTTCTGTCTTTAATTTATCTAGATTATATCCTTAAGTTATCTTTGTCATAAAAAAAACAACTGTATGTCTTGCGGTTATTGAGAAAAAACGATTCTGCATTCATCAAAAACATTTATTACTCGTCTTATCAAATAAGTTATTGGCCTTACAACTCAGTTAGCTGAAGTAGCCGTCTGCGCTTGGAGGTTCGGTGCAATAATTGATTAATTACCTATCTATCTACCAACACATGTTTTGTTTTACCAGGGGTCCCATTAGAACAGCTTGACTTCGAATGGCTTCCCAATCAACCAGACAACATAAAGCAAACCGAGCAGTGCCTGGCGTACAACAGCTCCGGAATGGAAGATTATGATTGTCATACGTATTTGCCATACATTTGCTTCCGGAAAATCTCAGTATCCGATGAGTTGACGGAATGTGGGACGGTGGACAAAGGTGCGTTATTCATCATTCTACCATTGATTTTATTTCAGTGTTAGTAGGTATTCATTGCGACTGTAATCCCTAAGTATGATAGACATCCTCTCAGATGTCCAGACGATCAGATCCTTCAAAATGTCTAAAGGTGAAAGTCAGAGAGACGTCCAAACATTACATAATTATGGTACATGCTCATATGTTCAGTAGTTAATATTCCTTATGCCCGTCGTTCAAGAAATTCTTTCACACAAACGCCACCGTTCTTTATAATTTCATCTTTATAGCTGCAGCGGATCAGCATGTAGGTACTCCACGAAGATGCGAAACTAATATTAGTTAGATTATTATTTCAAACTAAATGGTTACTTAGGTTAGGTCTTTCTTACATGACATGTACGTAGTGTTCCTATTAGGTAGGTATAACTGTAACCACGCAGCATGAAGCGCTATTATAAAATACCACTGATTAGCATTCTTGACACCGGACGTGACCTGCGACTGCGACATGCGACTTGACCTTTCTTATCGCATTTTATACTTTTATGCAAAAGGTAAGAGTAAGTACCTACAGATGCGCTTCTTTACATTCGTGAACGAACTAAAGTAGCATGATTTGATCATTTATTAGGTAGGAAATTTATATGGGTGAAGTACTACCTAGTTTAATCACTACATAGTATAAAGCAGTCGCTTTCCGCTTCCCGCGTCTGTATGTATGTATGTATGTTTGCTTATATCTTTAAAACTACACAGCTGATTTTGATGCGGTTTTTTTTAATAAATAGAGTGATTCAAGAGGAAGGTTTATATGTATAATACATGCATAATATAGTAGAGAAACACTGATAATTTTAGAGGTTTCTAATGTGATGTCATATATAAACACATTTTTTTGCGCTTACATTGCAAATGCTGGCTGAATCCCACGAGATATATCAAAATAATGTACTACAGTATTGTACACCTTAAACACGTCTACAAAAAAGTCCGCGATGGTATATATTTATCTCTTAGGGATAACCCACAATAATCAATTTCTATCCTTTACTTTTTACGAGAAATAATGGCTTATTTACGAAGCGATTTTAAGCCATACAGCATCAATCCTTATCTAATTAAGTACCTTAAATACATTTTTATTAATAAACATTGTTATCTACCATTGGCACAGAATACAAGCTAGACGCGAGAACAGGGCAATGTTACAAGTTCCATCCCGTAGCGGTATCCTGGTGGAACGCGGTGAGGATCTGCCAGGCGGAGGGAGGGCATCTCGCCATCATTGACAATGAGGCGGAGGCCGATGTGCTGAAGGAGCTCTTCACGAAGCATCCGCGACTTCTCTATACGCCCTTTCAGAACTCCGCTTCAGTAGGGTTCAAAGAATGGGGATATACCAAATCTTGGTGGACTATTCATGGTAAGACGATGTTGAATTCAATACGAGTCTCACTAAGGTCTTCTCGAATTAGCCACGATAGGAAAATATTTTAAAGTTAAAATATTCTAAGTGTAGTTCCTTGTGCTTAGGTAGGCTAGCTAGCTACTCTCCATTTTATTCGCTACTAGCGACCCGCCCCGGCTTCGCACGGGTGCAAAGCTGATTCCTATAAACCTTCCTCCTGAATCACTCTATCTATTAAAAAAACCCGCATCAAAATCCGTTGTGTAGTTTTAAAGATATAAGCATACATACAGACGCGGGAAGCGGGAAGCGACTTTGCTTTATACTATGTAGTGATGAGTTCCTCGTTTCCATAGGTGAAAATAGATACCTACAATCCAAAGACATCGATTGACATGATTACATGCACGCATGTACCTAATCATTCATAGATTATGTGTGTATGTAACTACTGCTTATGATGAGGATGATCTAGGTGTAGTTGGTAAAGAGTTATTGGGTTTTTATTTTCAGGTAAGCGGTTAGAAGACACCGACTATGCCCAGTGGAGCAACGGCCAGCCTGACAACGGTTCGGGAGGCCGCAAACAGCAGTGCGGCGCCATCTTCAGGACCGGCAAACTGGACGACGTGTGGTGCGATGAACCGCTGGCGTTTATCTGCGAGAAGTCGAAGAGATCCCTGCTCCGCGACATATTTTAGAATGGTGTCACAACCCCACATACGATATTCTTATCGTATGTGGGGTTGTTCGCGATTACGACGTAATTAGGTTTAGGTATAACTGGTAAAAGGGAATAAAAGAAAGAAAGAAAGAAGAAAGAAAAAACATTTATTTGCTCCAAAGGCACAACACAATTAATGAATAATAGAGAACAAAAAAAAACAATCAACAGCAAATTGTGCCATGTGGGGGCAAATAGGTCCCCGTCTCAGCATTGAGCCGCACAGCACCGAACCTAAGGAGTAGGCGAAGAGCGGTGCGACGCTGGTTTTCAGTCGGGGCCTGGACGCGATGTGGCGACACAACAAGTCGATAAACATGACTAGACATGATAAATACTAGTACCTACGTAACATGGTATTACGTTTTAAATTGCTCCGGTTTTTGTTTTTGTATATCGTATTCGCTTTGAAATGCTTACAATATTTCGAGAATTCGAGGATGCATTTGAGTAACTCCTACTTTCTCCAATTCGGAATATCTTATTTAAAAGGTTACAGAGAGCCCCGACTTACAGAGGTAAAAATATAATTATTGATCGTATCCGTCTCGAATATTAATCGCCTAATATAAATTCATTTCGAGGTATGAATAAATTTAATTTGCAAATCTACTTGAAAGAATTTACAAAAAAGGAGAATATTGAAGTTTGTTTGTGTAGCCCTCTTCTGCGATCTTTATTATTGAAACCTTAATGCAAACGCCCTGTAAGTCATTCAAAATAGCTTAAGACGAGTAATAAATGTTTTTAATGAATGCAGAATCGTTTTTTCTCAAAAACCGCAAAACATACCTACAGTTTTGTTTTTTATCACAAAGATAACTTAAGGATTTAATCTAGATAAATTAAAGACAGAAACACGATTGGTGAAACTTTTCTCGATAGATTTATTTTCCAAAGTTGGCTCTTCAAAAACACTAGATTTGTTTTTAATTAAAACTATGAATAGCTAAATAGTAAATTTTTAGATAATTCGTTAGATAATCATAGCTACCTAGCTACCTAAATTAAAGACACTTGGGTGGAGAGTTGGTTGGTCCCAAACCAAATACTTTAAAGTATTTTTGTACTTGAAAGTATTTTTGTACTTGTAAGTATTTTTATACTTCAACAAAATTTTTTTCCAATCCTAGGAGGGGGGGGTGCTGGGTGGAGAGTTGGTTGGTCCAACCAAATACTTTAAAGTATTTCAAACCTGGTTTGTCAACCTGGTATTTGATGGAGGTGGTATTTATTAAACCTGGTACGTCAAAACACAAGTACGACCCACCTCTAGACTCAGCCCATACAAAACGTAAAAAAAAACACATAACACCTTATACTCGTAGCTTTACTACGAGTAAGTTGCGTAGCAGATCCGCTACGTGCCTGTTGTGCTTAGATGCGTAATGTGTAATAAGTCGTATCTAGGTGATCTCTATTTAAACGTAGCTCGGTCGTAAAGAGCTTTACATAAATCAAGTTACAAGCACATTTTGGCAATAACAGATTTTTGTTTGACATTTATATTTCCTGTCATCACTACATAGTATAAAGCAAAGTCGCTTTCCGCTTCCCGCGTCTGTATGTATGTTTGCTTATATCTTTAAAACTACACAACGGATTTTGATGCGGTTTTTTTTAATAGATAGAGTGATTCAGGAGAAAGGTTTATATGTATTAAACCCGTGCGAAGCCGGGGCGGGTCGCTAGTGTTTTATATTTTCCGGTTCCGTTTTTATTACCGAATCTACTCGTAGACAGAATTGATGAGACAGAAACATGCATAAGCAGTAGGCACTGTTGGTATCTCACATAAGCTGCAAATCATTACATTCATGTAAATTGTAAATCGGTTTCACTCTGTAATTAATTCGAGGATTTAGTAGTGGGTATCTTTTTAGTTTAAATTATGATAATATAAAACATATAGGTATTATACCTACCTAAACTATCTCTAAGACCATCCTGAAGTCCTGGCAGAACTTAAAGTCGATAAAGTTTTGTTGGGTGGTTTGGTACCTACCTACTTAGGTATCTTATAAGTAGTGGGCACAGAGTAGGTACCTACATTGTAAAATAAGGTAGTGGGCGATGGCTCATAATTACTTCTAGTTTGGCAAAGTTGTTCTGTTTTAGGGTACGACTACTGACAGCGGACGTAACTTAGAAAATAAAGGGTTAGGGCAGTAAGTGCTCACGATAATAGGAATTAATCAGTTGGATTGGAGTTGGACGCGCGCAGATAGATAAAGAAGTCATTAAAGGATTTGGCGCACGTACCTACTCGTATTCTGCTTCATAAGTTGTGAAATAAGTATAATTCAAAAGCGATTGTAGTACGCCGCCGTTCGGATGGCGTTTAAAGCAGGCATTTATTGCAAGAACTGTTCTGCTAACTACCTCGCACTTTGCAAACATTCAAATTATCTATATTTAACATATTTTATACAATAACAAATCTGTGAATCCTAGATTACGTAAATAATTAAATAAGAACCGCAATTAGTTCACAATGTCCTTACCGAATATTTATAGACTATATACAGTCTAGAAATTACCTACCAACTCAGAGTCAAGGATTAGTTCACTTTTTCAATTACAAAAGGAAAAGAAAAGGTATGAGACAAGTAATCTAGAAACGCGGTGCCTTCGTCGACAATATTTTAGACGTGAGTAATTTCTCGTGCTTTGTCATAATGCGTACTCACGAAACTTTTATAAGGGAAATTTAAGAACTCATTAAGGTATAAACAAATCATTAGGTATTTGTACAGTTTTGTGTCAGGTTGTAGGTAACACGTGTAGCAGATCTAACCATACTATACTGAGTAAAGTTATGTAAAGTGTCGTTGTGTATGGCGGCGGACTGCAGGCTCCGGGGCTCCGGGGCGTTCTTGGCGCTCGGCCAGCACCGCGCTTCGCCGCGTGCAATGCAAATGCAAATGCCGAAACGACGCGCACAAGCCCGGTCCATTGCATTGCATTGCATTGCAGGTTTGCAGGCCCATTGTAGTTATTCGCAGGATTAGGATCAGGTGGCCCAATTTCATGCTAGGGTTTTCAAATAGGCGCAAAATTATGTAAAATTTATAAAAGGTTGGTAAGTTGGTGACTACTATACAAACCAATAACGCTATCCAAAAACGAGTACCTACATAGCATAGGTACCACGATACAAACATCTAAATTGCAATTAACTGATAAAATAACGTTTATTTAGTAGTAAAAATAGGTGACGTTGTCGTATAGTCGTCCTCAGTAACTGTAGACGACAGCGGATCCATGCAGAGGAGGTGGTCGCGAGGGTCGCTCCAGCCGCCGTTACCTCTGGCGGTCTTGAAGCGTCGGTAGACTCTGCCGTCGCAGCTGAACAGTACCACCGTGTCCACTTTTAGGGGAAACAGGCCTACACTTTGGGTCTGTTCATAAATTATCTCCAAAGCTTGTCTACCGCTCTTAAAAATCCCCGTAGATAACACTCTAGGCGCCATACACGCCACCATAATCGCTCGACCCTGTTGTAACTCTTCAAACGCGTGCAACAGCGAGTAACTCCAGCTCACGTCGTCATACTCGCAAAAGTAATTTGATAGCTTTTTAATCTTTTTCCATGTAGTTTTGTTAAATGTCAGGCCCTTGTCATAGGGCGGTCTCCAGCTGTCTACCATTAGCTTATTGTGATCCAAGTCTCGAGCGAGGGGTCTTCCGAATGCGAGAACCTGCACCTCGGGTAAATAGGCCAGCGAGCTCTGAGCGTAGCGCAGCATGTGCATGAAGTCTGGGAGAACATAGTCTTCTTCTTCAAGGAACACCACCATGCCTGCATGGATTTGCGCCCACGCGACATCTTCGAACACGACGTGCGCCATCCACCACCAGTGGTGTTTGCCCTGCGTGAGGTGTGCGTTGCGTTCTTGGCAAAAACTTCTGTCTTCCGTTGCGTTCCCGCAGTCGTCACTGGGATCCGCACCGGGAAATACATTTGGAAACAGCTGCAGGGAATAGGGAAAGTAAATCTGCATAACCATGCAGAACGTTATGCCCTTAATCATTCGGTTGACGTTTTCATCGTAGAAGCTATGCGAGAATACGATGATAGCTGACCTGATGTTGTCAACTTGGGCAAGGGACACGATGAGATACTGCAAGCGCTCGGCATCGCGCCCCACACGCACGGCCAGTACAACGGTGTCAGTGTGGACAGGGCCGAACTGCTCCCAGTTTAGGACCTCCCACTTACTGTTCAACTTCTCCAACTTATCATACAGCACGTGCAACTCGAGGGCACTGCTGCAAGTGTAGTTCTCCCCAAACTGTATATACTTGTGCAACCGCACAGGCACATAGTTAATAGATTTCAATATGAAAAATTTGAATAAAGCACATACAAATAGAGAAATTAGTAAACTAATTCTAAGCTTGTTCCATTTAGCCCAGTAAATTCGTCTCAAAATCATTTCTGTCGTGTTTCTGTCACAGGTGACAATATTCTACGTCGATTCGCTGCTTGCCAAAGATTATTGAAAACTCTATGTTTGGGGATTCTCTATCTGGGGGGTAACTGAGTCGATAGAAGCTCAAAAGAAGAAGTGGTTAGGTAAGCAAGTGTACCCTACCTACCTGGCCAAATTTTCCTTACAAAAGCAACCCTTTCCAATAATGTGTCACAGGCAGCAAAGAAAATGGTAGAAAATACATCAACATTAATTGAAGTGAAGCAAGCTTTACGTTGCCCTGAGATTTACTCAAAGTAGATGAGGCATAGCTTCATCATCAGCAATGCGAAACGTGGCGCGTGAATCACGAAATTATGTCACATATTTATTTATTTATTTATTATATAGGTACATTATCTATAAGTACCTATAGGTAGTTACCTACATATAATTTGCTGGCTTATTTCATAAAAATCAATGACTATCATATTATTATGGTTATGAGGTAT
The DNA here is from genome assembly GCA_912999785.1 of Hydriomena furcata. Classification (NCBI taxonomy): domain Eukaryota; kingdom Metazoa; phylum Arthropoda; class Insecta; order Lepidoptera; family Geometridae; genus Hydriomena; species Hydriomena furcata. The sequence goes on along the minus strand of OU538822.1, from coordinate 14,743,531 downwards.
AGGTATATAATACAGGGTGAAATCGTAAACACACGTCAAATTGATATGGGTGGTTCAGTATACGTAATAGTTTGGTTTCATGAAAAAATAATACACATTAAAAAAAAAAAACAACAACTGCAAAGGCATCTTATTACACTCGCAAAGTTTTGTGTACTTAGTTCAACTAAATTAACTTGATACTTTAAATGTTTTTTATCCGAATATTATTTTTTAAATATTTTAACAAAAAAAAACACTGATAATATGAACTTATCTGAATACATTGACTTTGTCTGCATCGTTTAAATTGATTACATCAGTTGTTGTTTTTTTTTAAATGTGTATTATTTTTTCATGAAACCAAACTATTACGTATACTGAACCACCCATATCAATTTGACGTGTGTTTACGATTTCACCCTGTATATACCTACATGGATTCTATAGGTAATAGTTACACCCACCACTCGTAGGAAGTTAGGTGGGTACCTACTTACCTAACTCATGGAATTTTAAACCTTCCTTCATGTTTGATGGCTATACCTACACAAGCAAGTGTATGAGATGTCTAAATTCCTACACTGACCCACTGGACCTGTCTCCTTCCTTCCTCCTAAAGTCCGCGTCCTTCCTTTCTCATGTTCCTGCTTTCACGGTTCGGTTCATTGTGATGAGAGGCTGCGGGCGGGTGTCACAGGTGAACGCAAATTGTCGACATCGACCCTCGTCACCCGACCGTCACGGTGCAGATTAGATCCCGTATATTAGGAAGGTACCTACCTGCCCGCGGCCCAACTATTATGTACGCACTTGATAGGACCTTCCAGAGGCTTTTGTGTAAGCCTATTGTGGGAGCGAACGTAATAACTAGATAGATATCTAACGCCATAGATACTGAAGCAAGTGTATTGCGCCCTTTCGTATGGACCTAGGTACCTACCTACTTTTAAAGGTAAGTAAGAAAATACTTACCTACCTACATAGATAAACTATGCAACAAGATAATTAAAAAAAAACTAAAATGAACGAAAATGTTTCGTCCAATCGAAAAGTTAAGGGACGATATTCATTTTTTAAGTTTTCTAAAGAAACTATTAGTCCTACCTACCCTAAACTATTAGAAGGAAAAGATAATTAAATAAAATTATAGGCCGTGTTTGTTGCCTGATTCTTCTAGGCTTGGTCGCGAAGAACAGGTGTAGGCGTAGGCGTAGCTTCACCTAGCTTTTAAGACGTTTCAAAGTGATTCTTGTGATTTTAATGATATAAATGATTTTTGAATTTGAATTTGAGAGCGCTGGTTGTTGTGGGTATTTTAACAAGATTTTAACGTTATATATTGAAAAATTGATTAGGTATAAGTAACGATTTTTATACAACATAGAATAGAGTATTTATCTCTCTTAGGTTAAGCAAAGGTTTTGTAACAGGCGATATTTATTAATTAATTATTCAATCATTGGTTGTTGGCAAAACAATTTAGCTAGAGGTACCTACAACGCAAGACAAATGTCACTAATCAAAACGGATCCTTAACAAAGAATTATTTTAAAAAGACTTTAAACAAGTTCGTTTGCTATGCATCGTTATTGACTGCCAAAATTGTTAATGCCCAAAACCGGGGTAGGCACCACAACCGGGTGTTTGACCCTACATGAATATAAATTTTACGAACGAGCAACGAGCTCAACGTCGTCAAAGTGAAGTGAATCTCAATTCTCATCAGCAGAGATGGGCACTTACCCGGTAAAAATAATTTTTACCCATTCATTCCTATTTATACCCATTTATACCGGGTAAAAATGATTACATCTTTTTTTTTTACTTTTTTGACACTTATCTAATTATGGATCACGATTTTCATATTTTCATTAGTTTAGATCTTTCGAAGATGTCTAGTGGGGGTAGTCAGAGGCACGTCCAAACATTATATTTGGTACATGCCCACATTTTGCAGTAGTTAGCATTCCAAACGTGACAGGTTGCAAGCCCATCGCCGCTTATAAGAATACTAACTGGTTAATACTAATTAATTATGGTGTTTTCTTGTAATTTTTTAATTTGGATTATAATTATTCAGACTTTAGTAAAGAAATAAGAGCGGTCGTTTTTAGGAATTTCAAGTTTAGCGTGGAGACAACAGAATCTCCACCAATGTAATAAAATTAAACTTAATACAAATTCCATAAAATATTACCGAAATTCTATCTATTTTGATTATTCATATTATGCATGGTTGTGTAGATTGTTTGTCCTGCCTCTTTGACGTGTAATCTATAAAAACCGGCCAAGTGCGAGTCGGACTCACGCACGAAGGGTTCCGTACTATTATCAAAACGGCAAAAAATCACGTTTGTTGTACGGAAGTCCCACTTAAATATTTATTTTATGCTGTTTTTAGAGAAATACATCATCTGTGAAAATTTCAACAGTCTAGCTATCACGGTTCATGAGATACAGCCCTGTGACAGACAGACGGACAGACAGACGGAGAGAGAGACGGACAGACAGACGGACAGACAGACAGACGGACAGACAGACAGACGGACAGACAGACAGACAGACGGACAGACAGACGGATAGACAGTCGGACAGACAGACGGACAGGCAGACGGACAGACAGACCTGCAGACAGACAGACGGACAGACAGATGGACAGACAGACGGACAGACAGACAGACAGACAGACGGACGGACAGATGGGCGATGGGCTTGCAACCTGTCACGTTTGGAATGCTAACTACTGCAAAATGTGGGCATGTACCAAATATAATGTTTGGACGTGCCTCTGACTACCCCCACTAGACATTTTCGAAAGATCTAAACTAATGAAAATATGAAAATCGTGATCCATAATTAGTTAAGTGTCAAAAAAGTAAAAAAAAAGATGCAATCATTTTTACCCGATATAAATTGGGTTTAAATAGGAATGAATGGGTAAGAATGACGTCATTCTTACCCATTCATTCCTATTTATACCCAATCATTCTTACCCATTCATTCCTATTTATACCTAATTTATATCGGGTAAGAATGACGTCATTCTTACCCAATCATTCTTACCCATTAATTCCTATTTATACCCAATTTATATCGGAATATTATTTATATCGGTACTTTGAGGTTTAATCTATAATAAGTAATCTAAAAATAACTTAAACAAGTAGTATTTCATATAAGCACTTAGTGTTTAGGTAACATATTTAAATATATTGTTTTGTGTCGAGCGTAGGTACGAGTAGGTACTTTGGAAAAAAGTAGACTAGCCCGTCAATCCCCAAGCGAATGCCGGCGTTCGCGCTGTGACGTCACTGCGCCATACATTCCGACGTTGCGGCCGGGGTTTGAGTGGCTAGAGACAAGTTTAACGGGAAGATGGGGTGGGTGGGGGATGCATTGCGTTGTACTTGGACTGCGGCCATTTTGTTTAGTACCTAGACGTTAGAGGTGGGTACTTGTGTTTTGACGTACCAGGTCTAATTAATACCACCTCCATCAAATACCAGGTTGAAATACCAGGTTTAAAATACTTTAAAGTATTTAGTTTCAGGCGAACCAACTCTCCACCCAGCATCCCCCCCACCTAGGATTGGTAATTTGTTGAAAAACACTGAAGTACGTACAAAATTACTTTTAAGTACAGAAATACTTGAGTATTTTTCAAAAATACTTTCAAGTACAAAATACGCGTTCAAACTGTGTCGTAATACCTGGTACGTATTTTTTTATGCCTATTGCCTATACCAGGTTTGCAAACCTGGTCGAGTAAATACGCACCACCTCTACTAGACGTACGTGCGCGCTCTCGCGCACGTTCACACACGCGCGTTTAATTAAACGTCCATTCATCTAGGCGTGCAGCAAGCCGCGTGTGAACAGGCGATCGGGCCTCGCCATTCAAAGCACCAAGCAATTCAACATTCAACGCGGCGTTCAAATCGAAGCGTGTAAACGAGTGCCGAGTGCCGAGCGCCGATCAAAGCAATTTTTTTAACCGACTTCAAAAAAGGAGGAGGTGTTTTGTTTTTTTTCTTATGTGTTGAGTAATGTAATAAAATTATGAGTATAATATAATATATATATATAGGGAAGTCTGGCAACGCTGGTACCTACAGACAGACAGTTACCTACGTTAGTATTTATAATATTAGTATAGATTCTAATGAGAGTACCATAGTCCCATGTTATTATTTTATATATTATTATACACCTACCTACCTAAGTACTTATAAGTAGGTAGGTAGGTACATCGCGTATTATTAGTTATAACTAACTAACTATATGTATCACGTATGGAATGCTAAATAAGTAGGTAGGTACCTACCTACTTGAAAATGAGGGCATATGCCTAATACAATGTTTGGACATGCCTCTGGCTACCCCCTAAGCGCCTGGACATCTGAGAGGATTTCTTCTTAGGGATTGCAGTCATGATCCTAACTATATATTTTATTTCATTTATTTTTAGCTAATACCAAGTACTAAGTAGGTAGGAAGTAGGTAGGTAATAATTATTAAAAAATGAAATTAAATACTTAGGATCACGACTTTAATCCAAGTAGGTGGGTTACTAAGTACGGTAGATCTCAGATCCACAAAAAAAATACTAAAGGAGTCAGTCAGAGGCACGTCCAAACATTACATTTGGCTACAGCATTATAATAATAATGGCTAGTAAGTAGGAAGGGAGGTGTTTTGCTTGTAGGTATTCCTACATCTACCTACATAGATAAAGGTAGGTATAAAATAGTACGCCATCGCTTGACCTGTCGAGATTCGAACCCATAACCATCGGATTGAAAACCGAGGTCAGTACCTACCTAATTTGTCATCGAGCGCCAAGCAATTCCACTTTGATGTTTTGTCGAAATACCGACAATCGATGGATCGGACGGATTCACGAGCTCATTCAAAATCAACGTGTTCACAAGCTCGGTGGTTTGAATTGATTGTTGAATTGGTCGTTGAATGGAGAGCGTATCGGTTCAATGCAATTCACGTTCAAATTCAAAAAGCAACCGGTTCACATGCCCGTGCTCGTTGAACGCGCTAGTGAATGGACACGTATGTGACCGCATCTTTGATCGGCCAAATGTACCGTGCTTAACTACTTAAAAGTGTAGGTAGGTCGATGTTTGCCATTGGTTTCGCAGACACCGGCAACAATCAGTGTTTGTTACTTATATTTGGAGATATGGATCTTTGTTCATTTTTTAGGGTTCCGTACCCAAAGGGTAAAATCGGAACCCTATTACTAAGACTTCGCTGTCCGTCTGTCCGTCTGTCTGTCTGTCTGTCACAGGGCTGTATCTCATGAACCATGATAGCTAGACAGTAGAAATTTTCACAGATTATGTATTTCTATTGCTGCTCTAACAACAAATAGTACTAAAATCAGAATAAAATAAATATTTAAGACAACAAACGTGATTTTCGCATTCTAGCGCCATCTAGTTTCATTTGATGTTACTACGTTATTATTAGGTACTTTTCGCAGTCTCATGCGATCGCTCGGGGTTTGAGAGGTAAAACAATGATTCGCAATTCCGCTGGCAGGTGGCGCTATTTTACCACTATCGGTAAAGTAAGTGGTACTTTACATGATCGACTAAAAAGTTTGAAATTGAATTATTGAATTCATGTAGTTAGAAATAGGTACCTAGGTAGATATTATTAATTTCAAATTAATTTCGAGTTCGAATCCTGGCCATGCATCAATGGATATTTCTGTTTGAAAAATGTATATATGCGCGTTACACGTGTTTATAACTGTGAAGGAAAACATCGTGAGGAAACCTGTTAGTATTCTTGAAAGTGTCAAAAAAGTTAAAAAAAAGATGCAATCATTTTTACCCGATATAAATTGGGTATAAATAGGAATGAATGGGTAAGAATGAAGTCATTCTTACCCATTCTCATTCTTACCCATTCATTCCATTTTATATCGGGTAAAAATGACGTCATTCTTACCCATTCATTCCTATTTATACCCAATTTATTTCGGGTAAAAATTACGTCATTCTTACCCATTCATTCCTATTTATACCCAATTTATATCGGGTAAAAATGATTGCATCTTTTTTTTTACTTTTTTGACACTTAACTAATTATGGATCACGATTTTCATATTTTCATTAGTTTAAATCTTTCGAAAATGTCTAGTGGGGGTAGTCAGAGGCACATTTATAGGGCCAAACATTATATTTGGTACATGCCCACATTTTGCAGTAGTTAGCATTCCATACGTGACAGGTTGCAAGCCCATCGCCCATCTGTCCGTCCGTCTGTCTGTCCGTCTGTCTGTCCGTCTGTCTGTCCGTCTGCCTGTCCGTCTGTCTGTCCGACTGTCTATCCGTCTGTCTGTCCGTCTGTCTGTCTGTCCGTCTGTCTGTCCGTCTCTCTGTCCGTCTGTCTCTCTGTCCGTCTGTCTGTCTGTCCGTCTGTCTGTCCGTCTCTCTGTCCGTCTGTCTGTCTGTCCGTCTGTCTGTCCGTCTGTCTGTCACAGGGCTGTATCTCATGAACCGTGATAGCTAGACTGTTGAAATTTTCACAGATGATGTATTTCTCTAAAAACAGCATAAAATAAATATTTAAGTGGGACTTCCGTACAACAAACGTGATTTTTTGCCGTTTTGATAATAGTACGGAACCCTTCGTGCGTGAGTACAACTCGCACTTGGCCGGTTTTTTATAGATTACACGTCATAGAGGCAGGACAAACAATCTACACAACCATGCATATTATGAATAATCAAAATAGATAGAATTTCGGTAATATTTTATGGAATTTGTATTAAGTTTGATTTTGTTACATTGTTGGTGGAGATTCTGTTGTCTCCACGCTAAACTTAAAATTCCTAAAAACGACCGCTCTTATTTCTTTACTAAAGTCTGAATAATTATAATCCAAATTAAAAAATAACAAGAAAACACCATAATTAATTAGTATTAACCAGTTAGTATTCTTATAAGCGGCGATGGGCTTGCAACCTGTCACGTTTGGAATGCTAACTACTGCAAAATGTGGGCATGTACCAAATATAATGTTTGGACGTGCCTCTGACTACCTCCACTAGACATCTTCGAAAGATCTAAACTAATGAAAATATGAAAATCGTGATCCATAATTAGATAAGTGTCAAAAAAGTAAAAAAAAAAGATGTAATCATTTTTACCCGGTATAAATGGGTATAAATAGGAATGAATGGGTAAAAATTATTTTTACCGGGTAAGTGCCCATCTCTGAGTCCAATAGTTCGTTTAGTTCATCTAGTCCAATAGTTCGTTTAGTTCATCTAGTTCAGTTTGTCGCTTAGTTCTTAGTTTATGCATTGAACTATCGTAATTTGCATTCATCTAGTTTATGTGGTCAACAGAGATGATTTTGTTAGGTGTTCTTTTATCTTTCCTAGTTCATCGAACTAAAATAAATAAATAATAAAAAGAATCGCGACTGTAATCCCCAAGTACGGTAGGTAGAGTAGACATCCTCTCAGATCTCCAGACGCTTAAATTTCTGTAGATGTGTAAAGGTTAGTCAGAGGCGTGTCCAAACAGATAAGTAGGTAGGTAATTAAGTAATTATGGTATGATTAGTGTTCAATGTAATTTTGGTGGTTTATCGCCACAAATGTAGATGTTCCTGTACTAGGCTCAGTGTACCTACTACTTTGAAACTCTGTTTGATAGGTATTAGTCTAGTTGGTATGTTCCAATAGCGAAAACCATACCACACAACCAGTGTAACAATACAATTTTCTAATGACGTGTAGACGAAACTCACCCATAATATTTAAATTTTAATATCTTCATCTCGTTTACGCGCTTGAAAGTTAGCGCGCTAGAGAGGGATGCCATTATTATTTTATGGTTCGGCACAGTAGGCACATCTTCGCGGCGAGTGTTGTCGTACTTCTCTTAAACTCATGTTATCTCTATCTATCTAGTTCGCGTACTATATCAGCGTGTAGTTCGCGAATGAAATGAAGTACTTCAATTGAAGGAGATATAGTGAATGAATGAAGGAATACAGGTGAAGTAGTCCAATCAGAGATGGGCACTTACCCGGTAAAAATAATTTTTACCCATTCATTCCTATTTATACCCATTTATACCGGGTAAAAATGATTACATCTTTTTTTTTTACTTTTTTGACACTTATCTAATTATGGATCACGATTTTCATATTTTCATTAGTTTAGATCTTTCGAAGATGTCTAGTGGGGGTAGTCAGAGGTACGTCCAAACATTATATTTGGTACATGCCCACATTTTGCAGTAGTTAGCATTCCAAACGTGACAGGTTGCAAGCCCATCGCCGCTTATAAGAATACTAACTGGTTAATACTAATTAATTATGGTGTTTTCTTGTAATTTTTTAATTTGGATTATAATTATTCAGACTTTAGTAAATAAATAAGAGCGGTCGTTTTTAGGAATTTTAAGTTTAGCGTGGAGACAACAGAATCTCCACACATGTAATAAAATTAAACTTAATACAAATTCCATAAAATATTACCGAAATTATATCTATTTTGATTATTCATATTATGCATGGTTGTGTAGATTGTTTGTCCTGCCACTTTGACGTGTAATCTATAAAAAACCGGCCAAGTGCGAGTCAGACTCACGCACGAAGGGTTCCGTACTATTATCAAAACGGCAAAAAATCACGTTTGTTGTACGGAAGTCCCACTTAAATATTTATTTTATGCTGTTTTTAGAGAAATACATCATCTGTGAAAATTTCAACAGTCTAGCTATCACGGTTCATGAGATCATACAGCCCTGTGACAGACAGACGGAGAGAAAGACGGACAGACAGAGGGACAGACAGACAGACAGACGGACAGACAGACGGATAGACAGTCGGACAGACAGTTGGATAGACAGACGGACAGGCAGACGGACAGACAGACCTGCAGACGGACAGACAGACCTGCAGACAGACAGACGGACAGACAGACGGACAGACAGACAGACAGACAGACGGACGGACAGATGGGCGATGGGCTTGCAACCTGTCACGTTTGGAATGCTAACTACTGCAAAATGTGGGCATGTACCAAATATAATGTTTGGACGTGCCTCTGACTACCCCCACTAGACATTTTCGAAAGATCTAAACTAATGAAAATATGAAAATCGTGATCCATAATTAGTTAAGTGTCAAAAAAGTAAAAAAAAAGATGCAATCATTTTTACCCGATATAAATTGGGTATAAATAGGAATGAATGGGTAAGAATGACGTCATTCTTACCCATTCATTCCTATTTAATGAATGGGTAAGAATGATTGGGTATAAATAGGAATGAATGGGTAAGAATGACGTCATTCTTACCCATTCATTCCTATTACAACAATTTTACGTCAGAGTCAAAGAGCATATAAGTCAGAGTAAGCTTAGACAACCTGCGCCACAGTCTTTCCTAACCTAAAATTGTGTTTTAAAGTTGCGTATCCAATAGTGTTTGTTTTATTTACTCATTCATTTCTGTGCAAATAAGATGGATTAATTGATGATTTGAGAGTAAGAAGAAATAGAAAAGGTTGAATCTATTAGTGAGGCGTGTAAAATTTATCAAAATTCGTAAGAATTCGTTTGAAGACTTTCAAGATGAAGAGATGAATACAGATTCAAGATGATGCAGTAAATTATCAAGCGGGAGGAGCCAGCCAACAATTTCACTTGCATGCAAACAAGTTGGTTTAGCACTTTTTTAAGCAAAGGGCTCAATGGATAAAAATGCCTTGGACTGGAACATATGTGATTGCTGGTTTTTATTAATTGTGTGGCTTCAGACAAATGATAGGAGCTATATTGCACACATATTAGAATCCCAAAAATTGCAGATGGTATTGGACAACACTGCATAAACAAGACAGGATACATGTCAATAAATTTACAGGTAAGGTTTCAGTCTCAGAATACAGAAAGAACTTCTTCTGTATTCTGAGGTTTCAGTACCTACTACGTAAGCTTTGGTACATAATTATAATTTATTCAAACATAGGTTTCCTACCATAAAATTAAAGTCATATATATTTTATTGTTCCAGGTTGTGTCAGGTGCTAATTTGGAGATCATGAATACCTTTTGTGGCATAAATGTGCAAGGCAGCTCACATGACTCAAGAATATAATAATGAATGTTGTTTGAAACAACAATAAAATTATTTGAGCAATCAGAATTGAATGACAGACTTTTATATTATTTTCTTGTACTTCCATGTTATACCTAAGCACATTAATTTTAAATAAAAAACATCAGGCTTATGACATTTTCTTTATTTGTACACATTGTTTGGATCCTACCATAGAATTTTTTTTATAGAATTCAGAACTGTGAGTAGTGTGAGTAAGTATATGAAAATATCATCCTTCGCTTGTGCTCTTCATATTTTCTGTGGCTTATCAAGCTTCGAGCATGTTCATTCTGGTCCTGCAAATAACAAATAGATTAAAAATTAATATTTTAGGTAGTTTTAAAAACATAGTCAAAGTAAGTTAGTTTAACATAAGTTTAACTATTGAGATCATTTATATAACTCATTAAACCTGAAATAAGTGGTATACTTGTAACAAATATTTTAATTCGTAGGTACTAAGATAGGTTAGGTACTTACTCAGTACTTAAAGAAAAACCTAGTTAAACTTACTTTTCGTGCACTTTCACGCACCATGCTTTGTTAGAAAAACCTAGTTAAACTTACTTTTCGTGCACTTTCACGCACCATGCTTTGTTTTTTGACCAGTTTGTATTAGTGTCCAATGATTTGATTTCAATTATTGGAGGATACTCTCTCAGAACTATGCGAAATAATTGCTGAAACAAACAATTATATTGTAAATGATACCTACGGTAGCATTCATTATACTTACCATAACAGTCAAGCTGTAAAAGTGATAGATGATAACATTATTTACCTTTTCTTAATAAAGCGAATGCGTTTTCAGTTCATTTTGAAATTTAATTAATTTTTATCAAAGTTTTCATAGTTGTTTGTTTACTTTTATACCATAGGCAACTGTCATTCAAAACGTTGTTTGTCACTGTCCATATGTCATCATAAAGCATTGAGTTCACTCACCGACTCACTCTTTTTACTTTTAAATCAAGTGTGTTGCCATATAATCCCGGTGCAAGGAATGTATTGTTAGTCCAACACTTCGCCGAGTTTATTAATAACTATTTTACTCTGAAGTTATTACAACTTTAGGCTGGTATTAACAAGTCTTGCTGTAACCTCAGATGATCTTTGGATAAGTAAATTTTTATTAATAGCACCGTATGTGCTTATATGAAATACTACTTGTTTAAGTTATTTTTAGATTACTTATTATAGATTAAACCTCAAAGTACCGATATTAATAAAATATAAATAATAACCGATTTAAATTGGGTATAAATAGGAATGAATGGGTAAGAATGACGTCATTTTTACCCGATATAAACTGGGTATAAATAGGAATGAATGGGTAAGAATGGTTGGGTATAAATAGGAATGAATGGGTAAGAATGACGTCATTCTTACCCATTCATTCCTATTTATATCGGGTAAAAATTATTGCATCTTTTTTTTTTTACTTATTTGACACTTAACTAATTATGGATCACGCATCAGGCGCAGATGTCTAGTGGGGGTAGTTAGAGGCACGTCCAAACATATTTGGTACATGCCCACATTTTGCAGTAGTTAGCATTCCAAACGTGACAGGTTGCAAGCCCATCGCCCATCTGTCTGTCCGTTTGTCCGTCTGTCTTTCTGTCCGTCTGTCCGTCTGTCCGCCTGTCCGTCTGTCCGTCTGTCTGTCCGTCTGTCTGTCACAGGGCTGTATCTCATGAACCGTAATAGCTAGACTGTTGAAATTTTCACAGATGATGTATTTCTCTAAAAACAGCATATAATAAATATTTAAGTGGGACTTCCGTACAACAAACGTAATTTTTTTGCCGTTTTGATAATAGTACGGAACCCTTCGTGCGTGAGTCCGACTCGCACTTGGCCGGTTTTTTATAGATTACACGTCAAAGTGGCAGGACAAACAATCTATACAACCATGCATAATATGAATAATCAAAATAGATAGAATTTCGATATTTTTTTATGGAATTTGTATTAGGTTTAATTTTGTTACATTGGTGGAGATTCTGTTGTCTCCACGCTAAACCTAAAATTCCTGAAAACGACCGCTCTTATTTCTTTACGCTAAAGTCTGAATAATTATAATCCAAAGTAAAAAATAATAACAAGAAAACACCATAACTAATTAGTATTAACCAGTTATATTCTTATAAGCGGCGATGGGCTTGCAACCTGTCACGTTTGGAATGCTAACTACTGCAAAATATGGGCATGTACCAAATATAATGTTTGGACGTGCCTCTGACTAGACATCTTCGAAAGATCTAAACTAATGAAAATATGAAAATCGTGATCCATAATTAGATAAGTGTCAAAAAAGTAAAAAAAAAAGATGTAATCATTTTTACCCGGTATAAATGGGTATAAATAGGAATGAATGGGTAAAAATGATTTTTACCGGGTAAGTGCCCATCTCTGGCCTTGTGTAGTTCGCGAATGAATCCTTCAATTGGACTATTTCACCTGTATTCCTTCATTCATTCACTATATCTCCTTCAATTGAAGTACTTCAGTACTTCATTTCATTCGCGAACTACACGCTGATATACGTGAACTAGATAGATAGAGATAACATGAGTTTAAAGAGAAGTACGACAACACTCGCCGCGAAGATGTGCCTACTGTGCCGAACCATAAAATAATAATGGCATCCCTCTCTAGCGCGCTAACTTTCAAGCGCGTAAACGAGATGAAGATATTAAAATTTAATTATTATGGGCAGAGATGGGCACTTACCCGGTAAAAATAATTTTTACCCATTCATTCCTATTTATACCCATTTATACCGGGTAAAAATGATTACATCTTTTTAATTTTACTTTTTTGACACTTATCTAATTATGGATCACGATTTTCATATTTTCATTAGTTTAGATCTTTCGAAGATGTCTAGTGGGGGTAGTCAGAGGCACGTCCAAACATTATATTTGGTACATGCCCACATTTTGCAGTAGTTAGCATTCCAAACGTGACAGGTTGCAAGCCCATCGCCGCTTATAAGAATACTAACTGGTTAATACTAATTAATTATGGTGTTTTCTTGTTATTTTTTAATTTGGATTATAATTATTCAGACTTTAGTAAAGAAATAAGAGCGGTCGTTTTAAGGAATTTTAAGTTTAGCGTGGAGACAACAGAATCTCCACCAACAATGTAACAAAATCAAACTTAATACAAATTCCATAAAATATTACCGAAATTCTATCTATTTTGATTATTCATAATATGCATGGTTGTGTAGATTGTTTGTCCTGCCTCTATGACGTGTAATCTATAAAAAACCGGCCAAGTGCGAGTTGTACTCACGCACGAAGGGTTCCGTACTATTATCAAAACGGCAAAAAATCACGTTTGTTGTACGGAAGTCCCACTTAAATATTTATTTTATGCTGTTTTTAGAGAAATACATCATCTGTGAAAATTTCAACAGTCTAGCTATCACGGTTCATGAGATACAGCCCTGTGACAGACAGACGGACAGACAGACGGACAGACAGACAGACGGACAGAGAGACGGACAGACAGACGGACAGACAGACAGACGGACAGAGAGACAGACGGACAGAGAGACGGACAGACAGACGGACAGACAGACAGACGGACAGACAGACGGATAGACAGTCGGACAGACAGTCGGACAGACAGACGGACAGGCAGACGGACAGACAGACGGACAGACAGACGGACAGACAGACGGACGGACAGATGGGCGATGGGCTTGCAAACCTGTCACGTTTGGAATGCTAACTACTGCAAAATGTGGGCATGTACCAAATATAATGTTTGGCCCTATAAATGTGCCTCTGACTACCCCCACTAGACATTTTCGAAAGATCTAAACTAATGAAAATATGAAAATCGTGATCCATAATTAGTTAAGTGTCAAAAAAGTAAAAAAAAAGATGCAATCATTTTTACCCGATATAAATTGGGTATAAATAGGAATGAATGGGTAAGAATGACGTAATTTTTACCCGAAATAAATTGGGTATAAATAGGAATGAATGGGTAAGAATGACGTCATTTTTACCCGATATAAAATGGAATGAATGGGTAAGAATGAGAATGGGTAAGAATGACTTCATTCTTACCCATCCCATTCATTCCTATTTATACCCAATTTATATCGGGTAAAAATGATTGCATCTTTTTTTTAACTTTTTTGACACTTTCAAGAATACTAACAGGTTTCCTCACGATGTTTTCCTTCACAGTTATAAACACGTGTAACGCGCATATATACATTTTTCAAACAGAAATATCCATTGATGCATGGCCAGGATTCGAACTCGAAATTAATTTGAAATTAATAATATCTACCTAGGTACCTATTTCTAACTACATGAATTCAATTTCAAACTTTTTAGTCGATCATGTAAAGTACCACTTACTTTACCGATAGTGGTAAAATAGCGCCACCTGCCAGCGGAATTGCGAATCATTGTTTTACCTCTCAAACCCCGAGCGATCGCATGAGACCGCGAAAAGTACCTAATAATAACGTAGTAACATCAAATGAAACTAGATGGCGCTAGAATGCGAAAATCACGTTTGTTGTCTTAAATATTTATTTTATTCTGATTTTAGTATTTGTTGTTAGAGCAGCAATAGAAATACATAATCTGTGAAAATTTCTACTGTCTAGCTATCATGGTTCATGAGATACAGCCCTGTGACAGACAGACAGACAGACGGACAGACGGACAGCGAAGTCTTAGTAATAGGGTTCCGATTTTACCCTTTGGGTACGGAACCCTAAAAAATGAACAAAGATCCATATCTCCAAATATAAGTAACAAACACTGATTGTTGCCGGTGTCTGCGAAACCAATGGCAAACATCGACCTACCTACACTTTTAAGTAGTTAAGCACGGTACATTTGGCCGATCAAAGGTGCGGTCACATACCTACGTGTCCATTCACTAGCGCGTTCAACGAGCACGGGCATGTGAACCGGTTGCTTTTTGAATTTGAACGTGAATTGCATTGAACCGATACGCTCCCCATTCAACGACCAATTCAACAATCAATTCAATCAAACCACCGAGCTTGTGAACACGTTGATTTTGAATGAGCTCGTGAATCCGTCCGATCCATCGATTGTCGGTATTTCGACAAAACATCAAAGTGGAATTGCTTGGCGCTCGATGACAACTGGTAGGTACTGACTAACTAGGTACTGACCTCGGTTTTCAATCCGATGGTTATGGGATGGGTTCGAATCTCGACAGGTCAAGCGATGGCGTACTATTTTATACCTACCTTTATCTATGTAGGTAGATGTAGGAATACCTACAAGCAAAACACCTCCCTTCCTACTTACTAGCCATTATTATTATAATGCTGTAGCCAAATGTAATGTTTGGACGTGCCTCTGACTGACTCCTTTAGTATTTTTTTTGTGGATCTGAGATCTACCGTACTTAGTAACCCACCTACTTGGATTAAAGTCGTGATCCTAAGTATTTAATTTCATTTTTTAATAATTATTACCTACCTACTTCCTACCTACTTACTTAGTACTTGGTATTAGCTAAAAATAAATGAAATAAAATATATAGTTAGGATCATGACTGCAATCCCTAAGAAGAAATCCTCTCAGATGTCCAGGCGCTTAGGGGGTAGCCAGAGGCATGTCCAAACATTGTATTAGGCATATGCCCTCATTTTCAAGTAGGTAGGTACCTACCTACTTATTTAGCATTCCATACGTGATACATATAGTTAGTTAGTTATAACTAATAATACGCGATGTACCTACCTACCTACTTATAAGTACTTAGGTAGGTAGGTGTATAATCTATACATATAATAATATATAAAATAATAACATGGGACTATGGGACTCATTAGAATCTATACTCTATAGCTCCGTAGCTCGCTAGTGATCCGGTTCGATTACGACCATATGTTGATGTACTTAAGGTGTAGTTTTGCTTGAGGGAAATATTGTTATAGAAAACCACGATGCGTGTGCTCTGTTTAAACTTTTATTGCGACTGATCTTACCTAGCTTCTAACATCCAATTATTAAGCAAATAACCTTAGAAAAACATAAATTTTAAAAACTACATCCAACAACTAATATTATAAATACTAACGTAGGTAACTGTCTGTCTGTAGGTACCAGCGTTGCCAGACTTCCCTATATATATATATTATATTATACTCATAATTTTATTACATTACTCAACACATAAGTAAAAAAACAAAACACCTCCTCCTTTTTTGAAGTCGGTTAAAAAAATTGCTTTGATCGGCGCTCGGCACTCGGCACTCGTTTACACGCTTCGATTTGAACGCCGCGTTGAATGTTGAATTGCTTGGTGCTTTGAATGGCGAGGCCCGATCGCCTGTTCACACGCGGCTTGCTGCACGCCTAGATGAATGGACGTTTAAACGCGCGTGTGTGAACGTGCGCGGGAGCGCGCACGTACGTCTAGTAGAGGTGGTGCGTATTTACTCGACCAGGTTTGCAAACCTGGTATAGGCAATAGGCATAAAAAATACGTACCAGGTATTACGACACAGTTTGAACGCGTATTTTGTACTTGAAAGTATTTTTGAAAAATACTCAAGTATTTCTGTACTTAAAAGTAATTTTGTACGTACTTCAGTGTTTTTCAACAAATTACCAATCCTAGGTGGGGGGGAGGCTGGGTGGAGAGTTGGTTCGCGTGAAACTAAATACTTTAAAGTATTTTAAACCTGGTATTTCAACCTGGTATTTGATGGAGGTGGTATTAATTAGACCTGGTACGTCAAAACACAAGTACCCACCTCTAACGTCTAGGTACTAAACAAAATGGCCGCAGTACCAAGTACAACGCAATGCATCCCCCACCCACCCCATCTTCCCGTTAAACTTGTCTCTAGCCACTCAAACCCCGGCCGCAACGTCGGAATGTATGGCGCAGTGACGTCACAGCGCGAACGCCGGCATTCGCTTGGGGATTGACGGGCTAGTCTACTTTTTTCCAAAGTACCTACTCGTACCTACGCTCGACACAAAACAATATATTTAAATATGTTACCTAAACACTAAGTGCTTATATGAAATACTACTTGTTTAAGTTATTTTTAGATTACTTATTATAGATTAAACCTCAAAGTACCGATATAAATTGGGTATAAATAGGAATGAATGGGTAAGAATGATTGGGTAAGAATGACGTCATTCTTACCCGATATAAATTAGGTATAAATAGGAATGAATGGGTAAGAATGATTGGGTATAAATAGGAATGAATGGGTAAGAATGACGTCATTCTTACCCATTCATTCCTATTTATACCCAATTTATATCGGGTAAAAAAGATCGCATCTTTTTTTTTACTTTTTTGACACTTAACTAATTATGGATCACGATTTTAATATTTTCATTAGTTTAGATCTTTCGAAAATGTCTAGTGGGGGTAGTCAGAGGCACGTCCAAACATTATATTTGGTACATGCCCACATTTTGCAGTAGTTAGCATTCCAAACGTGATAGGTTGCAAGCCCATCGCCCATCTGTCCGTCCGTCTGTCTTCTGTCTGTCTGTCCGTCTGTCTGTCCGTCTGTCTGTCTGCAGGTCTGTCTGTCCGTCTGCCTGTCCGTCTGTCTGTCCGACTGTCTATCCGTCTGTCTGTCCGTCTGTCTGTCTGTCTGTCCGTCTGTCTGTCTGTCCGTCTGTCTGTCCGTCTCTCTCTCCGTCTGTCTGTCACAGGGCTGTATCTCATGAACCGTGATAGCTAGACTGTTGAAATTTTCACAGATGATGTATTTCTCTAAAAACAGCATAAAATAAATATTTAAGTGGGACTTCCGTACAACAAACGTGATTTTTTGCCGATTTGATAATAGTACGGAACCCTTCGTGCGTGAGTCCGACTCGCACTTGGCCGGTTTTTATAGATTACACGTCAAAGAGGCAGGACAAACAATCTACACAACCATGCATAATATGAATAATCAAAATAGATAGAATTTCGGTAATATTTTATGGAATTTGTATTAAGTTTAATTTTATTACATTGGTGGAGATTCTGTTGTCTCCACGCTAAACTTGAAATTCCTAAAAACGACCGCTCTTATTTCTTTACTAAAGTCTGAATAATTATAATCCAAATTAAAAAATTACAAGAAAACACCATAATTAATTAGTATTAACCAGTTAGTATTCTTATAAGCGGCGATGGGCTTGCAACCTGTCACGTTTGGAATGCTAACTACTGCAAAATGTGGGCATGTACCAAATATAATGTTTGGACGTGCCTCTGACTACCCCCACTAGACATCTTCGAAAGATCTAAACTAATGAAAATATGAAAATCGTGATCCATAATTAGATAAGTGTCAAAAAAGTAAAAAAAAAAGGTGTAATCATTTTTACCCGGTATAAATGGGTATAAATAGGAATGAATGGGTAAAAATTATTTTTACCGGGTAAGTGCCCATCTCTGCTCATCAGTGACTAGTAGTGCCATCTATTGTCAAGTCCTTGTTCATCAATGTAAGACTGGCTCAAATAACATCCTACTAAACGATGAATTGCAAAATTAAACTTGTTTAGAACTTTTATTAAACAATTTATGAAATTAAAAATACTTTTTAGTGGTCGATTGCTTTAGAATCAGAAAAACAGCAAACAAAGGATTGTTAATGTTTCGTTCTAAAACCATCTTATTTACCAAAATAGTGTTTTAGAAAAAACTTTGTAATTAACTGCATTTAATTGTTTCTTTACTTAAAATATTGAATGGCATTAGAAACGAAATTCACTCTGTAATTAAAATAAATCTAAAGCAAACACTTCAACCAAAATTACCGTTACATTCAGAAATTTCGTTCGGAAATAATTGTATCGAATCGAATGGCCGCCTCTGTCAGCTGTACAGTGCAAGTACTTTGGTTGAGAAGCTGTCAAATGAATAGTGAATAGCAAGCAAAGCAGGAGCGGTGGTAGTGAGATTATTTTTTTAACAAATATGTCTTGTTACATGCATTATCAGAGTTATAGGTAATTCCCACGCGTAGCTGTAAGCTTTAGCGTAGTAAGGAACGGCGGCCAACGCCGGCGCGGCGACAATATGAACTCGAGAGATAGGGACACAAAGTCGCTCCAGGACAAGTTGAAAGTATTCTTCAAGAAAGTCCCATCGGGTAAGTTCTGACGGTCGATAAGTTCAAGGATTGAACGGCTACGAGTCCAGGAAGGTTTGCGTTGACGAGGGATGTGTTTTTGTCGTGCACAGCAACGCTGCCGGCGCGGAACGAGCTGGTGGTGACGGGGGAGCTGGAGCGCGAGCTGAGCGCCGACACGCCGCTGCACCGTCGCCTGAGGGCGTTGAGGGATGTTGGGGACAAGGCGCTGCTTGTGCGCGTGCAAGAGGTGAGTACTGTACTTACTGCCACTACCCTGAACACTGCTATCCTATTTCCTCCTCCAATTGAGATTTATTTACAAATTTATTATTTTCAAAGTTGTGGTGAGTTGGGTTTATTGTCTGTTTATCTACATTGATTAAGTATATGCACCGAGTGAAAAAAGATGTTTGGTGATTGTGAAATTACACATTTATTCAGTACATATAATTATTTGTTTGTTTGAGCATCCTCACATATGTATTAACGACTTCCCTACCAAACTCGCTGATTTGCAGATTTCATAAGAGCGCACTTTAATGATGAATTAGTAGAATATAATAATAATATACAGTTGTGGAAAATCACTGAAATTTAGAAAAATAATAATAGCAGTTTATGTTTATATGAAAGCATACATTAAAATTATGGGTACAATCAACTATTGAAAAAAAATGTTTCTTCAAAAACTTTTTATTTCTTGTAATAAATATAATGAGAATCTAGATAAAATTCACTATTGAAAAGTCTTGTCAAGCTGGATTATTATGTGAATTTTGTCCTTGTACCACTTCATAACCAAGGACAAAATACCCTATTGATATTAGGTATTAATACTGTGGCATTGTACTCAAAACAATGCTTTGTGTTTCACTGAATTCAGATTCGAAATTCAACGGGCTGTTGTCATGTCACTAACATATAAATGGAATTCACCGTAAACAAAAATATATATATTACCATCAAATATTCTCAAGGTGCATGCAAATTTCCATGCAATGAAGTCAAAGTCAAATGGTATTATTTCAATAAAATCACAAGAATCTCTCTTGTCTCAATGTCTTTGGAGCTAGGTGAAAATACACCTGTTCCTTACAACTAAGCCAGAAAAGCCGGGCAGATTGTCAATAATTTTATTAACTTTTCAAATTTAATAGCAAAACAGGTAGTATGAGTGTGTTATGTGTCTTATAAAACTGGTCTATAATTTCGGTATCCAAATCTTCTGACAAAACATACATCTGTCGAAATAAAATTAAAATAATCATAGATAATTAAAAGACAAGGTCAACTGAAACTTTTAGTATATGAGTGCAAAATTTTGAGAGGGCAAACTTAAAAAGTTTAGGGCTAAATACCAGAATGTACTTGTTTCAAAATCAACATTTAATTTCAGGGTGGAGTTGAGAAAATATGGATCTGTACTCGTGACCTGCTAGAAGAAAGCAACCCCGAAGCAAGGCACGCAGCCCTGGCCCTGCTGAGGAGTCTGGCCGAGGGCCAGGCCGACCAGCTGCAGATCATGCGCACCATCCTG
Source organism: Hydriomena furcata (assembly GCA_912999785.1). Lineage (NCBI taxonomy): Eukaryota > Metazoa > Arthropoda > Insecta > Lepidoptera > Geometridae > Hydriomena > Hydriomena furcata. The sequence continues at coordinate 14,722,739 of OU538822.1, read as the reverse complement.
TTCCGCTACCTGCGCGATACACACACTGCACACTCTCCCGATGACACACTTCTGCGCTTCAAGCTGCTGCATACACTCACAAACACTGGAAAGAATATCAACTGTTTTGAGGAGCAGGTTAGCATTGTGAAAACTTAACTTACTGATATTGTTATTTTAAAATAAAGTCCGTCAATATATATTATTTTCATCTATTTTTTGGTGTATCATTATAGAGATATAGAACACTAGCCGACCCTTTACAGACTTTCCCTCGTATTCAGGAACACAGTGGACGAAATCTTTTTTCATAAACATCACTTTATGTGTTGTGCGACACTATGGCGCACACTACCATACCTAGGGGGTGTAAAAAGCAAATAAACGACAAAGTTGCGGGTATTTATACTTTGTTTATAATTTCAGATCGGTCCATTCCTGTTGGAATGGCTACCGCAGATCCAGTCGCCGTCGCTCTTGGTCGAGTTCCTGCAACTCATCATCAATGTGGTCAAGTTCAACGCTACCTATCTCGATGAACACATTGTGCATGGAATTGTTGAGTAAGCATTTGTTTATACTCTTCTAATCTTGTTCGATAGCAACAGGTCTAGGTTCGGGTGTTTTCTCATGGTAGGATTTTAACACTTTCTACTATAAATTACTACAAATTGCCTTTTAAGGGTTTCATAGTCTACAAGACAATCCCTTATAGTTTCGCCATGTCCGTCTGTCCGCAACTTAGCTCAAAAAGCTGTAATTTGGCATGTATATATTAGTAATGTCAACAAAGTCTTAAAATAATATCTTTAAAAACAATTTTTTTAGGGTACCTTAATTTCCCTACACCTAAAAAGTGGGGATGTTATTTTTTTTTCTCGCGCACCCCATGGATTGGGGCATCGTTAGATAGGTCTTTCAAAAGTATGGTGGGTTTTCAAAAACAACTTTTCGATTAAGGAATTCGTTTGTGAAATATTAAGCTTTAAAGTGCCAATTTTTGTTAGAGTCGAGTGTCCCCGTCCGTCCGCCCTAAAATCAAAACTACTGGGCTTGAGGGCGTGAAAAAAATGACAGTAGTAGTATATAATATACTGAAGTTAAAGGCAAAACTATCACAGCTAAGTAGGCTAATAGTTAATAGTCGACCAATTTATAAAATGTACTTGAAGAAGAAATAATGAATTTTTTGTACAAATACCATTGAAAATTACTTATTTTAAGTAACAATTTACACTATGCCTGAACTAGATGAACCTGTATCTGTTGTGTTCAATCGGTAGTAACTTTACCTTCTGCGCTATAGGTTATATGGTTCGATTCACACCCAAGACAAACATTTGTATGATGAAAATAGATGTTTGTTCTGTGTCTGGGTGTTATAATATAAGTGTGTACAAGTATTATATCTGGTTCGATTAGTTCGGGGTTAGATGGCGCTGGGTGTAGTGTGCACCGATTGATATATGAACGGTATATAGGTCGGCGTGCCACCTGTGCGTGTACAGCGCTGACGGCGGAGTGGTGTCTTGTTGCCTCGCGTTGCTAGAGGCAGTGGTGTCTTACTCGCTACTGCCAAGGCCTGCACTGCGAAGTTTCGTGGCAGCGCTTTGCCGCACAGTCAACATGGAACACTACTGCCAGACCAGCTGGAAGGTACGTCAACTAGCCTTTGCTGCTCTAGAGCAAGTGGTTGTCTCAGGCTAGTTTTTAGGGTTCCGTACCCAAAGCGTAAAAACGGGACCATATTACTAAGACTTCGCTGTCCGTCTGTCTGTCTGTCTGTCACTGGGCTGTACCTCGTGAATCGTGATAGCTAGACAGTTGAAATTTTCACAGAAGATGTAATTCTTTTGCTGCTATAACAACTAATACTAAAAACAGAATATAATAAATATTTAAGTGAATATTTATTTAAAAAAACAGGTTTGTTGTAAGGGAGTCCCCTTGCAACAAACCTGTTTTTTTTTGCCGTTTTTTATAGATAATGGTGCGGAACCCTTCGTGCGCGAGTCCGACTCGCACTTGGCCGGTTTTTTATAAAGCCCAACAAGGTTGGGATCAGATTAATGAATTACTTTCTCTTTAAAATATACTATGTACGCTTGTCATATTGTTATTCGTTGAATTGAAGCATTAACCTTTACCATTACTTCGTACAGCTGATGCGCTACGTGGTGGGTGGCGACATAGGCCACGCGGCGCTGCAAGAGATGGTCGAGATGCTGAGCTCTCCCTCTGCCCCCCCTCCGCCCCCTTGCCCCCCCCAGGAGGAGGGGGCTGGGTTGGTGCGTGGAGCCGTGTTCTACATAAACATGGCGCTGTGGGGCCCTCGCCGCGTCTCTTCGCTCAAAGTCTCCTTCCTGGCTGTGCTGCCGGCTTTCTTGAAGGTCTGTGACTGTGATCGTGTCTAGTCTAAAGGGGGTCTTGACCTTCGATCGGAAAACGGTGGGTACAGACCGGTCTTGCATCAGTGGAACGCGTCGCAATCAAAAGTGTGAAGGAAAACATCGTTAGAAGACCGGATGGTTTTTAGACATCTTCAGGGGTCCAAGCACCGAATCCGAGAGGAGGTTTATCACGCTTGAGGATCACGGTGAGATGAGAGAATGAGCAGATGAGCAGACGCACCAGGTTGCTCATCACATTGTTTTTTAATCGGAGCACAAGTTAATCGATAGATATCTAAGATGTTCTTGTAAATATACTTCAGGCTCTGGAGACAAACGCGCCTGTGGTGACGTACGAGGTGGTGTGCGGGGTGCAAAGCGCCATCACCCGCGCCCCAAGGGAGTTGGAGGAACCGGCTTGGGAGGTGCTGCTCAGCATTCTGAGGGCTGCGCTGCTGCAGGACAGTACGTGCTACAATCAGATGCACGGGTGTACTTGGAATACTCCCGAATAATTCAATTATTTTATTAATCTAAAACGTATATGGTTGTATTCCAAAGTCCTAATACCTGAGGGAAAGCAACAATTATTATTTGCTTTTTTTTGGTACAGGCTTTCGTGTCTTGTGCCATAGAAGGATTTAAAAAATTATTTATTTTTTATTTTTTCGGATCTGTTCAGAGACAGTCATAAATTTCACGGGATATTGGTTGTATTTTCAGTATTACTAGGTAGTTTCTGGAGTAGTAATAATACACATAATGCAAGATTTACGTAGATAAAAGGTTATAAGTTACTATACTAACATTTCCACCAAAATTCCGCCGCAGCCGACGGCTTATCTTATACCAGTTATTCATACTAGCTGCCTAAATTAAAGACAGTTTCTTTTTAAGTTTGATGGTTTTCAAGATAATGCAGTTTTATCACTTTTTCCGTCTTATCCGGGTAGACTCAGCCCATACAAAAAGTCAAAAATTTCCACCTTAATATATGAACTCAAAAGTGTAATATTTAATATATTTGTGTGTTTGCGTAGAGAGTTACGATCCCCCGAACGAGATGATTCATTCGAAGCTGCACGAGCTGATCTCCACACTCGAACAAATGGCAGATAGCGGCCAATTCGGCGCTGAGCCGGAAGCGTTGCTGGATCTCGTCGATTGCGCCGGACACGACCGACCGGTAACACTGGAAACACCTTTTATATCATACTATCTGACCCCACCCCTTACGATGTCCATCCGACTAGATACCTTGAAACGTCTCAGCAGCTAGGTGAAGCTGCGCCTTTCCTGATGAATTTATGATGTACATAGCATTAAGGAAAAGGTAGACCCCAAGCCGTGTTTGTTGCCTGATTCTTCTAGGCTTGGTCGCGTGGAATCGGCGTAGCTTCACCTAGTTCCTAAGACGTTTCAAAGTGATCCTTGTGATTTTGTTGAAATAAATGATTTCTGAATTTGAATGTTACCGTTCGCAGGAGTCGTCCACCATGCGACTGGTCAGTGCCCGAGCAGCAGCCTTGGAACCCACCAGCAGCGAATGGGTGGGCTCAGCTTTGGCTCTGGCCGACAAGTATCTTAGACAGGAGCCACGGCCCTCTGTGCGCACGCACACGCTCGATCAGCTGATGGCGTTCATACACAGGAACAGGTAATCACGACTCTGATCCTCGAGTACGGTAGACGTACTGCTTTTCCTTCACCGTTTTTAGCACGTGTTTTGATGCGCATATCCTAATCCTCATCCTCATCACTACATAGTATAAAGCAAAGTCGCTTTCCGCTTCCCGCGTCTGTATGTATGTATGTTTGCTTATATCTTTAAAACTACACAACGGATTTTGATGCGGTTTTTTTTAATAGATAGAGTGATTCAGGAGGAAGGTTTATATGTATAATAACATGCTACCCGTGCGAAGCCGGGGCGGGTCGCTAGTAATATTATAAATGTGAAAGTTTATGAGTTTGTATATATGTTTGTGCCTCAATCAGGCCTAAACGACAAAACGGATTAAGTTAAAATTTGCTGTAGATAATGCCCGAATAAAACATAGACTACTTTATAATATGAAAAACATCCTCTAAATGATAAAAGAACGCAAATGGGATGATTTTGGTTTAGATGGCGCTGGTGTGCAACAAATCTGACATCACAGACTAAAAACATTGACTGGACGTCTGTCACGGGTCGGCTAGTAATTGAATAAATATAATAGTGTGATATAGTTTTGCATCGTGATGTGCTTTGCAGATACGTGTACGGGTCGGAGCTGGTTGAGCTGGTGGGCGTCCCCGTGCTGGCCTCCTGCGCCTCGGACGCCGATTGCACTTTGCGCGCGGAGGCTGCGAAGGCGCTGTCAGCGCTTTGCAAGTGGGATGCCAGCGCTGACCTGATCGACTTGCTGGAGAAGGTGCAAGCTCCTTAGATATCTGTTCAAAGCGCTTTACTTTGCAGGCTACTACGTTTTTACACCGTCGCACTTCTCGCCTTGCAATAATGGCCTACTTTAGTCACACATAAAAAAAAAAAAAAAGGATCACGACTTTAATCCCCAAGTACGGTAGACCTCTCAGATCTGTAGACGCTTAGATCATTTGAAGATGTCTAGTGGGGGCAGTCAGAGGCACGTTATAAGGCAAACATTATATTTGGCACATGCCCACATTTTGCAGTAGTTAGCATTCCATACGTGACAGGTTGCAAGCATCGCCGCTTATAAGAATAAGTTCCTCACGATGTTTTCCTTCACCGTTTTGAGCATGTGTTTTTGACACATAGTAACATAATAATTAATTATCTAATGTCAAACGCTCCATCCTAACTATAAATCGTATCTCAGATTCTGAACCGTCCGTTCGAGATTTACGTGACGGATGTGCCGATCCCCCCAGACGCCGACACGGCGGATCTGCGACAGGCGGCCGCTGGGCTGCTGCAATTGCTGCACGACAAGGTAAACGCTGATCGAATAACTCTGTTAGATCAACATTTTAAACTTTGGCTAGCCTCACAGCTCGGTAGTGACTCTGCCCTCTGTGCTGTAGGTTGTGAGTTCGATCCCCATCCGGGACAAATATGTGTGTGAACGTAGATGTTTGTTCTTTGTCTGGGTGTTATAATGTATCTTGTGTAAATATTTACAAATATTTAAAAAAGTATTCTATCAGTAATCTGGTTCCCGTAGTACAAGCTTTGCTTAGTTTGGGGCTAGACGGCGCTGTGATAAACGTCCACCGTTATTTATTATTATTATTTTTAGCTTCTGGCCTCCCCAGCTGCGTTGCCTCTGCGCTGCTTCCTAGTACTCCTGGACCACCTCGACCACCACTACAAGAGGCCAGCGCTCTTCCAACACCACCCGGAACTCAGGCTCAAGGTAAAAAGTACCTATTAATACATCAGACAATAATCCTAATAATATTATAAATGCGAAAGTTTGTGATAAGGCCCCTAATCAAAAATAAACGACAAAACGGATTAAGAAAGTGTTCCCTAATCAAAAATAAACGACAAAACGGATTAAGATGAAATTTGCTGTAGTATGTAGATAAAAAATCAGAATAAATAAAGGGGGATCTTATAATCTGAAAAACAACCCCTAAATGATCAAAAAAGGATGATTTTGGTATAGATGGCGCTGGTATACAAAATAGCAACGCATTCTATCAAAAAGGATGAATCCTACTAAGGTTCGTATTCTTAATTTTGACATAAAAATCTGACATCATTTTGACTACCAAATGATACGCATTCTACCAAAATTCGTAATTTATTTTATCAGGTCAAGGTTTAAATATAAGAAAAAAAATTTATGTTCCTGAAAGTGCTTTTTTCTATGAGATTATTGAAATTTGGGCAGGACAAAGTCAGTCCGAGTCGGCTAGTACATACATAATTTTTGAATGTTTTTTTTTTTAATAATCAGACCGACTTCATTGTTTTATCCGCAGATATTCGACATGCTGTTCGGTCTCCGCGCGAACTCGTTCAACTGCGTGGGCTTCTGCTACGATGCCAACAACGTGCCAGTCACCGGAGCCCTGTCGCTCCGCATGAAGCCTCTCTGCTCCCCTTTCTTGCTGGCGGAGCCTCCGCTGGTGCGAGGTCAGCAGCCTCAGCCGCCCAAGGACTTGCCGCCGGTACCTCTTCTTTACTCCTAGGGTTGACGTATGGTCCCGACGTTTCATAAATATTACGATGTCCAGAATCCTGAAAAATAACAAAACACATAATTAATAACGTTTTTTGTCCCGATTATAATGTACCAGCAGTCCGCCCCGGCGTGTGAACCGCACGAGTGTAATCCGATTTTATTTGGCATTTTTTTCACATATTTATACATGGTTACATTATCGAAGTTTTCATACGGATCCCTAACATTTTTGTAAATATTCTATAGCCTATGTTCATCATGGATAATGTAGAATTCTAATAGTAAAACAATTTTTCAAATAGGTCCAGTACTTTCGGAGCATATTCAATGCAAACATACAAATAATAAAATATTTATAATATTAGTATAGAAAAATGGCGACTTTTTGAAACGAGATCTACTGGTGTGGTTAGTTAGTTGCGATGTTCCGTCGCAGGGCTCCTGCGTGGTGCCAGTGGGGCGATCGGCTCGAGTGCTGGTCTCGGCGCTGAGCAGAGAGGCTTGCTGGTCGGTGCTGGCCGTGGTGCTGAGGGCCTTGCCTGCTTTGCTGCAAGCGAGGGCGCTGGCCGTGGGCAGACGGGCGCAGGATCTGGACTTGCTGGCTTCCACGCTCTGCTCTATGGTACGCGAACTCAAAGCCTCATATCTACCTCAGATATAATTTACTTTATAATTTTAACAGCATTGCCACGCAAAAGTGTGTATCTTCAAAGAAATTAATGTTAATTGATAAATATTATTATGATATTGACGAATTCCTAAATGATGAATTTGTATTTTCATGCTAGCACGCCTCTGTTTCTTTTTTCCATAATTTACACACCAATAACGGTACAATAAGTAACATTTAAAAATGAAGACCTTTTTAAATAGAAATACGGATAAATACTACGGCAGATAGGCGATTACTAAATCGGCGTATTCGCCGATCTGCCGTTGATCGCGGTCGCGGGCGATGCTCATGATGAAGAGCATCTGAATTGTCTCGAAACGTCAGCAATACAAGAATAACCGTGGTAATTAGCCGTATTTCTATTTAAAATGATTAACAACCACGATAGTTTTAATTCTATAATGACGACCTTGCACGCAATGAACCTACACAATGCAACGTTGCAACTCCTCAGATCTCCGACCGCAGCCTGTGCTTCCCCGAATGCCTCCGCGTGCCAGGAGGTCAGAAGCTGCTCGTATCCGAGTTCCATGGGGCTGCTTTACCTGGTTTGGCCTCCATGGCGCCCTACCACAGCTACTTGGAGCCCCAGACGCAGCAGCGGATAGTGCGATGTCTGCTCAAGTATGGCATGGGTGAGTACCAAAGATATTTATTTCAATAAAATCACAAGGATCACTTTGAAACGTGTTAGGAGTTAGAGCGACCATTGTCTAGAAGACTCAGGCAGCAAACACGGCTTGGCCTATCATTTTTTCAATGATCCTTTCCTTTATGCTATGTAGAGATCCAGTATGATGCCGGTCGAATAAAGGTGAAGGCTCAAACAATAAAAATAATAATTCGCAACGCTTCTTGTTGTTAGCGACTGTACCATAGGACTCATAGTTGCTACCCAAAATACCTTCGAGTCCCTCAGGGAGTCCTAGGATATGTTTAGGATGTATGCGAACCGTTGAGAGTTATTTATTGAACCCTGCGACTCAACTTCGTAATAATTTATTGTAAATTCTCTTAATTTTGTTTGTAGTTCTCCGATCGCCGCAGCCCTACATCAACGCGCTGACGATATTCACCCTTGAGACCAGGGACACAATGGTCAAAATGCTGCCAGAAGTACTATTAGATCTGTCCAAGATATCAGACACGCAAGCCATCGCCAGTCCAATGCTCGAGTTTCTATCTAGTAAGTTAATTCAGCGTTTATTAATACACTAGCCGACCCGTGACAGACGTCCTATCAAAATCAATAATCGAAAAGAAAAGACGCGCTGGTGTGCAAAAAATCTGACATCACAGACTAAAAACATTAAGGCGCTCCCAGTCGACGATTGTTTTTGTTCGAAACGAAAAAATAAATACTTGTGAACAAGCCACATCTCCTATTTTATAATGTACTAGCTGACCCGTGCCCGCTTCGCTATGCGTAAGACATTTCTAATACCATAGTGGAATTTTTTGTAGACGTTTTTAAGGTGTACAATAGTATATGTGAATAAAGATGTACCCATCTTTAATCACTTCGATAAATAATCCTACCGACCGCTGCAATGACGACAAACACACGTCGGCGCGTGCTCTGCCTTAGCTTTTCGAATAAATTAATGATATAAATTATGTATAATTAATAATCAAAAATCTATTCTAATAGAAATCTAGATCAACATATTACCTATCTTTAACAATAAATCACAAGTTGATTTTAATAGTAGGTATATAAAATATTTCGATCATAAATTCTAAAACGTATCATTTTGAAATACTTAATATCTTTATCGTGAAAAGTTTCTGCTATTATGTTTTCAGCTTAATAGAAATCTAGGTAGGAACCTGAAGTAATATACTTATAAAAATAAGAGATGTGGCTTGATAAGAAGTATTTCTTTTTTCGTTTCGAAAAAGAGCAATCAGCGACTAGGAGCCCCTTAAGTCGTCATAGCAACGCAGTTTTGAGTAAAGTACCATAATTTTGTTGTTTCTTCCAGCTCTAACCCGGCTTCCGAAGGTGTTCGCTTCGTTCGTAGAAGACCAATACATGTCAGTGTTCGCTATCCTCCTCCCATACACGAATCCCTCTCGCTACAACCACTACGTTGTCTCCCTCGCGCATCACGTGATAGCCGCGTGGTTCCTCAAGTGCCGCCTCTCTTACAGGAGGAACTTTGTGCGATTCATCATTCACGTAAGTCTATCCTTACACTTGTCGGACCTCATTATGTTATACTCTTTAATTACTACAGTATATAGGGATAAAACTTAGTACAAAATTATTTGACAATAATTACGTTTACATATCTAAAAAGAATACCGACGAATTTTTTTCGACCGTTCGAAGTCAAGGGACTATATATTTTTTAAGTTTTATGAACGAACCATAAGTCCTACATGAATATTATTTAATAACTAGTCTTATTCTTTGTGTACAATGAAAAAACAATGAAAAATGAATCCAAATCGGCGGATCAACAAGTATAAAAATATGCTATGATATAAAGAAACAAAAAAAACCATGTCGAATTGAGAAATAACCTTTTCTTTTTAACCGACTTCTAAAAGGAGGAGGTTCTCAATTCACCTGTATGTATTTTTTTATGTGTATGTTACGCGATTACTCCGGCGTTTGGGTATTATTATTACCACCCATTTTTTTACATTACCACCCAGTCAGCATCTGATGATGGGATCTCAGGGAAATCGAGAGAAACCTTCAAAATTTATGGGCATTGATAGTGGTTTTCAACTATAGGGTTTTTTATTATGTATATTAAAGCACTACAATTTTTATTTATAAACATGATGTCGGTTTTGTTTTTAGTTTTTAAACGTAATTATTAAATAATACAATACAATATTGATTGCAGGGTCTTCACAACTACATCATAATGCCGTTCGAGGAGCAGCTTCATTCGAGATCGAACAACTTCCAGCAAGGCGCTGCCAACGAGGACTCGTCCAATAGGCAGCGGAGCTCCAGTCTCGTGAGTTACCCGATCTAGGCAAACGTGGAGTTAGCCGTTTGCCAATGGGCTATTTGACAAGGTTTTGAAAACCATTCTAGATTATTCAGTAGTGACTTTGGAACCCATAAAAAAATATTATTTTCAATTCTGTTAAGTATTGGCCCTAAAAATGTAAATTAAATATCGACAATTTAAATAACCCGCAAAACGCTTCTTATGCAAACAGCGTCGCACTAGTTTCTGTGACGTTACATGCTTGTCAACAAATACACAAACGTCAAGTTTTTCAAGGCAGACGATGATGACACATTGACAAGCATGTTACGTCATCGTCGATTCGACCAATCCTGACTGTTTAGTGTCACGTGATTGGCGTTAAAAAATAAATAATTTTATTTATGTGTTTTTTACATAATTTAAAAGCATAATTTACATAGATTACTATTAACAACACTTTATTTTTCATACTGTCAAATAGCCTATTGATTAAAAACTTCCCCCCCCTACCCCTAGGGCTCCCGAGCCACCCCCCGCCCCCAAGGCATGGCTCGCGCCGGTAGCGCCTCAGCCGCCTTCCACGTGGAATTGACGGAGACTTGCGTGGACTTGCTCGCTCGTTACACCGCCACGCCTTGCAGCTCCAAGCCCACCAGGTATTCAACTGTTCTCATTATCACACATACATACATATATACGGCCATGGGTATGCAACCTGTCACGTATGAAATGCTGATGGCATGCACCAAATGTAATGTTTGGACGTGCCTCACTATATCTTATAGACATTAAAGAATCTGAGCGCCTGGAGACCTGAGAGGATGGCTAATACCGTACATGGAAATTACAGTCGTGATCGATATGGTGTTTGAAGAACTTTATTCTCGTACAAACACATTGTTATACAATATGCTATGATATATGGTGATAATATGTTATATGTGTATGATGTACCTCGATTTTCAATCTGAAGGTCGTGGGTTTGAATCCCGGCGTGCATCAATGGATATTTCTGTTCTAAAAATTTATATGCGCATCAAAAACTCGTGCTCAAAACGGTGAAGGAAAACATCGTGAGGAAACCAGTTAGTATTCTTATAAGCGGCGATGGGCTTGCAACCTGTCACGTATGGAATGCTAACTACTGCAAAATGTGGGCATGTGCCAAATATAATGTTTGGGCGTGCCTCTGACTACCCCCACTAGACATCTTCAAAGGGTCTAAGCGTCTGGAGAGGATGTCTACCGTACTTTGGGATTACAGTCGTGACCCTATTTTTTTATTTTTTTATTTAATAAATAATGAAAAACCCCTGTATTACATAAATAAACAACTTATGTTTCAGGAGCGACACGGCGCAGTTCCTGTTTGATGGCGGACAGTCCATGACGTGGCTGGTGGGCCACAAGCTTGTCACTATCACCACATCGGGTTGTCACCAGAACTCGCTGAAACAGGGGCTATGTGACAGGTAGAATCATTTCCATCCATTCTACATCATTTATACAAATGGTGTAGTGTTTTGCCTCGTAACGATACCGTGCTCTAGTCTAGTCAAGAGTTTCATACAGGGATATTTCGGTTAAGGTAAATAACTTTGATCGTTTACCGTATCATTTCTGTTTAACAGAATCCGAAATAATTACGTTTAAAAAACTAAAAACAAAACCGACTTCATGTTTATAAAAATAAATTGTAGTGAGGGGGCTCCCCCCTCCGCGAGGTCTAGGAGCCCTACCCCGGCTAGCCTCGGTGTATGACAATGAAAGAAGCAAGGTCTTTAGTTGAAAACCACTATCAATGTCCATAAATTTCCCTGGGATCCCATCATCAGATGCTGACTGGGATTCATCATGGGACCTCAATTAAAAAAATATTTTTGTAAATTCGTCCACTAACGCCGGAGTAAACGCGTAACATACACACAAAAAAAAACAACATATAGGCGAATTGATAACCACCTCCTTTTTGAAGTCTGTTAATAAAAAGGGGTTTGTTGCGTTGCGACCATTTTGAAAGCCGGCGTTGGTTCTGCGGGTGTCTGGTCCTGTCGAGGAACAAATGTAGGTGCGTCTTCTAGACCAGTGTTCCGCAAAGTGTGTACCGCGGCACACTGGTGTACCGTGGTCATTAGTTGGTGTGCCTTGGAAAAATAAGGATATCTTGTCAACGATTACTCCAAATTTAGACCGTCTATGCTCAACTAAACTACGTTTGAAATGGAAATGGGCGGGACACGTACAAAGAGTATCAGACGAAAGGTGGTCAAAAACTACAACTGAGTGGTACCCGATCGATAAAAAACGCAGACCAGGCAGACCACACATGAGATGGAGCGACGACATCGCTAAAGTAGCAGGAAAGGCATGGAGCCATCGACCACATATCCCAATAGACGCCTAATGGCTTCATTTCTTCAAAACAAATAATTCAGTCAAATCGTTGAGGTGTGCGGGTCAGGGGGGACAGTAAAAAATGCATTTTGATTGGCCGGTTCAACGTCACAGCCCGCCGCGGGGCGCGTTGTAAGTCGCTTTCGGTGTCTTATATCAGCCGTATAAGCCTAATGTGTTGTTTGAAAGTGTTTGCCTTGCATGAGGAGTCTATAGACTGTGTGGTCGATGCATGGAGCACAGCAGCTAGGGACAGGGAGAGATGGAAGCAAATGGAGGAGGCTTTTATCGCTGATAGCGACCCTTACACTGAAATTTAAAAATATTATTTAAACTAAAGCATACATTATATTTATAGAATAAGAAAATATGTTATTTAAGTTAATAGTGTTAAGGAAATAAAGCTTTATTATTATTATTATTTTTATTATGCTCAACTAAACAGGCTCATGTTTCGCATTAGATACCTTTTCTGCAATTTAAAGTTTAGTTTTGTTGATTAATAATAAATATCTATACATATAATAAAACTGTAGAAGAGTTCAATTCTGTACAATGAATGAAAACTAAAAAAAATACTCCTAGGAGTCTTCATACAACTAACACAAGCCAAAAAAAAAACATTTTGAAATTTCTGTCTGTCTGTCTGTTGTCTGGCTTTCACGCAAAAACTACTGGACGGATTTTGATGAAACTTTTTTTGTTATGTAGCTATTAGTCAACTCAAAATAAATGATAGCAACATATTGGCTATCATTTATTTTGAGAATTGGAATACCAGATGTAAAAATATTTGTCGCTCAACGAAGCGGGCACGGTCCAGCTAGTTGATTAATATTACTTAAAAACTGATTTTTAATTTGTGGTGTACCTCAAAAAATTTCATTTTCCTAAATGTACCTTGGACACAAAATGTTTGCGGAACACTGTTCTAGACAATGGTCGCGAGTAACAGGCGTAGCTCCTAATACGTTTCAAAGTGAGCCTTGTGATTGGAATACCTTTTGATTTCGGAAACTTTGTTTACAGATGTGCGGTGCTTTGCAAGCAACATGCGGACAGCATCTCAAATCCTTTACCGCCATTGCAGAACGCAGCCGACCACGAAACGCAGCCACAGGTATCTACCGAGTTATTTTTTTTAGCGCCATCTATCCTCAAACTAAGCAAAGCTCGCATTATAGGAACCAGGTAACTGATACCCAGACACATGACAAACATCTATGTTTCATCACCCACATTTTTGTTCTGGGAATCGGACCTACAAGCTACAGCGCAGAAGGCAGAGTTACTACCAACTGAGCTGTGAGGCCAATCATTTAAAGTTGAATTTGTGTTCTCAGAGTGATCAGCCGCAACTTCAATCTCAGATCCAAGTACAAGTGAACGATACAGAAAGCGAACCGAGCGCTCAACCGAACCAAACTGAAGTTAAACGGTGAGTGACCATTTACCATACTGCCTTGCATTAACACCTTACGTTTATTCTAAACGACCGGTTTAGAATGTGGTACTGGTGGCTATTCTGTTGTTGCCTCTTAAGAGGCTCCCAGTCGCTGATTGCTCTTTTTCGAAACGAAAAAAGAAATACTTCTGAACAAGCCACATCTCCTATTTTTATAAGTATATTACTTCAGGTTCCTACCTAGATTTCTATTAAGCTAAAACATAATAGCAGAAACTTTTCACGATAAAGATATTATTTCAAAATGATACGTTTTAGAATTTATGATCGAAATATTTTATATACCTACTATTAAAATCAACTTGTGATTTATTGTTAAAGATAGGTAATATGTAGATCTAGATTTCTATTAGAATAGATTTTTGATAAGTAATTATACATAATTTATATCATTAATTTATTCGAAAAGCTAAGGCGGACCACGCGCCGACGTGTGTTTGTCGTCATTGCAGCGGTCGGTAGGATTATTTATCGAAGTGATTAAAGATAGGTACATCTTTATTCACATATACTATACATTATAAAATAGGAGATGTGGCTTGTTCACAAGTATTTATTTTTTCGTTTCGAACAAAAACAATCGTCGACTGGGAGCGCCTTAAGGTTTGCGCACACTGGCCGACGGCGCGGTAATGGATTTAGAAATATATACCTTACTAGCGGCCCGGTACGTGTAAAGTGAAATCAATCCCCATTTACAAAATGATCCGCCATTTATTGAATTAATTTACAAAAAATGTGATAAATGTTGAACCGCTCTACCGATTTTGTGCAAACTTCACATAAACCATCTACTAAATAGTCCGAACAAAGCCTAAACATTTGGTTTGGATAGGTGAGCCCGTTCAAATTACAATGAAAAGTGACATTGATTTTTATATAATATAGATTTCGATTGGATAACTATTAAATTCAATAAACAAATTTTATATCCGCTGCCGTTCGGTTCTCCACTGTGCACCAGGCACTTAAAGCTAAAATTTCTTAAAATACGATCGCTCTTATTCCTTTCGCGTCAAAGTCTAAATTAGCTAAAAATTACACAACAGAATTGCCACCATTTTGAAAGGTATCAGACGGTTAAATACAAAATCTAAACAGTGTCGTTTAGAACTCGCGTAAGATTTTATAAATACGGGTGATGTCTTGTGGTTTGGTGTTTTGTTGAGTTGGGTTATAGTGGTTAAAGGATGCGCGGGTTGTTGAGACTAAACTTACAAATTAAAATTAAAGAGTTTAACATCTGGTATTTAACTGTGTTAAATAGAAAATAAAGATGCAATAAAGCATACTAAGAAACGCATGGTAATGTTTAAAACAGTAAAGATATTTTTAATAGTGGTACGTCATATTCACAAGTCGAAATGAATACCTTAGAATGCCGAGACGAACTATTTGCAATTGACAATTTGAGTGATTGATGCATATATTGACGTCATAAAGTTGTTATTTATTTTGGTAAAATCACAAACTTATATGACTTGTCGCAACCAATTGATATTTTACCGAGACAGTTGCAGCTACCTTTTGCTATTCCAATGACAATAGTTACCATTTTAAATAGAAATACGGCTAATTACCACTTTTTTCTTGTATTGCTGACATTGATCGCGGTCGCGGACGATGCTCATGATGAAGAACATCTGAATTGTCACGAAACGTCAGCAATACAAGAAAAAAACAGCCAAGTGCGAGTCGGACACGCGCACGAAGGGTTCCGTACCATTATCTATAAAAAACGACAAAAAAAAAAAAACACGTTTGTTGTATGGGAGCCCCACTTAAATATTTACTTTATTCTGTTTTTAGTATTTGTTGTTATAGCGACAACAAAAATACATCATCTGTAAAAATTTCAACTGTCTAGCTATCACGGTTCATGAGATACAGCCCTGTGACAGACAGACGGACAGCGAAGTCTTAGTAATAGGGTCCCGTTTTTACCCTTTGGGTACGGAACCCTAAAAACGTGGTAATTAGCCGTATTTCTATTTAAAATGATTAACAACCACGATAGTTTTAATTCTATGGTAACTAAACATCGTCCATTGCAATTGATCGTCTGGCATTTTGGTCACAACAACCCATTCTTCTAAATGAGCTTCAAAATTCCGTAAAAGCACGCAGAATTTATCGCGTCCGTACTTCTCATTAAGGGCTATGGAAGCGCGCGAATTGGCTTACAACATATACTACTAAATACAATCTGATTCTTTCATGCTAAATGGTGCATTCTGTTGTTCCTGCTTTGCTATTAACCTGTGGGCTATTCGATTCCGCTTTCACTAATTATATCGGGAAATCAGAAG
This sequence comes from Hydriomena furcata, assembly GCA_912999785.1. Classification (NCBI taxonomy): domain Eukaryota; kingdom Metazoa; phylum Arthropoda; class Insecta; order Lepidoptera; family Geometridae; genus Hydriomena; species Hydriomena furcata. The sequence goes on along the minus strand of OU538822.1, from coordinate 14,706,412 downwards.
ACAAAAAAACAATCAGAGATTATTTCGAAGCACGGCGAAGATACCGGCTGAATTTCAGTGCAGTCTAGCTTTAAAGCAGCAACAGAAATACATCATCTGTGAAAATTTCAACTGTCTAGCTATTATCTACGGAACCCTAAACATAAAAAGATACATCATACATAACATAAAAAGATGTCATACATTGAATAAATGACGAATAGAGAACCTCCTCTTTTTTGTCGGTTAAAAACGAAAAAGCGGTGACTACATACCAAGGATTCGAATAGCCCCATAGTAACTGGTGTTGTTGTGTGTGCCGGACGCAGCTACAGCAAGTGGTCGCTGCAACACTCGCGCAGCACGGACACCTCCAGCTCGCTCTCCATCTCCGATCTGCATCCCGGCAGCGGACACACCACCAGGTGGACGATGAACACCCCTAACCAAACCCCTTTTTAATTACCCCAATCACACTACCTCCATACGTACATTCACACCTCGCAAACCCAAACTCCTACATTCCTAAAACAGTAACCCATACCCCCCCAAATCAGTATCACTATATTATCTCACGCACCTGGCTCACAAATAACTTTTTAGGACCAACTTATCTCGAGCTAGTTCCTATAAAAACCTGTTGAAACGAATAGAGAACGATAAAAGTGCTGACATAATCCCTCCCACTCCATTCTCTCCGTCCTCTATAAAACTGTATTGCACTCTGTTAGATAGGCTCGTGCGCTTTATGTGCTTATTTGAGGTCGCATGAACTGCTAATATGTCCGTCTGCACCATAGTTTAGGTTCACACCACTAGGTGCGTCTTAAACTTAGTGTTTGGTGCACACGGTCATAATAAGATAAGTGAACGATTTATCCGAAGCGGCACAAACCTAGCATGGCTTTCCGGTTTCGCTTGCTTAGTTAAAAATCAACATTTAAAAATCATTTCAGTTACTGTTAATATTACATGTTACAATTATTATTAACGTATATGTAGTTTGATTCGCGTATTTGAATTCAGTAGTTTAATTACTAGATAAAGTTTTACTAGATAAGTAGGTATTTAAAGTAAAGCTTTTTGTTTATTTCAGACAAAACTCATCAGAGAACAGCAAAGCGACGGACCCTCTTGTGGAAATTCTCAATCATTTTACGCAGAGGTTCGAGAGGATATCCAAAGAAGTGGTAAGCTATACGACAGATAGAGAGCTATACACTCTTTTATATAAATACAAGCTAACCCGGCGAACTTAGTATCGCTTTAGAATTAAGCTCCTGGTTCTAAGCCCCACCAATTTACAGCCAAATCGGTTCAGCCGTTCTTGAGTTGTAAATAGTGTAACTAACACGACTTTCTTTTATATATTTGACTAGCTTCAGCCACCAATACGTATCAATACTTGGCAGCCGTGTTGGCCGAGTTGCAGGTAACACGTGCTCAAAACTGTGAAGGAAAACATCGAGAGAAAGCAGTTAGTATTCTTATAAGCGGCGATGGTCTTGCAATCTGACACGTATTGTGTCAAATATAATGTTCGGATGTACCTTTAACCATAACTATAGATTTTGACACGGGTCTTTATCACGTAATTACCTTTAATTTACTTTCCCGACGTTTCGACTATGTTGCAATAGTTGAGAGCATGTTTTGTTTACAACTATCATTTGAACGTCAGGACAGCGAAGAGGCGCTCTGGTGGCGCGGGGGGGCTGTGGCGGGCAGCGGCGCTTGCGCCTGTTGGTGCGCCCAATGGGCGGAATTGCACGTCAGGGCGCCCACGGGGGACGTATGCTGGCTGCTGAGGCTGCAGAATCAGGTCAGACATCGCTTCACATCTCAACTTTATACTAGGTACTAGGTACTAGCTACGCCTGTTCCCCGCGACCGTTGTCTACAACAATCAATCAACAACTTAACGCTATGTAAAGCTCCGGTGTGAGACTGGCCTCGCAGCTCGGTTGGTAGTGACTCTGCCTTCTGCGCTGTAGGTTGTGATTTCGGTTCCCACCAAGGACAAAAATGTGTGTGATGAAATTGGATGATTTACAAGAAAAAGTCTTATGTATTGTATCCGTTATCCGGTTCCCATAGTACAAGCTTCGCTTGGTTTGGGATTAGTGTTGGCGCTGTGTGCGGATCGATTCCTTCAGATCACCGTTGGTCGGTTGGTACATTATATCAATGACCAACTTGAATTACAGGGCTCGTAATATGTATGTATGTGTATTGTATAACTACTTTTTAAAAACTAAAAAGTAAAACGAAGAAAATGTTTTGACCAATTAAAATTTAAGGAGTTTTTTTTAAGTTTTATGAAGGAAAGGAAAGTTGATCCTATTAGATTATAATAGGACCGACTTGGGACTATTCTCGACACAATAGAAAAAAATCGATGATTTTTTTTCTAATGTTAAAAGTTCGCAGTACATACAAAAAATAAAAGAATTGGGAATCTCTTCTTTTTTCGTCTGTTAAAAATAAAATGTTCAATGCAGTTATTCTCTGTGCAGATGAATTGGGACTACCTCCTGGAATCTCCGCTGCAGGACGTGGCTGCACTTTTGAATCCAGTCATATCTGGAGTTCCCTCTCCCTCCCCCGGAGCCTCTCCCTCGCACACTCCGGCGCCTCGCCCCGCCTCCGCCTCCGCCTCCGGTTCCGCTTCCGCCTCCAGCGGGTTGGGAGACTCGAGGCAGGACGTGAGTGTTTCTTATCTTACTTCGTTGGATGGGAGGGTTGTAACTAAGTAGCTTTTCACTTACCTATAAGCCGAACATTTTATTGGAAAATTTTAAGAAAATGGAGAAATCCTTTACCCATAGAGGGGCCCATACCCAAAATAATTAGATTATAAGATAAATAACTAACTTAGACTTTAAGAAAAATATATAAACTACTTACCATTACAACACTTACCTTAAAAATGTCATGCGGGTTATTATGGGAAAAAAAGCTTTTTTATTTTTATTATTTATTTATTTTATTATAAACTAAACTTAAACCTCAGTGGTATTTTAGTTGCAATTTTTTATTTTGTTGTATTATTATATGTAAAAATTAATTTAAAAAAAATTAAACGGCGTGTCGGGATTACAAATATATATATTATATACTAGCAGACCTGGCCACGCGTTGCTGTGTCAACAGTTTGCAATAAAATAATATTGCGACTATAAATTGAGATGTAAGCTATCCTTTCTTTCAAGTTAGATGCAACTGCACACGGTGTGCAAAGTTTGATTAAAATCGGTTAAGTAGTTTAGGAGTCCATCGCGGGCAAACAACGTAATTTATATATATTAAGAGGCTCCCAGTCGCTGATTGCTCTTTTTCGAAACGAAAAAAGAAATACTTCTGAACAAGCCACATCTCCTATTTTTATAAGTATATTACTTCAGGTTCCTACCTAGATTTCTATTAAGCTGAAAACATAATAGCAGAAACTTTTCACGATAAAGATATTATTTCAAAATGATACGTTTTAGAATTTATGGTCGAAATATTTTATATACCTGCTATTAAAATCAACTTGTGATTTATTTTAAATAGAAATACGGCTAATTTATATCATTAATTTATTCGAAAAGCTAAGGCGGACCACGCGCCGACGTGTGTTTGTCGTCATTGGAGCGGTCGGTAGGATTATTTATCGAAGTGATTAAAGATGGGTAAGTACATCTTTATTCACATGTACTATACATTTTAAAATAGGAGATGTGGCTTGTTCACAAGTATTTCTTTTTTCGTTTCGAACAAAAACAATCGTCGAATGGGAGCGCCTTAAGATATTTACTAAAGTTAAATCTATAAGTTATATTATTAAATATATTAAAGTTATAACGCCGAGGAAGGCCGCGAAGACGCTGGCGTGACGACCTCGTCACATTCCAGACTGGCTGGTGGGACGAAGCTGTAGACCGCAAAGTTTGGAAGAGAATGGGGGAGACCTTTGCCCAGCCGTGCGACAATATAGGTTAAAAAAAATATAAGTTAGATATGTAAATATAATTTAAAAAAAACCGGCCAAGTGCGAGTCGGACTCGCGAAAGAAGGGTTCCGTACCTGTATCTCAACTGTATATTTCAACTGTCTAGCTATCACGGCTCATGAGATACAGCCCTGTGACAGACAGATGGACAGCGAAGTCTTAGTAATAGGGTCCCATTTTTACCCTTTGAGTACGGAACCCTAAAAAGTTTAAAACCCTTCTAAACGTAAAACCAAACTGAATTCAGTTAGTTAGCAGACTGGATAGAGTGAAGACTTCAATATCAAACTAATGATCGTCCCTTTCCCAGGTGTCTGAGATGTCTATCCGCTCGCGCAGTGGCTCCAGCTCCTCGCATCGAGCGCCGCGATCTGCGCCTGCGCCGCCTGAATTGCAAGACTTACATAAATCCAGGTAACCTTCATTGTTCTATGTCTGAGATAAAAAAACACAAGCATAACAGATAGTAAATAGGCTATTTGACAGTATGAAAAATAAAGTGTTGTTAATAGTAATCTATGTAAATTATGCCTTCGAAAAGCGTTATGGAGTAAAATAACTTGAAAATAATCAATAATTTATTCAAAAACCCATAATTAAAATTATCAACTTTTCAAAGCCAGTCACATGACACAAAACGGTCAGGATGAAACGGTGGTCGAATCGACGATGACAGCATGCTTGTCAATATGTCTTCGCCTGCCTCGAAAAACTTGACGTTTATTTACTTGTTGACAAACATGTGACGTCACAGTACCTAGTTCGACGCCATTTGCACAAAGAAGCGTTATTGCGGGTTATTTAAATTGACGATATTTAATTTAATTTTTTAGGGCCAATACTTATCAACATTTAAAATAATATTGTTTTATGGGTTCCATAGTAACTACTGAATAATCTAGAATGGTTTTCAAAATCTTGTCAAATAGCCCATTGTGCTTAGTGGGGGCAATAGGTTCCCGTTTAAGCATTAGACTGTGTCTGGATGTTTTAATAATGTATTAAGTATGAGTATAGATTTAAAAGAAAAATATTCTATTAGTTATGTGGTTCTCATAGTAATTTGCTGAGTTTGGGGTTAGATGGCACCGTGTGAAAATTTCCACCAATTTATTATGTTTTTAATTTAAATTTATAATAATATTAAGTTTAAATATTGACCACATTATTATATTGGTATAATCCTGTTCTACATAAAAAATAGAATCACGACTGTAATTCCCAAGTACGGTAGACATCCTCTCAGATCTCCGCCGCTTAGATCCTTTAAAGATGTCTAGAGGAGAGTCAGAGGCACGTCAAACCATATTACACATGACAGGTAAATAGATGTAAGTGGTAATAATAAATAAATTGTCTCGACACTGATTTTCTACTTTTGTTTTCAGTTCTGACACCGTGGTGGCAGGTGACAAGAGGAACTTGCAAGCTTCCTCGCAATGCTCGATATCATCGCAACAACTCAGGTACTAACTTCGGTGCCGATTCTGTTGGTGACAGAAACTAAAAACAGAATCCATATTAGAGAATTAGAATTAGATTTAAAGAAATTGATTTTTGACGAAATCATTGAAATTCTTGAAAACAAAAACAAAAAAATGGGGGATAAGGTAGCCTATGTCCGTCCCAAGACTTTAAACTATCTCTATATGCAATTTCATCACAATCGGCCCAGCGGTTTCGCCGTGCAGCGTCACAGACAGACAAGAGTTACTTTCGCATTTATAATATAAGTATAGATGAATTGCTCATAATGAAGAGCATCAGAATTGTCTCGAAACATCAGCAATACAAGAAAATAACACGGTAATCAGCCGTATTTTTATTTAAAACAAGCTGACCCCGCGAACTTCGTATCGCTTTAGAATTAACAAATGTTGTCTTAAGTTCCCGTCCCCGTTCCCGTTCCAGTTCCCGTTCCCGTTCTCGTATTATCAAACCTAATAAAGCTCAAATTGACTCTACGTTTTAGTTAGAAAACTTTTGTATGGGAAAAAGAAAAGGGCTGTTTTTAGGGGTTTCCCGGCAATAATTCGAATTTTTCTCAAAATCTCCTTTTAAACCTTCCCTAGACCTCCGCGAACATTTCAAGACCAATATAAGATATATACGTTCAGCCGTTCTCGAGTTTTAGCGAGACTAACGAACAGCAATTGATTTTTATATATATAGATGATTAACAACCTTAATAGTTTTAATTCTAACTTCTAATATGTAAAATTCTCGTGTCAAAGTGTTTGTAACCAAACTCATCCTAACGGCTTGACCGATTTTTATGTTTTTTTTTTGTGCATATTTGGTAGGTATGAGAAAAGGTCGTAAGGGTATTTTACCCCTAAGTGATAAGAGTGGCATAAAGTTTGGGAATAACTGAAAGGTTGTAGTAGTATAGAGATATATTTTGGTAGAATGTAATTAGTGTTTTTGTGTGTAGGATGAGCACTCAGCCAATCAACATCCCTGGCTCCCCGCAGAGGCAAAGCTCAAGCAGCTCTAACGACGTGGAAGACATGCTGCTCGTCGTGCCAGAGGTAACGTGGATTACTAAATCTAGATATATAAAACAATTGCGTTAATGACTAACTGACTGACTGCCCACAAATATAGTATCTGCGAAGGGTATAAACAAAAATCATTAAATTGGATCGAAATCAAAAAAGCGTTTATTCATTAAAATCACTGAGATCATTCAAAATCGTCAAAAGTTAAGTTTAAAAAGTATTTGTACTTAATTTTTAATACAAAACTAATCGTAATTATTATTGATCACTAGGTAAAAAGATATGAACGGACATACTCTCCTCTTTTTTCGTCGGTTAAAAAGACATGTACACAATAAACTTTCCCGATGGTACATTGTTATTAAAGTCCTAAACAATGTTGTATATCCTTAGGGCAAGTCCCGCCACCCCGTACGTCGCTCCAACTCCTCCCCCGAGATGTCCTCCTCTTGGAAGATAGTTGTGAGGCAAGAGGAGGACATGCCTCTCGACCCTGAGGAGATGATTCTGCTGCCCAGCTGCGAGCCCACGTATGTACTAACATTACATTCATAGTTTACAAAAAAACTACTGGTGTACGGTGTACGGTACCAGAGTACGTTAGACATCCTCTCCAAGGGCAGATCCAGCTTTGACACCAGAGGGGGGAGGGTCACGTGAACATTACTATGGCAAAATGTTGGCTTTGATCAGGATTTGAAGTATGTAGACCATAGTTTCGTATGATTGTGACCGAATTTTAAAATTCGAATTTCCAAATATAAAAAGATACATAATTAAATACACATTTTGCTGCGGTAACGTTATTCTGGCAGAATATTATCGAAATAATGGAAGTAGCCAAAAACGAACTAGTAGGTTAGGTAGTTTATATCTGTGTGTCCAGACTCCAGAGATTTTCAGGATTTCGTTAACTATGGCAATACTTCAAAGTCATTTTACAAATGTTTTACATGGACCTGGACCCAGCCCACGGGAGTGTCATGACCCCCATGACCCCCCTCTGGATCCGCCCTTGATCGTCTCAGATCCTTGAAGATGACTAAAGGGGAGTATTCAGAAGCACGTCCAAGCATTGCATTTGGGTACATCAGTTACTAAGAGCATTCTTTACGAAATAAGTTGCGATCGGTCTCCTCTTGATGTTTTCTCCGTATAAAAACACCAAGGCTCGTATTCAAGAACGACACTAAGAGAACGCATAGTAGGCTCCGACCCACAGTGGGCAATATCTTGTTTCATAAACATCACTTGAGTGTTGTGCGACACTATGCGTACACTACAGTGTGCCTCTAGCCAAAGTACCTCAATAGCTACTTTACCGAACGCATAGTGTTGGTTGTATTGTCATACGTATAACCTCAAGTAAATTTAACTTAAAAATTAGTACAAATGAGGATGATTTTGATGATAATTTTATTCGGCCGACGAAAAAACGAATAGTATCATATATTTACTACATAAAAGAAAATTTTATTGTAATTTATCAATCCAACAGATATCAGGGGTCATACCACAAGGTCCTAAAGTAATATCAGAACAGTTGCGTTGTCACTTTTGCACCGTAATTGATATTGTTTTGATATTCTTTTTTAACTTGTGGTACGGCCACAGCTGATGAGCCGACATGACATTTGTTTGTTTATACAAAATACTCTGTGGTTTGTTTCTTTGATTGATTGATATTAATGACGTTTACCATTGCTTGAAGTTAGGTCCAAAACCAACTACCAATCACAACGCCGAATCCACCCCCATGCGTTCACTGAGCTAAGGAATACATAAGTGTTGTTCATGAAACGAATGTATGGACATATTCGACACTGTGAGAAATCGGAAACTTTGCAGTGAGAAATCCTACACTTAGCTTAGTGTCGTTCATGAATACGAGCCTAATACTAGATTTACACTTGCGTACGAGTCGCGTGGCGAACCACGAGACGAGAGTGTGAATAGACGCTCGTGGCTTGCCTCGCTGCTCTCTCCTTTACTATCGATCACGCGATGTGCGGTCCGAGACACGAGACGAAGCACGAGGCGAGAGTGTAAATCTTGCATTATAGTCCTAATGACTCTTTATTGTAGGAATCCAAACACGGCATCTGTCCCGATTCATACGAAGAAGCCAGCGAAGAAGAGCGACATGCGAGTATCATGCGAGGCCATTCCCGAAGAGATCTCCGGTACTTCGCCTCTTCCGCATCCGCATCCGCATCCGCATCTAGCCACCTTCAATTCGGATCCTGGTGAGTTTATTTTTTATTTTTATTAAACATACGAAAGTAAGGGATTTGTTGATTTGCGACCACATCACCCAATCTGTACAACTTAACTACGTTAACGAAAATAAAGAAAGAAAGTAAGATAGAAAGAAAAAAAAACCGGCCCGGACTCGCGCACGAAGGGTTCCGTATCATTATCCATAAAAACGGCAAAAAAAAAAAAAAAAAAAAAAAAAGTTTGGTGTATGGGAGCCTCACTTAAATATTTATTTTATTCTGTTTTAAGTATTTGTTGTTATAGCGACAACACTAATACATATTCTGTGAAAATTTCAACTGTCTTGCTATCACGGTTCATGAGATTCAGCCCTGTGACAGACAGACGGACAGCGAAGTCTTAGTAATAGGGTCCCGTTTTTACGCTTTAGGTACGGAACCCTAAAAAATGGATTAGCTCCTGTCTAAGCACTTATTAGCTAGGTAAGGTGAGTCACAGATGTCAACCGCAACACAATATCAGTTGGTAGGCACAAGTTGGCTTAGTTTAGTTCTAACTACTGCTGAATGTGGGTATTGTGCCAAATGTAATGTACGCGCCTCCGACTACCACCTTTAGACATTAGATCTAACATTAGATCTAAGCGCCTTGAGATCTGTGATTATGTCTAACGTTCTTGGGGATTACAGTCCTGATTCTATTTCATTGTCTTCAGCCGCCTCCGCAGATATACATATATCTGCTCTTGTGACCGTTTGGTCTAATCAGCAATAGCAACTATAAACTTTTAATAACATACTTCATTTTATTCCTATAAATAAATAAATATTGGTGAACATTGTCACACAGCGCCATCTAACCCCAAACTAAGCAAAGCTTGTCCTATGATAACGTAGTTAGTTGATGTTGCCCATTCAGTCAGATGCAGGTTTGAATCCGGACGAAAGCATAGAGTCGGTGTTGAAATGTAACAATAACATGAAACTTGATTATCATATTCGCAAGAACAAGGTAGAATGGTGTAAGTGTAGTATTAACCCTTACTAAGCTAACCGTTGGCCGAGCAGCCATAACTCGGTTGCGCGTTGCAGGCACGACGGGAGAGGGTCCCCCCGGCCCCCCCAACCCCCCCGGCCTCCTTGGCCCCCAGGGCCCCCTTGGACCCCCCGGCCCTCTGACGGCGGCCGACAGTGCCACGGCGACGGCAGCGGTCGCAGCTCACAACAAACATCACCAATTACAAAAGGTATGCTATAATATTTTGTTTCATCATGAGAAAATCTAACCCTCGTATTCAGAAACGACACTATGAGAACACGCACCCACAGTGGACGAAATCTTTTTTCATAAACATCACTTTATGTGTTGAGCTACACTATGGCGCACACTATCGTGTGCCTCTAGATCTCAACTTTGGCTATGCAGTGTCGCACAACACATAAAGTGATGTTTATTAAAAAAGATTTCGTCCACTTAGGGTGCGTGTTCTCACAGTGTCGTTCCTGAATACGGCGGTAATACTAGTGTGATTGAAAGTTTAAACATTAATATGTCACGTGAAGAGATGTAATCATTTAAAAAATCATAAGCCGCGTTTGATGCCTGATTCTTCTAGACTTCACCTAGCTTCGAAGACGTTTCGAAGCGCTTAAATGATTATCCTTATGATTTTACTGAAAGAAATAACTTTTGACCTAATCTTAGTAGCATAAACATAAAATAATTTGCAATCGGCAGACGGCAAGCGACAGCACAGCCAGCAAGGACCGCGACGAGCTCCCTCCCCTCGCGAGATCCAAACGCTCCAACACCATTTCCGTCATGAGCCCCACGAGACGACACAGGTGAACTCTACTCTTAAAACGATAAACGGTATATCGGGACAAACGTCACATCGTTTCAGACTATATTTTAAACTAGCTGACCCGTGCCCGCTTCGCTGTGCGTAAGACATTTCTAATACCATCGCGGACTTTATTGTAGAAAAAAAAATGTGTTTATTTACGACATCACATTAGAAACCTCTAAAATTATCAGTGTTTCTCTACTATATTATGCATGTATTATACATATAAACCTTCCTCTTGAATCACTCTATCTATTAAAAAAAACCGCATCAAAATCCGTTGTGTAGTTTTAAAGATATAAGCAAACATACATACATACGCGGGAAGCGGAAAGCCACTTTGCTTTATACTATGTAGTGAAGATTGAACAACCGACATTACTTTTGACAGTTCACAAATTCTATTACGAGAGACGATTTCTAAGAGTGCGGTGTAGCCGAATATAACGGAGTACTGTCACTGTCTGTTTAAAATAGATATTGTTTGCAAAAACATGTGAGACGGTTTGTCCTGATGCAGCCTAGTATGAGTAGCTTTGCCTGCTTTGCCCCTGCCAAAGTTTTGTACTGTTGTAAATAAGTTACCAAAGTCACAGTGCTTTGGTAACCTATTTACAACATGTGCATTATTCACGCGTATACTCAATCGGTGCTATTAATAAAAAATTACTTATCCAAAGATCATCTGAGGTTACACCAAGACTTGTTAATACCAGCTTAATCGGTGATCCCCAGGATCTATATACAAGCAATGAGCTTAGTTAGAATGAGATATATTAGGTATTTTCCTGTTATAATGATGAACACTAAATGTCAAGTTAAGAAAACATTTTGATTTATTATTAATATTATCTCGTAGGCCTACGAACCACGGCCACAGTTCCGGGTCAGGCGGCGGGACAAGCGCCGGGGCGACCGGGGTGGCTGGCGGCGGGGTGACGCCATCCTTTGTCTTTCTGCAGCTTTACCACAACATGAGCACATACCCTATCACTCCGCCCGTGCCGGGTGAGTGACTCGCGTGACTATCGTTCACGCAGCGTGACAAAGGCCGAGGTGAGAGGTGACAGCGTACATTGTCACCGCAATAAGCGCCTCTGGTGGTCGCTTACGAGAATAATTAGTTTTTATTCATACATAATTAATGTTATTTTCTATAAACATAAAATATTTTTTTCGTAAATATGTACGGTCATCCAACACATGTGAAGTACGCCAACTGGTGGCCCTCTCTCGGCCTGCAGCCAGTGAGTCAGAGCTGGAGGCCTACTCTGACGGTAAGCTTTTAGGCCTCCATCGTGGTCCTACGACATGCAGAGGTTAATTCTCCCAATGTTCCTCCCAGGTGAGGCGCAGAGCATCCTGAACCCACTGGCAGAGAGGCCACTCCGCGTTCAAGGAGTTCAGCATGAAAGGACCATCAAGAACCTGGATCTACTACCGCCTGTTGAAACTTACAAGGTACATCTACACTTATATATTAAAGCTGAAGCGTTTGTTTGTTTGAACGCGCTAATCTCTGAAACGACCAATCGTAGAAAATTTGTTGGGACGGATTAGAAAAAATATTTTAATTATAAAACCGGCCAAGTGCGAGTCGGACTCGCGCCCGTACCATTATCTATAAAATCGGCAAAAAAACATGTTTGTTGTATGGAAGCCCCCATTAAATATTTATTTTATTCTGTTTTTATTATTTGTTGTTAGAGGCAGCAACAGAAATACATAATCTGTGAAAATTTCAACTGTCTAGCTATCATGGTTCATGAGATACAGCCCTGTGACAGACAGACTGACAGCGAAGTCTTAGTAATAGGGTCCCGTTTTTACCCTTTGGGTACGGAACCCTAATAAAACGGTGAAGGAAAACATCGCGAGGTAGTGTTCTTATAAGCGGCGATGGGCTTGCAACGTATGTAACTACCGTACAATGTAGGTATAATCTAAATGCAATGTTCGGACGTGCCTCTGACCCATTGAGACATCTTCAATTATCTGAGCCAGTTTTATATATCTTACACATATATATTATCGATTATTATTGTAACATAGATTTTTGTCGTTTTGTACGCTAACTACTTGTTTGTCTGTTGAAGGTGGGCGTGCTTTATGTGGGGCCTGGCCAGCAAGACAACGAGTCTGCGATATTGAGAAACGAATACGGAAGCGTCAGGTATCTTATTTATTTATTTATACATAATTAGCACGGTACAAGACCAATTTCACTAACTATTTACACATTATATTATATCCAATCATTTAATTTTTTTTTTTTTTTTTTTTAACCTATTTCGTCCCACTGCTGGGCAAAGGTCTCCCCCAAATCCTTCCAAACATCTCTATCTTTTGAGTTCTCCCACCATGCGCTATCGAAGGAGTCGAGTCATTTAATACTAAATTAAAAATAATTACTCGTATTAGATACCTACATAAATAATTATACATTTTTACATGTCAAAAGGAATGTCATAGATAAAATGAATTAAGAAGAAATGTGAAAATGTCAAAAACAATGCAAATAACAAAGACAACAGAACTTTGACTCTCATTACGAACCTCAAATTTTAATATGATCTCTAACTCTGTAAGTTGCGGGCTCGATTCATACCCAGTTGCCATACCACAAGTTCCTTAAGTAATAGTTAAACAAAATCACTCACGGTGCAAAAGTGAAGACGCTATACGAGTTCGTATTGTGTTGTCACTTTCGCACCGTAAATAATACATTTTGATATTACTTTTGAGCGTGTGGTGGTTTGTTGTAATCCCGGACGCAGAATGTTAAGTAGGTATTTTTTTAAATTTAAAAAGCCACATTTAATATAAATTGTTCGTTGAAATTGCAGATACGCGGAATTCCTCCGTCAGCTAGGGTCACTGGTGCCCCTGGGGGCGGGGGGAGGCGCGGGGGTTCTAGGGGGAGAGCCACTGTTTCTCAATCTGGAGACAGGGGGCAAGGACGGACAGTACACATACGTGTGGCATGATGACGTCATGCAGGTATACACACACACACGCGCGCTTCTTTTACTAACGCACTATCAAGTTTTGACATGCCTCACAGCTCAGATGGTAGTAGCTCTGCCTTTTAGCTTGTGGGTTCGATTCCCACCCAGGGCAAATATTTGTATGATGAATATAAGTCTATGTTTGTATAAGTATGAAATCAGCTATCTAGTTTCTATAATAAAAGCATTGCTTAGTTTGAACCTAGGTGGCGCTGTGTGGTAATGTATAAAAAATATCCTTAATGATCCTATGACTGCAAGTGTGCATGTAACGGTTGCAGGTACAGTTCCACGTGGCGACAGCGATGCCCAACTCTGAGTCTGACCCCAATTGCAACGACAAACGGAAATACATCGGCAACGACTTTGTGTCCATTGTGTACAATGACTCGGGGTCCGATTTCCACATACACACCATCAAGGTACATGATCATGATACACAGAGGGTGACGTGGGGGCCGAGAGAGGTGCGGGTTCGATTCCCGCTGCAAATATTTGTGCCATGGCACTCGTAGGTTCTGGAACCCACGTTGATGCGTGCGATTGTTGGTTGTTTAATTACTTATTTATACCAAAAAAAACAACAGCTAATAATTACGTTTAAAAAACTTAAAACAAAACCGACCTGCTGTTTATAAATAAAAATAGTAGTGCTTTATAATACATAATGAAAAACCCAGGGGCCCTGTTATCTGTGCCTTACAGGTGGTTCAAATTTGTCACGTCAACTCGAAGTGGGGGGACTCCCCCCTCCGCGAGGTCTAGGAGCCCTACCCCGGCTAGCCCTCCACTCGTTGTATGCCAAGGTCTATATAGTTGAAAACCACTATCAATGCCCATAAATTTTGAAGGTTTCTCTCGATTTCCCTGGGATCCCATCATCAGATGCTGACTTGGTGGTAATGGGACCACCTCGGAAGTAAAGGCTTTCAAATAAAAAAAAATTGTAAATCCGTCCACAAACGTCGGGAGTAATCGCGTAACATACACACAAAGTCTTTGAAGTCGGTTAGACATAATTAATTTAAAACTAGCAAGTAGCACCAGAAAGCCAAACATTCCAGTCATTATTTTTGTCGCGTACTAGTATTATAAACTAGCGACCCGCCCCGGCTTCGCACGGGTTTAATACATATAAACCTTCCTCCTGAATCACTCTATCTATTAAAAAAAACCGCATCAAAATCCGTTGTGTAGTTTTAAAGATATAAGCAAACATACATACAGACATACAGACGCGGGAAGCGGAAAGCGACTTTGCTTTATACTATGTAGTGAAGATAGGTAATATGTAGATCTAGATTTCTATTAGAATAGATTTTTGATAAGTAATTATACATAATTTATATCATTAATTTATTCGAAAAGCTAAGGCGGACTACGCGCCGACGTGTGTTTGTCGTCATTGCAGCGGTCGGTAGGATTATTTATCGAAGTGATTAAAGATGGGTACATCTCACATATACTATACATTATAAAATAGGAGATGTGGCTTGTTCACAAGTATTTCTTTTTTCGTTTCGAACAAAAACAATCGTCGACTGGGAGCGCCTTAACGAGGATGTTGCTATGTTCGATCGATGAAACTTGGAACATACGTAGCCTAACGTCATGGAATAGCCTTAGAGACACGGACTTCCTACGGTAGTGAGTAGTCTTAGCGATAGAAATAATCTATACTAATATTATAAAGAGGAAAGATTTGATTGTTTGTTTGTTTGTTTGTTTGCATCGAATAGGCTCCGAAACTACTGGACCGATTTGAAAAATTCTTTCACTATTAGAATCCTACGTTATCCCTGATGAACATAGGCTATAGAATATTTTCAAAAACGTTAGGGATCCGTATGAAAACTTCGATAATGTAACCCAAGGTGTGAAAAATAATCCAAAAAAAATCCTTATATCGCGTACGCTGCATAAATTATTGACAATAGAGCAAAGTGATGTACTACAGTTTTATAGAGGACATCAATATCTACAAAAAAGTTCACAATACCATATGTCTAACTATTAGGGATCTCTATGAAAACTTCGATAATGTAACCCAAGGTGTAAAAAAAATAGTCATAAAATTATTATTACACCCGTGCGACGCCGGGGCAGACTGCTAGTAAAAAATAAATAAATAGGATCACGACTGTAATCCCCAAGTACTGTAGAAATCCTCTCAGATCTCCAGTCGCTTAGATCCTTTAAATATGTCTAGTGGGGGTAGTCAGAGGCACGTCCAAACATTATATTTGGCACATGCCCACATTTTGCAGTAGTTAGCAAGCCCATCGTCGCTTATAAGAATACTAACTGGTTTCCTCACGGTGTTTTCCTTCACCGTTTTAAGCACGTGTTTATGATGCGCATATAAATTTTTCGAACAGAAAAATCCATCCAATCCACGCCGGGATTAGAACCCACGACCTTCAGATTGAAAGTCGAGGTACCTCCCACTCGGCCAACACTGCTTCTTAGCTTCTTAGCGATAGATTATATTAAAATAGTTCTGGCGTTTGTTGCGGGGGGAAATGTGCACACAAGTGCAGTTCCGCACACTTACATGCAAAAACAAAACTGCCAACTGACTGTAATGATGACGTTAACACATAAACAATCCAACAATAAACTAATAATTGGTGTACAGATGACTCACACATTGACACGTGTTATAAAATGTGTATGCCAACTTGGGCTTGTACTTTGACAGAGGGGACCGCGGCGAATGGCTACTCCCATAGGAAGCCCGTATTGCTCTAAGGGAATAGCATATATGCTACTTTTTAGGGTTCCATACCCAAAGGGTAAAAACGGAACCCTATTACTAAGACCTCGCTGTCCGTCTGTCTGTTGTCTGTCCGTCTGTCTGTCTGTCACAGGGCTGTATCTCATGAACCATGATAGCTAGACAGTTGAAATTTTCACAGATTATGTATTTCTGTGGCTGCTCTAACAACAAATACTAAAAACATAATAAAATAAATATTTAAGGGGGGCTCCCATACATCAAACCTGATTTTTTTACCGTTTTTATAGATAATGGTACGGAACCCTACGTGCGTGAGTCCTACTCGCACTTGGCCGGTTTTGTTATCTAAGTACCGAGCGAGCTAAGTCGCGGGCGGAAGCCAGTTGTAATAAAATAATGTACCCAATGATTCGCTTCATTCCCAGGGCCAGTTGAACTTCTGCATAGTGATAGTAGAGCCGATGGCGCATGGCATGACTGCAGTTCGGATGAAGTCAAAGGATGAACGCATTTTGACGGAGTTTCTACCTCATGTGGGACCATGTGTGGTGTCAGATGGGAATGGGGCGTTGTTGGCAAGACAATTGGCGCTGCATTGCGCATTGGCATCGCACATCGCACAGGTAATAAACACGTTCAATTCATTTACGAACTCTATTCATAATTTTTAGGGTTCCGTACCCAAAGGGTAAAAACGGAACCCTATTACTAAGACTTCGCTGTCCGTCTGTCTGTCTGTCCGTCCGTCCGTCTGTCTGTCACAGGGCTGTATCTCATGAACCGTGATAGCTAGACAGTTTAAATTTTCACAGATTATGTATTTCTGTTGCTGCTCTAACAACAAATACTAAAAACAGAATAAAATAAATATTTAAGAGGGGCTCCCATACAACAAACATGTCTTTTTTTGCCGTTTTTATAGATAATGGTACGGAACCCTTCTTCTTTTTTAATCTAACACTTGCATCTTTGACTTCACTGGCCTCACAGCTCAGTCGGCAGTAACTCTGCCACCAGTTTGCGGGTTCGATTCCCACCCAGATAAAACATTGTTGTGAACACAGATGTTTGTTCTGTGTCTGGGTGATACAATGTAACATAAGTATTATATCAGTAATCTGGTTCCCATAGTTCTTTGCTTAGTTTGGGACTAGTTAAAAGTCCTCTGCGCGTTGTTCCAGTCGCTGGCTCTCGGGGCGCAGCCCTACGCGTCCAACTCCTTGGAGAGGCTTCGAGCCATCAAGCGTCTGCGCAGAAGAGTGGAGGCTGAGAGAGTGGCCTCCGCGGCACGGGCGCCGGCATATGCCGACCGTCATCAGCTGCATCAACGCGTCGCCATCGATGACTTCAACGACTATACCTAGACAGGTGACTATCGCTACTGATATTGGCATCGTCAATTTCTACTCCTTTTCCCACTTAAGAGGCTCCCAGTCGCTGATTGCTCATTTGTTCACAAGTATTTATTTTTTCGTTTCGAACAAAAACAATCGTCGACTGGGAGCGCCCTAATTATCTAAAATTACTTATCAAAAATCTATTCTAATAGAAATCTAGATCTACATATTACCTATCTTTAACAATAAATCACAAGTTGATTTTAATAGTAGGTATATAAAATATTTCGATCATAAATTCTAAAACGGATCATTTTGAAATAACATCTTTATCGTGAAAAGTTTCTGCTATTATGTTTTCAGCTTAATAGAAATCTAGGTAGGAACCTGAAGTAATATACTTATAAAAATATAAGATGTGGCTTGTTCAGAAGTATTTCTTTTTTCGTTTCGAAAAAGAGCAATCAGCGACTGGGAGCCCCTTAATGGCTTATGTTTTACGGCCGTCTGCCCGACGCGATACCTCTTTAGGAATTCATGCTGGTGGCCGAACTTCTACGATATTCCAGCAAGTTGAATTAAAAAGCCGTGTTGGCCGAGTGGGATGTACCTCGACTTTCAATCTGAAAGTCGTGGGTTTGAATCCCGGCGTGCATCAATGTATTTTTCTGTTCGAAAATTT
Organism: Hydriomena furcata; assembly: GCA_912999785.1. Classification (NCBI taxonomy): domain Eukaryota; kingdom Metazoa; phylum Arthropoda; class Insecta; order Lepidoptera; family Geometridae; genus Hydriomena; species Hydriomena furcata. The sequence continues at coordinate 14,688,105 of OU538822.1, read as the reverse complement.
ATATGCGCATCAAAAACACGTGCTTACAACGGTGAAGGAAAACATTGTGAGGAAACCAGTTAGTGTTCTTATAAGCGGCGATGGGCTTGCAACCTGTCACGTATTGAATGCTAACTACTGCAAAATGTGGGTATGTGCCAAATATAATGTTTGGACGTGCCTCTGACCACCCCCACTAGACATCTTCAAAAGATCTAAGCGTCTGGAGGTCTGAGATGATGTCTACCGTATTTGGGGATTACAGTCATGATCCTATTTTTTTTATTAAATGTAATTTTGCTTGGTTTATTGAAATATAAATAAATTATTATTATTAAGTTGAATTAAAAATAAATTTTGATGTGTTACAGTGCGAGTCCCAGTCCCCTTGACGCATCGCCTCACGCTTCTGAGCGAGTCTGCGTTGCAGTACGCCGCACTTACCCACGCACCTGCGGCAGACATCTTGTAAAGTGTAAAGTGCGCACCCTGTATGTAGGCGACCCCGACCCCGACCCCGACCCTGACCCTGACCCCGGGGTCCCCGGAGTAACGAAAGCTTTAACGGGACGATTGCCCCGCTCTCGATTCGATGTAACGCATCTCTGACCCCGCTTAGAACCCCATCTGTTTAAGCAACTCCGGTTATTCGTTTTGTACCTTGGTTTTGGATGTCATCATGTCTGCCTTTACTTATCAGAGAGTGATATTGAAGCGCCAGTGTCGATGTATTGGGGCCTGTTCCAATGTGTGCTGATGATCCCTTGTACCCCCTGTGAACGTGTGCGAACTCTGTTTCACTGATTTACTTTTATCAGCACTATCTAAGTAGAAACGGCCCTAAAATTTCAATGAAGGAATGCAGGAATTTCACCACCTTTTTTTTTATCGACCATTGTACGTAGAGTAGGCTGTGATCAATTATTTTGCAAAGTTGCTCAGTTTTTGCGACTCACATTATACAAAATACACAAGTACCTACTACAAGTGTTTTTGATTAATAAAGAATTGTACTACACATTCTGACTTCACTCAAAATCAATCAAGACAATACTAGAATGTTAATTTTTAAAATATCATACAGCTGTCTTATCGCTATGTGGTAATGTCTACCAAATGAACCTTATATAAACATACGATTATATCAAATCTGTTGGCGTATTTTTTGTGGATTCTTTATGCGTGAGTCAGAAATGAAATGAACAAGGACTAGTTTAAGCTACGATAACATAATATAGCACACAAATAAATACGTTTAAAAAACTAAAAACAAAACCGACTTCATGCATGTTCATATAAATTTAATTGAATAAGTCCAATACATAATTTCATCCCCTATTTTATCACTATTAAAAGCGGTATTTTTTTCCTCAAATGTAAATGGGACCACACGGGAAGCACCAGCTTTCAAATAAATAAGAATCATCAAAATCGGTTCACTCAGTCGAAAATTCCGAGGTAACAAACAGAAAACATACTTTAATTGAGAACTTCCTCCTTTTTTTGAAGTCGGTTAAAAAAGCCATAGATAATTGCTTAAATCGATAGAAAATAATTGAGTAAATCCTATCCAGGGAATAAATAAAGGAATATGATACGTTTGTATGAAAAGTGTAGAGGCTCATTTTTTTATTCTGTGGCAGCAATAAATGTTGTTTGTTGTTGTAGCTTAGACACAGCTTTACTTTAACTACTTAGATACCTACTATACTAATTGTGTTCGTTGAATGATGGCTAATGTGTCCAAACTTTAACATACGAATACTCGTACGTAACGTACTGTCAGTTCCATGCACTATACAAGTAGCCCTATTAATAGATTTCCAAACGACACAAACAGTCGCTATCGAATATCGTTAGCTATTTGTAAGGAAGATTTTAGTTCAGTATAATAGACTATTTGACAGTATGAAAAATAAAGTGTTGTTGATAGTAATCTATGTAAATTATGCCTTCATAAAGCGTTATGGAGTAAAATAACTTGAAAATAAACAATGATTTATTAAAAAAACCCATAATTAAAATTATCTATTTTTAAACGCCACGTGACACAAAACGGTCAGGATTGGTCGAATCGACGATGACGTAACATGCATGTCAATTTGTCATCGCCTGCCTTTAAAAACTTGACGTTTGTTGATTTGTTGACAAGCATGTGACGTCACAGAAACTACTGCGACGCCATTTGCATAAAGAAGCGTTTTTGCGGGTTATTTAAATTGACAATATTTAATTTATATTTTTAAGGCTAATACTTGAGAATTGAAAATGATATTTTTTTATGGGTTCCACAGTCACTACTGAATAATCAAGAATGGTTTTAAAAATCTTGTCAAATAGCCCATTACCGCTAGAGGCGCTCGGCTGGATGGCTTCCATACTAATAGCCAAAGATAAAAGTAAAATAAAGTAAAGTTTGTCGAGTTCTTACAGTAGATTAGAAAAAACATGATAAAACACTGTATTAAAAAATACCAGGAAAAAAATGTGAAGTCGTTTGTTCAACAGATTCAAGTTTTCAATTCTGCCTAAAGTTATGGACGAAAGTAACGAGATCTTCCGTTTGACGTACTTAAACGTGTAAAGATACAACATTTTTTTTCTGGCAATTTCATATAATATAGGAGTTTTAACTAACAATAAAACTTACCTATTATTTTTCCAACGATATCCGGAATCCATCTTGAGTCAAGCACCTGTCTTTTTCGCGTTTTTCGTCCTAACAACTGCCTCCCTTTGACTTCCGGCGCTAGCGTTGTAACGTTTTTGTGTCGCCGAGTCGCATGGCGCTCGGATTTTACCTCATTATATTTACTCACGATGTACCAGGTAGGCATTACCTGGATTCCGGATATCGTTGGAAAAATAATAGGTAAGTTTTATTGTTAGTTAAAACTCCTATATTATTTGTTCCGATACGATATCCGGAATCCATCTTGAGTGATGTGTTTGTTATCTCCTGGTACACCAATAATTATGTAATTATGGTGATGCTATAATGTGTCATGTAATGGTAAGATAAACTGTAAGTAAATAACAGATTTAATACTTGCATTGTTATCAATCAAAAATAATCATAATCAGAGTTCAATTTTACAAAAAATTGATTAACACACTGATTCAACAAAAAGACAAGGAAACTGAACTGAAAATATTGTTTACCACTTAATTGATAAGCTATTCATTTTTTGAAAACGGACTTCATTTCGCCGCTGATTACAGTACTAGATTTTCTTCTAGCAGCTATAAAAAAGGTTCTGACAAGGTACCTGTTTTTTTTTTTTTTTTTTTTTTTTTTTTTTTTTTAAGATTTTTCGAAGACCTAATCAAAAGAAAGTTGAATACAGAGACAAGGTTTTATTCGGATGTGCCTTCAATCTCTATCTAGACAGCCTGTAACTAATGTCGTCGGTTTTTGTTCCAAAATAAGGCCATAATACAACGGTACTTACCTCGATGCATTCGTCGGCATCGATTGAAAAACATTTGAATCATGCACAAGTTACCCTGCTAACAGTAATGTAGCATGTAGCGGTACGTCGGTCGCCTTATAAATTATATTCACCTGGTATTACCAATTATTAATTGCCAATTATTGTAATACACTTTCTGCATTTCAAATAGGTGGTTTTATTTTCTTGACCCTTGCAACTGAAATAGCTTTATGAAAAAGGTTAACAAAACTTATTACGATACATGGTGATTCTGGTAATTACGTTATTTAATAAGTTATGAATGAGCACATCGACACGATGAATAAATGAAAGACAATATCGTAAAAGTAACAATTACAGATTTGTGTAGGTACTAATATTGTCCAATACGCTGAATGAACCTAAACCTTTACTTTTGTACAGATATGCCAGGTAACATGCTATATTTTGTCGTGGACTAGATTTTTTGTAAGACATATAATTAGACACACATCATGTTTATTCCATGCAGGTAAGTGTCTATGTGTGTAAATAGTGAACTTTTCGCCAACTTAACATTACTAGATAGGGTTAGCTGGAAGATATTTTCTTCTGCAGACCATTCGTTAACTTCGTTTCGAAATAGTGGTGTTGATCAGAACCGGTGGTAAGTTCAAGATTTTGTTAGGATCTTGGATGGCACGGGCGTGTACGTCTGCCAAATATTATCATCCACTTTGGAACTATCAGAATGTACAGCGTGACAGTACCTGTAGTATTAGGTTTGGTGGTGGAAACAAGTAACTAAGTTAGTATACTTACTAGCAAAGGAACGCGTTGTGAAATAGTGTGCCTTCGCCTTTTGAGTTTGCCGATACATAAGACATCGTCAAATGAGGTGTCGAGTGCGAGGTCTTCGAGGTAGTAGGTTAGAGGCAAATAAGTTAACTTGCAGTGTGCCCTACTGTTTGATTAAATATGTTGTTTGTCGCTACAGACATCAAGAGCCATTCGAGACACTTAAAAGTTGAATCGGCCCGGAAAGTATTGTGCCGTTACAGATATACATATATATATATATATATATATATATATTTAAATGATTTATTACCTTCAGCAGTTGGCGTGTCAGGTTCCGAAGTTTCTTAGATTTCGTTCAAACTTCCCTAACTATATAATAACATACAAGGAATAAAGGGTCACCTACATTGATGTAGGCTAAGACCGTGCGGTTGTCTGTTTGCAATGAGATGTGAGCATTGTACAGCTGACTGTTATGTTGTTGTGTCGCTGCATAGACGAATAGTTATTCAGTACATGCCACGATTGTTGTCGTTTTGTTCAGACCGACATGTTCGTGTATTCCAGCCGAAGCCACTACTGTTATATCGCATATTATGGAGTAATTAATTAATACATCCGATAAGTTTTATATTAACATTTTACTATGTACCGTAAACCACAAAACTAACCTTTATAATTTGTAAAAGTAAAAAGCGTGGGAAAATGTCTGACAGGTCTCAATCATGACATTTGAAACTAGACAGTGACATTGTCACAGCAAGCAGGTACGAGATCGAGCCGTGTGAATAGTAAAAGAGCTCTGTACCGCTTTCATTTCGGAGAGTGCAGATTTGGGTAATTTCTCCTGTTTTTGAAAATGCTTTTTGAAAAAGGCTATGAAATTGCAGCATTCGATGTAAACTCCTTATGCGTATTACTTACGAGGCGTAGTTGAGTCACCCCAGAAGGAGCTGTTCCTGTGTGGGGGACCAACTGCCTCTGTGCATTTGACTGCGGCATATTACTTACCAGGCGAAGTCGAGTCCCCCAGAAGGAGCTGTGCCTGTGTGGGGGACCAACTGCCTTTCGACATCTGAATGCGGCATATTACTTACCAGGCGAAGTTGAGTCACCCCAGAAGGAGCTGTGCCTGTGTGGGGGACCAACTGCCTTTCGACATCTGAATGCGGCATATTACTTATCAGACGAAGTTGAGTCACCCCAGAAGGAGCTGTGCCTGTGTGGGGGAACAACTGCCTTTCGACATCTGAATGCGGCATGTTACTTACCAGGCGAAGTTGAGTCACCCCAGAAGGAGCTGTGCCTGTGTGGGGGACCAACCGCTTCTGGACATGTGACTGCGAAGTGCCCTGCGTAGCGTTAGGCACTTCGGTATCGATAGGGACTTCATGTTGAGTTTGGTATCCCATGTAACGCCTCGAAACTTCGGGCGTTAAGTCGGAACGAGAACAGACTTGTCCGGATTTTTGTTCTAGCCCAGTTGCTTCATTAGGTTCACCATAAATGCAATGTGTTTGCGTAAAATTCTACTGGACTGGTACCCTATAAAATTCGTTTAATATACCTTGTATCTCGGGTTCGTGATGAAGATTAGCGAAAGGTAGACATTGTCATCTGTAAATAGCCGGTCATTGTAGCGGAGCCATGAGAATCGTCTGTGCTCCTTCGCTACAGGTAGGTGGAAGTAAGCCTGGCTTACATCTACCTTTATGAGGAACAGGCCTAGCATCACCCGTCTCCAAAGACATTTCAAAGAGATTTGATTTGTTTGAAATAAATAACTTTGCATTCGAAAGTAACTGATAGGCTGAAACCTTTTAGTTAAAAATAAAAAATTGTTTAATCGTTTCAAGTTGGAGATAAGGAATAATGATCAGTCTAATTTTCTCACTAGAAAAGGAAATAATGTTGACAGATAGCTGAGATAGTTATTAGTTAATTCATGTGATAGCTCTGAACTGAATAGATTTGGATTGACGAGTATCACGAACGGGTTACGTATTCCTTTGAGAAGTTTGCATAATATATGATTGGGCGTTTCCCGATTATTCCATGTAGGTATGTATGCTTCTGACAGCCATACTGACATGAACTCTAGATAAGCGATTATATTTATTGAGAACTTGATTTCTTACCTTTGAAGATTAGTCTACTTTGCTCTCGGCATAAGACGACTTTTTATTAGATGATCTGACGTGGCTTGAACTTATCTTTAGATGTCAAAGTATATCTTCGTAAAACAATTTTACCACTTACTTGTTTGCTTGTAGACAACTTCGTTATCAATGCACCGTATGCACGCATTTGGCCGGTTGCTGTAGCCGCCGCGGCTGTCTGCAAGGTTGTCTGAAATCTAGCTGTTAGTTTTATGCGCCCCCCCCCCCCCCCAACTTTCTGTAGGTGGGCTGCCAGCACGTTCGAAAGTTGAGAGGATATTTGGATGTTTGAGCCTCAATCAAACTTTAACTAACCTAGATGAAACCTTGAATATACATAGCCCATGTACATATCATAAAGAATATTTTTCATCCAGGCACCACGCGAGCAAAGCCAGCGGAAGCTTGGTTATGTATAATCGGTAAATTTTGTTAAATTCGACTCTTTACCAACCAATTATGAAACTTTATTGATTAGAGACTTGGGTGGTGCTTGATGTCATGCTCTTATCATTATACTAATCTAGGTACTAACCTCTGTATATTGTGCACATTTTCTAGTAAGATATTAGTCAAAGCTGCAAAAAGTTTTCTTTGTTAGGTTAACTATTTTGCTATGGCTAAACGCATTGTAACGTCATGATTATAATTAACATTTAGTTCTATAAACCCAAGGGTTGTAACGAGAAAACTTTGATAAATTAATTTGTCAGGAAAGCCGCTTGTCGTAAAAGTAATTAAAATTGTACTTCACTTACATGTAAGCTTTAGACTGCTTCCTTATAAACCGGACTCGAAATCTCCCCTACGCTCCAACCGCTCGAACATGGAGAACGACCTCTTTTTCCGTGACACAACGTTTAGTTGCATTATCACAATAATTTTCGTCCTCCATAACAAAGGGAGGAATTCTTATTCTTATAACCTTAATAAAATTTGCTTTAGTATTACTTATCGTTAAATTTAAAATAATTTGCTAAGACGTGTTAACGCTACGAAAAACGACGCTATAATGAGGTAAAATCCGAGCGCCATGCGACTCGGCGACACAAAAACGTTACAACGCTAGCGCCGGAAGTCAAAGGGAGGCAGTTGTTAGGACGAAAAACGCGAAAAAGACAGGTGCTTGACTCAAGATGGATTCCGGATATCGTATCGGAACAAATAATATGTAATTTTTGTTTTTTGGACACATTCAGCGGGTTCTGTGTTTTCAAGTTGGTTATTGTATACGCGATTTCTAGAAACTAGCCGTAAGATTACTAATAATTTGTGCCCAAACGTATTTGCTTGAAAAATAAAATTGTTTAGTTTCGTAATCTTGGCAGCCAGTTTAAGACTCACCACGCAATTTCGCGGCTGTGAATAGTTACATAGTGTCCAAAAATAGTTTCCAAACCTGATAACGTATACTATTATCTCGTCACCGTTTTTCGGGATGAGTTTTGTTTCTTTGGGACACTTTACTGTAACAATCAATTCCAGGCAGCTACGAGTATAAACTGAATCTTACGTGTGAAATTTAAAGAGGAAAATGCTTGAAATTTTTTTTTTTTTTTTTTTTTAAATTTTATTAATTGGAACTTGCATGTTCTTTTCCGTTTTAGAAGAAGAAAAGTATTTCGGTATTTCTAGCTTTATATTTCGTAAACGCGTGATAATCCGAGCGCTTTTGTATTGAGCAAGCTTTTCGTTTATTTTTATTGAAACAAATGTTGGTTTTGTCGGTGGTATTAACTTTTGAATATAAATGCTGCGCGGCGATTTGTACAGGTCGCATAAACAATGAGGATAGTAATGTAAGAAATGCATGTGCATAGGTAGTATATAGATAGGCCTAGTCGAGAAGTGCTTGCCGCTTTCCCGCAATGTCCAGAGGCCTATCCTCGCGCTCAAATGCCGCATGCGAGATATTTATCGATTGCTCGCGAGAATAGAGCCCCAGGCGTAAAAAGCGATGGGCACTTTAATAATCGACACTAAATATTGCTGTTTCTTATTAATTTTAATCAAATTTTATATAAATGCTTCGTTATTCGGTTGTTTCTTGAAAATGATACATAAAGATGATATGATAAAATATAGGTAATGAAGATAATTATCTTATTTGTTTATGAAGTAATGAATGAAACGGACGGGTATTTAATATAAATTATACTCTTATTATTGAATAGACAAAACACAACACACGTAATAATTGAACTCAACTTATGTTATTAATGAAATATGTCGCGCAAACTTTATCGACCATTATATACTAGTACACTTACCAATACAAATAGTACCATTTTAGAACTACAACAGGGGGTCAAACATGAACTTATTGTACTCATTAATTTTTTTACAAAACTTTTTTGTGAGATGTGATAGTAGTGTAACATACTTAATAATGTAAAATAAACATAAAAATAATGCAGATTTTTCTACAAATAAGCTTCGCTTGAGATCTCCCATTCAGTAAAGTAGTGAAATAGTATTTCCTTCTGGGATGCCTAGATACTAATTATTATGAGTGCACAGCTTTTGCTCCTTTGATATGGAATTAATGGATGCAAAAACTCTTACCATATCAACTTAGCTCCCTATGCCCCCCCCCCCCCCCCATTCGCTAGATAAGAGGCAAAAACAAAAGTGATAATAACCAACACTTTATTTGCTACTTATCTAGTGGTGTAGGTACCACGAATAGATTCTGAACCCAGCATGTCTTGTAATTAAATAAAACTGAAATCATAAATAAGTGTTTTAAGAATATTTGAAACAGTTAATAATTATGTTTCGATTCGATCGGTTGTCATAGGATTGTGTTGTTTGTACTGTGTTATGTTTTTAAATAAATATCCATTAGATCGCTTTTTTAACTGTCACCAAACCAAACCTCGCCTCAAGATAAAGGCGGAAACACAATTACGTGTCGTGGCGTGTCGTGATGCTTGCTGTCGTGACGGTGGGTGTGTACACTAACGTGTCGTGTCGTGTCGCGCTCTGGCGTTTTTTCTGAACAGAACATAACGAACCTTTGCAGGGTTCAAACATACATAATGCTTTCTTCTGATTTGGATAGTAATTTTGATGAAAACCTTCAATTTCTCTTAGCAATGAAACTCATAGAGGGCAAAAAAAAATTTTTGTTGACGTACAATTTCAATAAGGTCGTCAATCATTATGCTGCAAATTAAATTAAATATGTCTGCTAGGTGTTCGCGCCACGAGGCACGCGCCAGTATAGAAACACATTTGCCTGTTGTGTCGTGGCGCGTCATAACCCCCACCACCGCTCTGGCGCAATCGGTGGCGAGCAGTCAGCGCCACGACAGCAAGCATCACGACACGACACGCAAATATGTCTCTAACCATACTAAATGTATGAAAGCGATTAGCTAGTGGCGTGTCGCGCCACGACACGACACGTGTGTTTCCGGCATAAGACATGATGTAGCAATTGAAAAACTCTAAGCAAATATACTGGGATCGATATAGCAGACATTTATTTATTTATAACAGTTTGAAGTATCGTACCTACACATATATTTTCTTATCATACATTTTCTATTATCATTTGTTTAAATCATTTGAATGTTTCTGTATTTCATCAGTGTTACACGTGTGCTCGACACGACCATACAACAATAATACCCTATGGAATGCCACCCCTAGACATTTTCAAGGGCCCGAGCACCTGGAGACCTGAGAGAAGATGTCTCCCACGCTTACCCCCAAGGGGTTGAAGTCTTGTGCCTACTGTTAGTTTAAATATGAATTCCGCTTTGATAGAAATAAGTTTTTGTGTGACTTTTCCATTCGCTCAATATAATGTTGGACAATCGATTTATAAATAAATTCACCTTTGTATGTTTTAAAATGCGAATGCCTCTAAGGAGCTTATAAGTTTACCTGTAATGGTACATGAGCTTGCATCATGGCGGCCTGAGAGCCGACGTCCGGGAAACGGAGCTGAGATCTGTTGAACCAGGAAGACGTAGAAGCGATAATAAATATATTTGGGTCACGTTTTTCCGCTACTCGGAAATCGGCTCTGAAGCGACTCAAAGACTGTTCTGTGAATGTGATTGAAATCTTCAACGGTACAAAAAAAAATTCACGTGCCTCCGCCACGTGACCTCCCGACGGCGCCCGACGAGCTGCTGAAGTTGGTGGCTCCTCGGTCGCTTGCGAGGACTCGGTTGTACGTTACGGCGGTTTCAACATGTTTTATCTCACTCTAATCGCTAACGAGTAGATATTGCGTTGTACAAATAAATAAGAGGCTGTCGTTACGTTCAACTTTATGTAGGTATTATGAATGTGAATGGCAATTTGGTCCACCAAAGCACTCTGAGCTTAAAACTGCACGTTACTTTTTATGTGGAAAATGTTGAATATCTATGGTTTGTTTCTAAGTTGTATGGCTTTGAATAGTTTTAATTTTGTCTCATCCGATGTTGAACTGAATAAATGTAAAATAATGTTAAGTGAGTCAGTAAGTGTTCTTGATATGAGTTTTGCCAGCGGCGGCATTCGATACTGTGGAGAGGACGGCGGTTGCCCGCGCCGCTGGCTCGGTATGCAGTTGAGGCATTTCTTGTTGAAATATATTTTATGTAGCGATTTATTTCATGACGAAAGATTTTGTAATCAAATAAATGATGGCTATTTTTTCACTTTTTTTATTTCACTTATCTACGCTTCTCCATCGGTAGTTCTACTATAACCAGTACAACCATACCATGTAGTTGTGTGTAATTCGAATCATCCGCAGATTTCATAAGGACAAGTATAGGTACTTCACATAATTTGAAGATTCGGGTCTTGGCTCAGGTAACTTTAGACAATATCATCGATCAGGAGTTTGCTGATCTATCCTGCTGACTTTAAAAAACCGGCCAAGTACGAGTATTTGTTGTTATAGCGGCAACAGAAATACATCTTCTGTGAAAATTTCAACTGTTTAGCTATCACGTTTCATGAGATACAGCCCTGTGAGGCTGTGAAAAACAGACGGACAGCGAAGTCTTAGGCCCCGTTTTTACCCTTTGGGTACAGAACCCTAAATACTAACACAGAACGAAGTATTAATGCACATGCCTACCATTCTCCTTTGTGCATTGGCCTGTTATAAAACTGGCCGAAAATAAAAATGACGCAAATAAACATTTCGGATGTCCTGTCACCGGCCTTCGTCGGTCATTCGTTTCTTTTGTGCTCCTTGCTGAGAACAATATTTCGAGATGTTCCTAAAAGTGCTGTGTCTGATGATGCTGTGTCACCGCGGGGTGGCGACCGACACCCTGATTGGGGTTTTAGGGGGCGCGAGGGGGGGGAATCGGGTGTCATTGTGTATGGGGGGAGGGGATGAGGGAATGGCGATATGCGAAGGCTCACTTTGGCGCAGCCAATGGGTGGTGGCGCGAGCCTCATGTCTCGACAATCGGCTCATGGGCAAGGTACTAGTACTGAGAGACGCGGACGGAGTCAGCTGCGACGACTTCGATAAAGGTAAATTAGCGTGGACTTTGCTGTAAGCTCTTAGCCAACAAACGGTATAGGTACGTAGTCGTATTCTATGTTTAATCTTACGGATCTTCAGTTCTATAAAAGCAGGTAGGTAGGTAAATTCACAGCGTGAGTAGTTATGTAGGTACCTACCTATACCTACTTTGATATTTTTATAAGAAATTGTAAATTCTGAAAGTACCTACCTACCTACCTAGGTTCACCAAACGTTGTGATTATATTCTCTTTGGGTTCACCTACCGTCTAGCTAGCGGAAAAGATTCCTTCCACTCAAAATTAGCATGTTTACCTACACACAAGACAATAGAGTTCCAAGCACGTTCTTACGACGCTTGTTGAAGCTATGTCCGGGGGGTGCGAGTTCGATTCCCGCAGCATATTTATATTTGCGTGATCTAAAAATATTTGATTCGTAGTTTTTAAAGAAACGACATAGATAAACTTATCCTCGGTGTGTTTCCATCACCTCACCTATCCATCAGGGCGAGAGTTGAGCCAAGCGCGCAAGGTGCGCGTAAAGTTCGTGCATCCGGAGTACCGACGCTCTGCATGCAGCGACTTGGCACTCGTCGCCATCGACCGCCGCTACTACAAGCTGGACCCTCTCGCCAATACCACCACCGTGCATCAACTGCTCAGCGAGTGAGTCTTGAATCAAATGTTTTGACCATTGAAAAATGATAGGCACCAAACCGTGTTTGTTGCCTGATACTTCCTGTTCCTCGCAACTCGCAACCATTGTCAAGTCGCGAGGAACAGGCGTAGCTTCACCTAGCTCAGACGTCAAAGTGATCCTTGTCATTATATTGAATTGAAATAAATCCTTTTTGACTTTGACTCTGAACAAAAGTGCTAGTGCCTGCCTACTCAAAAAATATCTAAACATTACAACAGGCACATGCCCGCAATTTGCAGTAGGTTGTTAGAGATCCGTGGTACTTACAATAATCATTACTAATTGTAGTGAATTTAATCAACATAATCTCAGTTTATTATTTGCATCGCTGATAAGTTGGCAATAGAAACAAAATAAAATTATATATGGCATTTTATTATTGCCCGACAGGATGCTACTGTTAAATAAATGAAGCTGTATATTTTTCAGATTTGAACCATGGATGGAAGATATGTACAACCAATACCCAATGGGCAACCGCAAGGTCTCCTATGCTCATAAGTCTAGCTTGTTCTCTACTCCATTGAGAATGTTCATTACAACTATAATGTTGCCATCCGTGTCATTCATGGTCTTCTTCCTGTTTGTGATATTCTTCACAGGACCAAAGGAGCAGATCCCATATAAGAACATTGAGTATGAGAAGTACGCCAACAGTGAAAAAAGTGATGATAATTACGAGAATAGTGGGGATAGCCCACTAGGAGTGTAACATACTAATTTAATTTAACCTAATTTAATTAAATGCTATTGTTTTCTAAAGTAGGTGTTCATTAATTGGTGTTGGAGTCAAAGTCGCATTATTTACAACAATTTAATTTACATAACATAAAAACTAACTAACTTAGTGTAAATAATCAGCTATATATATCAATTCACTGAATGAAATTAATTTTGTTGAGGGGTAAGCAGTATTGTAGAGCACAGATAAGTATTTAATGATGGAGCTACCCAAGTCTAAATAGGCTTAATTCAGTGAACTTATACTATCATTTTGAAACTAATTTTCATGCTTTGAGGTTCAACAATAACACTATTCTTTCTTTTCTTCCAACTTGCGCTTCCATACTTTGACTTTGCCTCGGAGCTCTCGTAACCTTCTCATCTCCTCTTTGAAATCTTGATGTTCATCACGGAACAAGCCATACTCCCTTAGCTTCAGCATGAGGGCAGCTGTCTCAACATGCCGCGGGTAATAATGAATTATGTTCTCATTGGTGTGCATGGGTCTTTCAGAAAACATTTTAACCACCTTCATGGACTTGTCGTTAGTGGTTATGGCCACCTCCCCAAAGATCCTGTTCGAGAGGCGGGTCATCCGACGCGCGTAATTGGTTGAGTTTTTTATCAACTGAGTGTATTTTACATAGTTTGTGGCCATTGTTTACCTGCAATGCAAACATCAGACGAAAATTATTTAAAAGTGTTTATAAATAGTATGCAGTTGTAAATGAATAACCTACACGTACCATGAACAGAGATTTTTTTTATCAAATAAGCAGTATTTTATTCTTATTTTTCGTAATTCCTTTTACTCGCACAAAACATAACCTAAATCTAAACCAAATGAAAATTCAAAACCAACAAAATAACAGTGACAGATGACATTGACATTTGATGATTTTGATGCACAATGTGAAAAACAGTTTTTTATGCCTCGTAATTTTTTAGGGTTCCGTACTCAAAGGGTAAAAACGGGAACCCATTACTAAGACCGTGATAGCTAGACAGTTGAAATTTTCACAGATGATGTATTTCTGTTGCAGCTAAAACAACAAATACTAAAATCAGAATAAAATTAATATTTATGTGGGGCTCCCCTACAAAAAACGTGTTTTTTTTTTATAATGGTACTTAACCTTTCGTGCGCGAGTCCGACTCGCACTTGGTTGGTTTTTTTGCATTGCCATGCACGCTAGGCTAGAGCATACTTCGTATAATTAAGGATAGATTGTCGTTAGTCATGCACGAAACCGATTTTTTGTATAAAGGTCACTAGGGCAATCAATAGTACCTATCTCACCATCCACCTACTGTCGTCAATCTAATCTATGCTGTGACCTCTTGTTTCTGTTTCTGTTAGTAGGCTCTTTTTGTTATGTGGTATTTACACCTTACCTTATATTATTACACACACGTACCTTATTATTACTTTATTTACCACATACATAAACAGCAGCTAGTAGCCAAGGCCGCGACAAACTGGAGCGTTGTCGTCGTCTCGCTCTAACACTGCATCGGGCGAACATTGCCACGGGTCTTGTGTAGCTCGCTGCCAAGCCTGCAGCCGCTCTTTCAGTGTCTTTTCCAATTGTAATAGAGATGGCTTACCTGAAACCTCAAAAGAGTTATTGATGTGAAACATCTATAGCGACGGGTGAGAATTTCGATGTTTCACATTTGCCAGGCTAGGCGTCCCGCGATGACTCACATTTTTTAAATAGTTTTTCACAAAATGGATTTTTTTCACTTTTACCGGCTCACAGCTCAGTTGGTTGTAACTCTGCCTTCTGCGCTGTAGGTTGTGGGTTCGATCCCCACCCAGGGCAAATATTTGTGTGATGAACATAGATGTTTGTTCTGTGTCTGGGTGTTAATATGTATAATAAGTATGTATTTAAAAAAGTATATATGTATTCTATCAGTTATGTGGTTCCCATATTACAAGCTTTGCTTAGTTTGGGGCTAGATGGCGCTGTGTGTAAAGTCTGCCAATATTTATTTATATTATTTATTTATTCAAGAACGCTTTTTAGAGGTAGATAAACGGGAGTGCGCCCACTGACAAATGCTGTCATTTTCAAAGAATTTAATAGATTCCTTTGGCTTCTGGGGGCAGAACTGACCGTGCAGGTTGCGCATCTCAGCGGGGTCAGCGCGAATGTCGAATAGCTCCCACTGCGGCCGGTAGTAGTAGTCGCGCAGAGTTTTGTACCAAGGCAGGGGCTGCTTGCTTTGCGTGCGGTTTAGAATATCCTGTATTTAGATAAAACAAAAAAAAATGCCATGGAATTCTTTTTGTTGCTTAATAAGCATCAGCTTGATTAAAGTATTATTGAATTCTTAGTTGCTGTTCTTATGACAAAGATGTAGGCCAAATAAAAATAAAACCGGCCAAGTGCGAGTCGGACTCGCGCACGAAGGGTTCCGTACTATTATCAAAACGGCAAAAAAATCACGTTTGATGTACGGGAGTCTCACTTAAATATTTATTTTATGCTGATTTTAGAGAAATACATCATCTGTGAAAATTTCAACTGTCTAGCTATCACGGTTCTCGAGATACAGCCTGGTAACAGACAGACGGACAGCGGTGTCTTAGTAGCCCCGTTTTTTACCCTTTAGGTACGGAACCATAAAAACATAAAAACATAAAAAATAATTCATAATATCTCGTAACCTACCTATTTACCTAACTACGTAGTTAGCATTCCACACGTGACAGGTTGCAAGCCCGTCGCCGCTTTCAAGAATACCATCAGGTTTCCTCACGATGTTTTCCTTCACTGTTATAAACACGTGTAACGCGCATATAGGTACATTTTTCGAACAGAAATATCCATTGATGCACGGCCAGGATTCGAACTCGAAATTAATTTGTAATTAATAATATCTACCTAGGTACCTATTTACCTAACTACATGAATTCAATAATTCAATTTCAAACTTTTTATTCGATCATGTTAAGTACCACCTATTTACCGACTTACTTTACCGATAGTGGTAAAATAGCGCCACCTGCCAGCGGAATCGCAAACCTCATATTTCATATTACCTCTCAAACCCCGAGCGGTCGCATGAGACCGCGAAAAGTACCTATAATAACGTAGTAACATCAAATGAAACTAGATGGCGCTAGAATGCGAAAATCACGTTTGTTGTATGGGAGCCCCCCTTAAATATTTATTTTATTCTGTTTTTAGTATTTGTTGTTAGAGCAGCAATAGAAATACATAATCTGTGAAAATTTCAACTGTCTAGCTATCATGGTTCATGAGATACAGCCCTGTGACAGACAGACAGACGGACAGACAGACGGACAGCGAAGTCTTAGTAATAGGGTTCCGATTTTACCCTTTGGGTACGGAACCCTAAAAACTATCTAACCTGAAAAGTTGGAGACACGTACAGATCTTGGTCTATAGGGAAAGGCATGCCGTAATTCAGGTTATGGATCAGCTTGTACCGTCGCGTGCGGATAGCTCGCATGGGGTAATACATCGTGACTTCATGGTGCGTCTGCGATGCAAACACTGCATCGTCTTGAGATAGAGGGGGCTCTGTGGATATATTTCATAATTACTTTATTGTTATACATAGAGGTGGAAAGAGAAAACAATAGGATACTAAACGAACCTTTTCTCAAAATAGGCAGCAAGCTTTTTGGTTTATCTTGCCATACATCAATATCATTGCTTTCCTTCTCTTCTTCCTTTATTCCAAACCAGTCTAGCACAGTTGGCATTATATCCAACGAACTGGTCATAACCCCAGACGCCTGATTCCTTCTATCAGTGGCTTCTGGTGAAACAATAATGAGTGGTTCTCTCAGACCGGGGTCGTAGAAGTTGGTGCGGCCAGAAGGGAACGGAATGCCGTTGTCCGATGTGTAAATGATCAACGTGTCGTTGAGGTGACCAGCTGCTTCCAACTCCTTCAGAACTAGGGCTACTCCTAGAATTATAACATTTAAGTAAATAGGTATATCTAAATAGTCTGTTTAAAGCAAAAATGTAGGTACCTATCTGTTTTATTACCTTGGTCTAGTCTTGACATGGTTGTGTATTGAGCTGCTATGTCTCTCCTGGCAGGCTCCGTATCCTAAACAAACAGTAAAACATTAATTGCAGAAGTCACTTTCTTTAACACTAATAAACATCGATATACGGTACCTACCGGAACGTGAAAAGGCAGCTGCACTTCAAGCCACTGGTAATACCAGGGCTGCCAATCAGGGATGAGACCCATACCGGGCTCTCCTGAGCCAAAGCGCTCGCAAAACGTGCCGTACTGCGGCTCCGTGTGACCGCAGCGGTGCGGATCGTGGAAACCCACGTACAGGAAGAAAGGTCTAGTAAATTAAAAGTTGAAATAAAGTAGGTACAAATATTATTAGCGACATAAGTGCATTCAAGATGATCTTACTTTTCTTCCCTCTTCGCGTTGGCCAGGAACTCTCGAGCCAATAGTTTGATGTGAGTAATGTTTCGCCCAACCTGATTGATGTGATTGTTTTCTTCCGTCTGCTCGAAGTCGAAGCGGAATGTGTCGGCTGGACCCACATGTTTCTTTCCGATGATGCCTGGGTGGGTCATAAAATTATAGTCAAGCATGCAGAAAACTCCGGAGTAGTCCGGAGCAACTAACTAGATAGGACTTCAGAAATCTATAAAGCCGACGTTATACCTATTTATGAGTAAAAGAAGATGTATAAAGTTTATTTTTATGAAATACAGACCTGTGAAGACACCATTGTCACGGAGCACGTTGGGAAGGCTGGAGACGCCATCAAAAGAATTGAAGTGGTGTACGCCTTGATGCAGGCCATACATGCCATTCTGGTGGCTTGGCGTACCTGTCAATAGTGCTGCGCGGCTGCGATAACATTTATTAACTTAAAAAACCAGGAATTTTGTAATATCATAATTACCTACTTAGCTCCAAAAATCTTATACATAATCACTACATAGTATAAAGCAAAGTCGCTCTCCGCTTCCCGCGTATGTATGTCTGTATGTATGTTTGCTTATATCTTTAAAACTACACAACGGATTTTGATGCGGTTTTTTTTAATAGATAAAGTGATTCAGGAGGAAGGGTTATATGTATAATAACATGCTACCCGTGCGAAGCCGGGGCGGGTCGCTAGTAGTTAATATAATAGGTAGAAAAACTGATTGGAACTTCCCTGGACTGGAGGACTATTTTCAAAATAAGCACTAAGCATTATCCCTCAGATGTTACGACATATTAACATTACAAAGTTGGACGTTTTTTCAGCGGACTACAAGCTGAATAAGTATTTGAGAGGTACTTAAGTACCGAAATTCAGAAGATCTTCCTTATTTTGAAGTAGGTTAAGTCAAACATTATGAACGCTGAGGCATTTTCTACCAGACAACCGAAGTAGTGAAAAGATGGTGGCTGTTGGCGTGCAACATATTAATCAGATTTCAGGTAGAGGGTATAGGTACCTTGGTGAACAGCTACTGACTGAAGTAAAGGCATTGTTAAAGATAAGTCCACGCTGCGCCAGCGCATCTATGTTTGGCGTCTGGCATATTTTATTTTCATATGCACCAAGCTCGAATCCTCCGTCGTCCGCTAGATAGAATAAAATAAAAATTATGCTTTATGTATTGTCCAAAGATTTTAAAGACAACCACGTACACCACCTACTTTTGGAGAAGCTATAAATTTTTTCTTACAAATATCATTGAAAATTACATAAATAACGTTTTTAGCTATGTTTAAAATTTTTCACATCAATAGTTAACTACGAAACCCTACATTGCGCGTGGCCCGACACGCACTTGGCCGGTGTTTTTACAAACGATGTCTCGCTCCTAATTTTGACAACATTGACAATTGACATCAATGACAGACTGTAACTGTTTTGTAAGAATGGCAGCGGTACATACCAAAAAAAAGAACTAAACTCTTGTGCGGGTAATTCAATTCAACGACTATCCATCCACAACCACATTCCCCGTAATTGTTTTTGCTATTGAGGTCATTGAACCACCTTCATTCAATGAGGTTCAATGGCTCTTCCTTTTGGTAAACAAGTTACACTTCACTTCATTGAAGTGTTGCAAATACACACGATCGTGTGGACTGTGGACGGCTGCGCAATCATGGCCCAATCTGGGCAATCTGTATAGGGCCGATTTAGCCATCATGATTCATGATTCATGATCATGACCGGTACAGATTCAGGAGGATCCAAATCCATTTTAATTTTTCGTGTAGGGTCGCCCCCGACAGGCGTTTATTTTTGTTTTATTAAG
Organism: Hydriomena furcata; assembly: GCA_912999785.1. NCBI lineage: Eukaryota > Metazoa > Arthropoda > Insecta > Lepidoptera > Geometridae > Hydriomena > Hydriomena furcata. Next base: position 14,668,553 of record OU538822.1, on the reverse strand, counting down.
AAATAACAATAAAATAAAAAAAGAACACGTCACATACCGAGCAGTATCAACACATTTCTTGGTTTAATCGTTATCGCCGCTTCAACTGTTAGCATAAAAGTTAACACGTAAACAATACCAAGTGCGCTCGTCATCCTCTTTCACTGACAAAACTGTGTAGTCTGACGTGTCGAATCGAAGTGAAGTGGTGACCGGTTAGTTAGCAGGACGGGGTGCTCTACTTATTGACCTCCTCTCGGTTGGGTGGCTTGGCTCCAAAATTCAAATCATAGCCCGTCTACTTTCCAAAATGACGAGCCGAAAAAACATTTTGTATCTCTTCGACGTTGACGGAACCCTGACTAAACCGCGGCAGATAATCTCGGAGGACTTGAAGAGTTTTCTATTGAAAGACGTAAAGTCACAAGTCTCTGTGGGATTAGTGAGCGGCTCAGATTATGTTAAAGTAGCTGAACAAATGGACGGCGAAGCGATTGCAACTGAATTCGACTATGTTTTTTGTGAAAATGGAGTAGTGCACTACAACGGCGGTAAGCTAATCAGCTCCGAAAGCATCCTCAGTCATTTTGGTGAGGAAAAATTGCAGAAAGTTATAAATTTTGCACTTGGATATATGTCAAAACTAGAGCTTCCTGCTAAAAGAGGGAATTTCATTGAGTTCCGGTCTAGCATGATAAACATTTGCCCGGTCGGACGTTCATGCAGCCAGGCTGAAAGGGATCAGTTCTCAAAGTTTGATATTGAACACAAAATTAGGCAAAAGTTTGTAGATGCACTTCAGTTAGAGTTCAAAGGCAGTGGTTTGAAATTTGCACTTGGAGGTCAGATCAGTGTGGATGTGTTCCCAGAAGGGTGGGACAAAACCTTTTGTCTGAACCATGTTGCTCACATAAACTATAAAGAGATCCATTTCTTTGGAGATAAGACTGATCTTGGAGGCAATGACTATGAAATCTACAACGACTCAAGGATCATAGGCCACAAAGTGACCTCACCTGATGATACCAAAAATCAATTAAAAAAGTGCTTGAATTTATAAGATTTTCGTAACAAAAATGTACATTGTAAGATAACAAACTTTAACTTTTATGGTTTTTGTATTTCGTCTGCTTACTGGTAAAAGTGAGTAAGTTCACTTTTTTGCCAAATTGAGTTAAATATGCAGTTCTTTCTATTTTTTTACGCTCTATCTACTGGTAAAACCTACAAACTGCTATGACGTACGGTTGCAGAGATAAGCAGTGTAAAAAAGTTGTATGTACCCACATTTTGAAAAAAATATACCAGTAGAACGTCATAAAAATTCTTATTGCCTAAACCGTTCTATGTTCATTCAGTGAAAAAGCAATAAATATAATTATTGGTTTTTACATTTCTAGTATCAATAGATAATTTGATTATTTGAACAGCGTAAACGTTATAAAGTTATTTATTTCATTTTACTGGTTGTAAACTTTAACTCTGGTTTTAAAATGTATGGGCAATAAAATAAATAAATGCATTTATGCTTTTTTACCCGACAACAGATTTAGAAGGGTTGTTAGTTTAGCAAACTATGTATGTAACCGTATGTAAGCAACGAGTGAAATTAAAATACATACAAGGTGACCCCTGTATAGTAATAGTAAAAAAAATAATAGAAAAACTAAAACTTAAAATTGAGAGGCACATAACTCAGAATTGTCAAAAGTTTGAGTAGAAAGTTTCTCGAGTGGAAACCATGTGTCAGAAAGCACAGCATAGGCGCGGGCCTATGCTGTGCTTTCTGACACATGTTCTTGTCATGGTCTTTTTGTTTAATAGCAGCGGTGCTATTAAACAAAAAGACGATCTTAAAAAGGCTGAAAGCCATTGGTGTAGGCGGTACAAGATCATTCGCTTTGGAAATCAATGGGAGAGACCTAATATGTTCAATATGTTCAGCAATGAATAGCAATTCAGCAGATAATTATGATTCATGATAATAACAGGCTGTGTTCAAGAACAACGTCCGACGATGCACTGGACATTCAGGAAGTCACATCTAGGCATTCTTGTGTGATAACACTTCAACATCACTCAGATACTACGAGCATCTTAATCAAGATGTTCAATGAATCCTATCCCGAGTCACCACAGGCTCGCCAGATTTAAACAGTTACATTCTGATGCAGATCAAAGCCGTGTGGTTCACTGCACCGTTATTATCGATGGATGCTAACATCCATCATCATCGTGTTCCACTTGTCTTGTCTCACTGTAACAATGACCATTGCTGCCTTCATCTTCTCCTCCGGTCTGGAGAGCGTCGTCTAAATCAACACAATATAAATGCTTGCTCATCGCATCGATAGAAATAGGCTTTCTACAACTTCAACCATCACAGTTAGTGAAATCTATGAAAACTCAATTTTAACCAGACAATACATTCTTGTATTGACACAATGATGTATTTTCGATGTTTAAACATAAATAACTCATACAAACATCAACCACACTAGAAAATACATTAAGGTTTTATAAGAAACAAACTCTGAACTACAATAACTAAACAGTTATTTTCAAGTGAAGATACAAAACCATCTAAATATTAGATTCTAATTGAAATAGCATCTGACTAAAAATATTTAAGTAAAATAACTTTATAATAAAACCGTGAAGTTGGTCTATATTTTACAACTTGTTTCTAGCTTTTAAGTAGGTATTTAGACAGGTTTAAGTTTTAAAACTTTTAATTGAATTCATTAGTCACTTTTGTATGGATTTGTTTGTAATAAGTCACTTACATTTACTGAAAACCTACAGGTAAAACAGGTTATATTAAACAAAATAGGCTATATTTTGGTTAATATCCCCAAAAACAATAATTTCAATACTGTAGTTAGTCTAAAATACAGAAATATATTATAGGAAACGTAGATAAGTACCGTATAACATCAAATTAAGAAGATAGACAAAATTGACTAATTACAGGTAAAACGTAATAAATGCCTATGCCTACCTCTCTGTATATTAATTTCATTTAATTAAGTTTTTACTATGAAAATAATATGAAATATGAGTAAATCTTGTAAGTAGGATGTTCAACGCAACCATTTGCATTAGCAGATTTTTAATTATTGATTTTTAACTAGGTTAAAAAAACACTCAAACTTTCAAATGTAATTTACTCGAATTGACAAAAACTGCACTTACTCACTTTTACCAGTAAGCAGACGATTTGCAAAGTCTACTAGTAAGATGGAAAATGTGATAAAAACAAATTATCAAAAAGTATAGAATAAAAACCAACAATTTAGGTAGGTAATGGTGTTGATTCTTTTGCATATTGCTTATCCAACATTTTTTGACAGCACTAAAATTATAGACATCCTTGTTTTTGGTTACTTAGGAAAAGGGCACTTTTAGTGCAGTCAATTTAGATTAGTTTAATCTAATAACATAATCAACACCATAATGATTTTCTACCATAATTAGTAAAAAAATATCTATTGATTATTTATTTTAAAGCTTTTTAGCTTTATATAAAAAACTTCTAAAGCCATTTTCAAATAATAAATATATATTGAAAACTGTTACCCATTGTATTTCTGTCTTTAATTTAGATAAACAAAACCCTAAAATTGACTAGGTATGCCATAAAAACAAAATCTGTACTTTCAGCCTATGAAAAACAAAAATCATTTTTGTTTAATTTGTTTTGACATTGTTAACAATTAATAATACTAGACCTACCTCACAGAACACATATCCTACGGACCTACCTATTTGTAGAAAATGAGGAAGGTGAATTACTTGAGTGGGTATAATTTTTTAAATAGTATAATCTAGTGGTCCATTGCATCATGTTTATATAAAGGTTGATAATTTTATTATCAATCTTCCCAGAGCTGTTTGACTTTGAATAAGATAACCTTAAACCAGTAAAATGATAATTTTATTACTCAGCTAAGTACCTAAATATATAGGATTGCTAACTTTTATTAGCAAAGTAACCCAATGTGCAGGTAGGCTAATTAATATTCTTTACCTACAAACCAATGTTTCAAAAGTTACACAATTGGACTAGTACCATTTGTAATAACTGTCTGTTCATGAAAAAATATATGCCCTCACAGCTTAGTTGGTAGCTCTGACTTCTGCACTGTAGGTTGTTGGTTCGATTCCCACCCAGGGTAAACATTTGTATGATGCGCATAGATGTTTGTTCTTTGTCTGGGTGTTACTAAGTTAATCTATCTATATATATAAAAATCAATTGCTGTTCGTTAGTCTCGCTAAAACTCAAGAACGGCTGAACGGATTTATCTTGGTCTTAAAATGTTCGTGGAAGTCTAGGGAAGGTTTAAAAGGTGAGAAAAATTAGAATAATTGCCGAAAAAGCACTAAAAACAGCCCTTTTCTTTTTCCCATACAAAAGTTTTCTAACTAAAACGTAGAGTCAATTTGAGCTTTATTGCCATTGTATAAAGTTCACTGTTGTCTAAGCAATGTAGATGTATTCCTAAGAACGGGAACGGGAACTTCAAACAACATTTGTCAATTAAGATACGAAGTTCGCCGGGTCAGCTTGTTAAGTATACATAATTATTCTATCAGTAGATGGCGCTATGCAAAAATGTCCACCAATATAAAAAAAGAAAACATATTTCAAAAAATATCAACATGTATAATCAAAAAAATATTTTTGTGATTTATCACTTATGTACTAGCCAAGTCATTATTATCATAGTATCACTGATATGCTATGCTACATCACTTAAATTATTGGAATAACAAAAAAAATCATTCTAACAGTTTTCTTAAACCTAAGTACAATGATTATTGTCTTTATAATGAAGACAGTATATATATATATAAGTTGCTCTTGCAAAAAAATTACTTAATATTGTTTAAGTCAGGGACATTACTAGTGTCCTTCATAGACAGGCTTTCTTTTCTCAATAAAAGATATCATTCCTTCTTGCCTATCCTTTGTTGGAATGTTTACTTCATAGAACTTCTGTTCCACTTCATAGCCCTCCTGGATGCTGACCTGGATTCCCTGGTTAACAGCTTGTTTGGCGCAGCGGAGGGCTATTGGGGCGTTGGGGATTATTTCCCTCGCCAGCTCTAGCGCCTTTTCATAAGCTGCATTTTTAGCATTGTTCTGAGGTACAGCATGGTTCACAATACCTGATAACAATTGAATAAAGTTTTATCAAATATAAATATAAATACACAACATTGATAATGTGTGTAAAAATAGAAAAATTCTTGTTAAAATCTGAATATTGGAAACAGCTCAAACAATTTTCATGAAATTTAGTTTCAGGGGGATAAACCAATCTAGCTAGGTTTCATTTATAGAAAACACTGCTTTATCCATGTTTTCAGGCAATGAAATACCAAATAAAGCTTGGTCATCCAGGTACTGTTTAAATAAATTAGACATTAGAATATTTATACCTTACCTAGTTCCTTAGCTTCACTGCCACTCACAATCCTGGATGTAAATATCAATTCCTTTGCAATATTGAGATTGATTGCTCTGGGCAGTCTTTGAGTGCCACCAGCCCCAGGAATCAGGCCACGACCGGTCTCCACAAGCCCCAGCTTGGCTGTCATCGCAGCTACCCTGATGTCACATGCAAGGGCCAGCTCCAACCCTCCCCCAACAGCCACTCCCTCTACAGCAGCTATTGTAGGCATCGGTAGGTCTTCTATCTCTATTAATGTTCCTCTTAGGCCACGTACAAATTGAATAGCTTCTTCATCTGTCATTTTGAAACGCTCCTTTAGGTTTGCTCCTGAGTAAAAGAATAATTTAGACATTAATTGCTATTTTCATTTGTTTTTACGAAGGTTCACATCTCTTTTAGCAGTACCTATTGGCGAAGCAAAGTAATGACACATTTTTTAATGTTCTGGTGGTTCATCCGTATTATAACACCTACCAGCACAGAAGATTCCAGGTATAAGACTATGCAGTATGACAACTGATAACTTGGTGTCCTCTCTGATGATCTGGTTGACTTCCCTCATGGCGTCGAGTAGTTCGAAGCCCAGAGCATTCCGGTCTTTGGGGCTATTTAAGCCGTACACCGCGATGCCGCGGTCTGCACCAGTAAGCCTTTCGAATACGACAGGACCAACATTCTCTGTTTTGTGCTGCGATTGCGTTGACAACAACCGTGTTTTGGTAACGATTGACCTTAATTTATTCAATTGATTGAACTTAGCTACTTGTATTATCATATTTGCGTAAATTACCAACTGCGGCTTACTGTAAATTAGGTTATTTAAATACTGAAGGCGAACCAACGCTATTATGTATCTCTCTGATTTTTTATCCTTATCTTTTCGTAATTCGTAGATAAAATAGTTTTTTCTTGGTCGCCCTTCTTACTTTCCGTCCTTACAAAAACAAACAACAAAATTATGATTGCTTTGCTTGCTGCAGAAGTAGGTACTGAGTTCTGAGTAGCCTTGTGTAGTTCGCGAATGAATCCTTCAATTGGACTACTTCACCTGTATTCCTTCATTCATTCACTATATCTCCTTCAATTGAAGTACTTCAGTACTTCATTTCATTCGCGAACTACACGCTGATATACGCGAACTAGATAGATAGAGATAACATGAGTTTAAAGAGAAGTACGACAACACTCGCCGCGAAGATGTGCCTACTGTGCCGAACCATAAAATAATAATGGCATCCCTCTCTAGCGCGCTAACTTTCAAGCGCGTAAACGAGATGAAGATATTAAAATTTAATTATTATGGGTGAGTTTCGTCTACGCGTCATTTGAAAATTGTATTGTTACACTGGTTGTGTGGTATGGTTTTCGCTATTGGAACATACCAACTATACTAATACCTATCAAACAGAGTTTCAAAGTAGTAGGTACACTGAGCCTAGTACAGGAACATCTACATTTGTGGCGATAAACCACCAAAATTACATTGAACACTAATCATACCTTATTTACTTAATTACCTACCTACTTTTCGCGTGTCCAAACAGATGTTTGGACACGCCTCTGACTAACCTTTACACATCTACAGAAATTTAAGCGTCTGGAGATCTGAGAGGATGTCTACTCTACCTACCGTACTTGGGGATTACAGTCGCGATTCTATTTATTATTTATTTATTTTAGTTCGATGAACTAGGAAAGATAAAAGAACACCTAACAAAATCATCTCTGTTGACCACATAAACTAGATTAATGCAAATTACGATAGTTCAATGCATAAACTAAGAACTAAGCGACAAACTGAACTAGATGAACTAAACGAACTATTGGACTAGATGAACTAAACGAACTATTGGACTAGATGAACTAAATGAACTAGATGAACTAAATGAACTATTGAACTAGATGAGTGATATACTTCACTGAGATGAAAAGACACATATATATCTTTTCACTATAAGGATATATTCTGCGCATGGCTAGTTCTGAGTTGACACTTGACAGTTAAATTGACTTGCTTGACTGACTGTGACTGTGAGACTGTGAGTAGAGCTGTAGCAAACCGCATGTATTCGTTACTAAGTAACGGGTGCGCCATCAAGTAACGAGTAACGAAACGTTACTCACGTATGAATTTCGTTACTCGCATTTTTCGTATCATGGTTACTTCACTGTTTCAGTTCGCGCAAGTACCGTTGATGCGTGTGCGACCGACGTATCGTGTATTGAAACTTCTTTAATCTTATTTTTGTTGCTATTTTCTGGCCCATTTGCTACCTACATTTTTGGGTTCTGAAGGGGGCACCACCGGGGAAATTACGAATGTTGCGACGAGACGCCGCGATGTCTACGAATAAATCGATTACATTATAATCGATTACAAAATAATCGATTACAAGGTAATCGATTACAAAATAATCGATTACAAAATAATCGATTGCAAGGTAATCGATTACAAAATAATCGATTACAAAATAATCCATTACAGTATAATCAATTACATAATAATCGATTGCATTATAATCAATTACAGAATTATCGATTACATAATAATCGATTACAGTATAATCTATTACAGTATAATCAATTACATAATAATCGATTATAGTATAATTGATAACAGTATAATCGATTACATAATAATCGACTATCGAATAATCGATTACATTATAATCGATTACGTAATAATCGATTACACAATAATCGATTATAACCTAATCGATGCAAATCGATTAAAAATAACTGATTTGAATTTTTTAATCGATTTTTTTATATCCCTATATCAATGCCATACTGTATGCGTACGTAATACGATACGACTCGATTCGCATTCGCATAGCATGTGATAAGGTATCAGAAGTAACGATACGACTCGATTCGCATTCGCATAATAGCATGTGATGAGGTATCAGAAGTAACGAGTAACGATACGGAAGTAACGAGTACTAACTGTTAAAGTAACGATTACATACGGGTACCCTTTTTTTCGTTACTTTTACAGCTCTAACTGTGAGTCTGTGACTGGACTTGGACCTAAAGGTGGTGCGTATTTACTCGACCAGGTTTGCAAACCTGGTATTTGATGGAGGTGGTATTTATTAGACCTGGTACGTCAAAACACAAGTACGACCCACCTCTACTTGGACTAACTGTGCTGTCGAGGTGTTATATTAGGATCGTATATTCGTAATCCTATTATCGAATATAACGCTTAGCCAATATTATGTTATCTAACCTATTACTGGGTAATAGTCAAATAATAGTCAGAACTTATCATATTATTTATTCCTAAAAGACGCGCAATTTAACCGTTACAGTGATTTACTTTGCCTTCATACTTTTACAGGCTTAGGACTGTCAACGAAATAGTTGGCGTATTTACAAAGTAAATCACGATATTTACAATGATTTATAAGTTGTATTTACATTATTAATGTAGATTATTTTTATGTTCTTTTTGTTTTTTATTTCACTTGTTCTTGAGCGAGCGAGATGTATTACAACACATGCAATAACTTCACCGAACGCCTCCGCGTGCAAGGACAGAGCCGCGAGGATACATTGCAAATTGGAATGACGGCGTCACATTCTCTCGCAACGGGTGAGAGTGAGATGGCAAGTCACTTACAGTTGTAAGGAAGAATAGCGACACTCGGTCGCCGTTACGTCGCTCAGTCGCTCACTATTATTTGACTAATATTGAATAACCTATTACGACAAAATTCATATTACCTAATATTAAATTTCTGTCTTGTACCTATTATATATACCTAATACGAATATATTAGTAACACCTCTACTGTGCTGTGACTGAGTTTGAGTTACTTAAAAATGCTCTGTGGACTGAGTAATGTGATGACACTGACGTGATATACATGTGTAGTGTGATGTAATTGAGCATGAAGGCGATTGCTTGATAAATTTCATGTCGTCTGTCATCGCCATCGATGAAAAACTGACAATGGCAGATATCAGTAAAAGTAAATAAAAACCCCCTAGCTATTACAAAATATGAAAATACATAATACATTACATTTACAACAAACAACACAAAGAGCATATAAGAAACAACACACACACTTGCTTGACTCAAGTCCTCACTCAACTTATATGCTCTTTGGTCCTTACTTCACTTATCACTTGCATTATTTACTTTGCTCAGTGCTTGTTTGTTGTTTTAAATGTGTACTGTGTAGGTAAAAGGTTAGCAGTTAGTTATATTTGATTGTAAGATGGACAGAAACCTAAAAAAACAAAGTAGAGTTGCATAGTGAAACGCTTAAAAATATATATTCCTAAATAATGGATTAAACTTTGCGTTTTTTCCAGACTTTAGCATTAGACAATGACTTCCATGATCTACAGCTGCGACCTTGACCCGGAAACCAACACCAGCATCGCTCTATATTTATTCAAGAGTGTCAAAAATGTGGAAGCTATTAGAAACAACATCATCAAAGGCAGCTGGAATTGTGCTATTATAAAACCAAGCTTAATTCTAGATCCCTTCCAAGTAGTCGTGGCTGCGAACCGTGCAGTTCTCTCACAGAAACACAACTCCATGGTAACCAGGACGGTTTATGCGGAAATTCTTTTTAATTTATCACTTTCCAAAAATATATCACAAAGCCTTAGTAAGTTTGGTATAGAGGGTGATAAAGAGCTATTAGTTTGTTTTCTCGTAACTCCCGAAAGTGATGACAGTGGGGAGATCATCCCACAGATAGAGGGTGAGCTATGTCCTTTAGGGGAACTTAGCAAATTCACACGGGAGCAGGATGTGAAGCAAGTCTACAAGTTAAACAACTACAAGTGTAATGATAGTCTACTTGATGTTGTGGTAAGCAGAATGGCAACCAAGAGCTTTGTTTCTCACTAGAAAACAGTAAAATAAAAAAAATTGTATTATTTTCAACCTCATTTTATTTAACAACAACAATATTATGTAAAATGTACATTATAATTACATTATGTAAGCGAATAATCAATCATTTTATAGAAAAATGCAATAATTGTAATTTAATTTACAAAATAATAAATAATCAATAGGCATAATTGCAATTTGTTCATTACATACTCCTAATTTAATAATCATGTATAAACTTTATGTTCATGATGTCATTAATTAGTGATAAGGGTCTTCAAAAGGCACCAATTTTACATGATTATATAAAGGCTCCTCTATTAACTGGTGTGCTCAGGTTTTTCGTTGTTACCACCCATGCCATAGTTCCAAAATAAAATTGGCTGTAATGTAAGTAATGTACCCTTCACACATAATATAATTCTGCTTGTTCTTTCTGGTGCTAGTAGAAATACATTATTTAATTGCACATATAAAAACCTTGACATTATTTTATCTGATTTCATAGGTAGGTAGGTAGGTACTTTACGTTGTATTTGTTCAAATCATATCACTAATTTGACTGTATAATCGTTCTAATAAATGCTGGTTTCACCACCTAACCCTATAGCTACCGGTAATTTCCATACACATCCTTTTCTGTAGTTCCTAAAATAAACTGGTCACATGCACATTTACATGAGGTTCTTAAACTATGTGGAACACAGAAGTTGTCTTATAAGAATACAAATAAAAACCTATTCAAACTAAAATGGCATCTATGTTTTAAGTTGTAGGAACTTTCTGTAACTTACTAATCACAAAAGAAATAAAAAACGACTCCCTTGCACAAATTGTATATGAAATGCAGCATTCACTGTTTAGCAAAATAAGCTTATCTTTAATTTTAGAACAACTAGGTATATACTTGTAGGAGTTGAGGGTAATGTACAATAATGATGAATGATGTGTAGCACCTCTTTGATTGAATACTCTTATTGTCGACCCCTGCTACTATTTTAATTTATTTTAACTTGGAATGTTCTAATTAAAAGATATAATTTACAAACCTGTAGTACACAGGTTGTAAATTGGCAAGCTATTTTTCGTACAGAAGCTGTTGTATTATATTATGTACAAATAAGTAAGGTATAATAAATTAAGTAGTAATATACGGATTGGATGGTGTGCAAGCTGCAATCACATGATGCTGGCACAGTGCTGTTGTCTATAGACTAGCTGCATAGTTAGTCATTGCAATGTTCTAGATGGCATGTTCCAGAAGTATCTTATTTACAAAGGTAAATAACTAAATTTAAATCTTACAAAATAACTTTGTGATAATTAATTTGGCGCGATATTCACATTTTTTTTTATAGATAAAAGGGACTTGAAATCATAATCTATTAATTTCTGTAAAAATATTAAATCATACAAATTATCCTAGCCGAGTAAAGTAACTCTTTATGTTACGATTTAATAACAAATATTTTAAGCAGCTGTTATTTTATATTCTCATATCCTTTTAAAATCCTTAAAGCATTATGCAACCGTGGATATAAACATGGAGAAAAATATATAATCAAAATTAAATAATATACCTACATAAATCAACGTGCTACTTTTGTATGTTGTTTCAGTAATATAATATAGGGTAGCACCAAAAGTTCGTATCGAGACGCCGCGCCGCAGAGAATGGGCATACAGGTCCATTCAATAATGAATATTTGTATAATTGCTAGACATGTGAACACAGGTGCCTTCTCCCAAACTGAACTACATTTATACGATTTGTACAATTTTATTTGGCGCCTTACAATTACCCAAGCTTACTATACAATTTGTCTGCCTTCCTGCGGGTTCTAAGTTCGCCATAGCCTGTAGACAGTTATTTACAGTCTGTCATACACCAGCTAACCCGAGAGGTAGACCGAAAACTTTGGTTAACCAACTAAGCATTTCCCTAGAAGTTTACAGAATACAAGTTACATTTTATTAAAATAAATTTAGTGAATGGACATGTAAATTATGAGCTAAATATTTATTGATCTCAGAACCCGATTAGGTACTGGCGTATTCAGGAACCCGATTGTTATACTGTAAAATTAGTGATGAATTGATATTATATCTATTCAGAAAAACATACCAAAATTAATATAAAATAATAATTATAAGGATAGCAATCGGGCGGCTAAAATGTTCCGAGGTGAATAAATATTTGCCTAGTAATTTGTCGGCAGTCGTATTGTTAGCGTCTCCGGCGCGTGTTATGTTATGTGCCCATTCTTAGCGAATTTACTACCTGTGAACATAAAATAGGTATTAAACCAATAAAATAATGACATAGGGCAATGAGGTAATCTCTAAGCTAATAATATAAAAAAAAACACATCAAAATAATCTACAGAATGGGCCCTGTTAGTGTCCAATGTAAGAGATTTGATATATTATGTACTGTTTAAAATTATAATTTAAAATTGTAATATTAATATTACCTCTCTCTGCTGCGGTCACCTTGCGACAAAGACACCCGCCGACCCATCTTTGGAACCAGAAGCCAGTACCAACCTGTAAGATAAAGGCACACTAACTTGTCGTCTCTTTTATGTGGTAAATTTATTAATATTGGCGGACTTTACACACAGCGCCATCTAGCCCCAAACTAAGCAAAGCTTGTACTATGGGATCCAGGTAACTAATAGAAAACTTATATAACTACTTTTATTTTGTAAATACATACTTATTATACACAAGCTGACCCCGCGAACTTCGTATCGCTTTAGAATTAACAAATGTTGTCTTCCGTTCCCGTTACAATTCCCGTTCGATAGTTTTGTAGCGCACACGAAGAAAGCAAAATTTTTAGCAATTTTTTACACCTTGCTTCAAACTATCGTCATTCTTATAAAGAATTTATTACTTTTTCAAAATAAAAAACAGCCTATGTTAGTCAGGGATAATGTAGCTTGGTAATGGTGAAAGAATTTTTGAAATCGGTTCAGTAGTTTTTGAGTTTATCCATTACAAACATACAAAAAATCAAAAAAACAAAACTTTTCTCTTTATAATATTAGTATAGAAGTATAGATTTTAAAACCCAGACACAGAACAAACATCTATGTTCATCACACAAATATTTTCCCTGGGAAATCGAACCCACAACCTACAGCGCAGAAGGCAGAGCTACTACCACATTGACTGACCACACAGCTCAATCTGGGTGGTCAGTCAATGTGTAGGCCAAAAACAATAGCCACATTTTGCAATAGTAAGCATTTTATACTCGACAGGTTGCAAGCTCAACGCCGCTGAGAGGATGTTGTGATTCTATTTTCACCACTCTCTGTTGCAGCATATAGCTGAGAGGTGACCAATTATGCTGTTAATGTTGTTATTATGTATGCCACTGTTATTTAGCTTAAGTTAGAGATTTTTCTGTAATATGGTGTACCTGAATGGATGAAAGGCGAGACAAGATAGGGGCGCGAGGCGACCCGACATGAATCCAAGGTTGTATCTGATGACGTTCATCGATTTCCCCTTCAAGTTGAAGACATGGATCGATTGGTTCGCTGTGCCACTGCGGAATACAATCAAATATTCTAATTTAGTAATAATTAATTAAAAAGATAATGTTTTGACCAATCGAAAGGTCAGGGACGATATTATTAGTTTTACATAAATATAATTTAAATGGGACTATTCTCTACACAATAGAAAATAAATCATCGAATTCGAATCACCAGGTAAAAAGATACTTAGATAAGGTGGAAGATAATAACATAATTCACGTTGAAATGAGAACCTGCTTTTTTCTGTCGGTTAACAAGTTTATCTGGAGTGGCGGACGATGGTCCGTTTGAAAAGCGAGGTGCGGGTTCGAATCCGGAAAGGCACGAATGTACGCATAGCCAGCAAATATATGTATATCTAGGACCATAGTGCTCATAGGTTCTGAGGTGTACATTACACGCTAGTTCAAATACATCAGTTATGAATTATGTTAGTATTATATAGAGCGATGGAATAAAATCTGACATTATACAGTCATTCAGACTAATCATCAGTCATACTTAAGATTTTACAAAGAAAACACGGGCTCGCTACAAAAAACATGTAAAAAGAAAACGTTACCATGCAATAATGTCAGCGGTGGGATGCATCGCGACTGCATTGAGCGGCGCAGGCGCATGCAACACATCCAGGATGCTCAACTTGCGCAAGTCGTACAGGCGCACCACGCCATCCACGCTGCAACAAACAAACAAACAAACAATTGGTTATTTGACAGTATGAAAAATAAAATGTTGTTGATAATAATCTATGAAAATTATGCCTTCATAAAGCGTTATGGAGTAAAATAACTTGAAAATAAACAATGATTTATTGAATTAAAATTATCTATTTTTAAACGCCAGTCACGTGAAACGAAACGGTCAGGATTGGTCGAATCGACGATGACGTAACATGCTTGTCAGAATGACATCGCCTGCCTTGAAAAACTTGACGTTTGTGTATTTGTTGATAAGCATGTAACGTCACAGAAATAAGTGCGACGCCATTTGTTAAAAACGGGACCCTATTACTAAGACTTCTCTGTCCGTCTGTCTGTCACAAGGCTGTATCTCATGAACCGTAAAAAAAAATATCTTAGTGGGGCTCCCATACAAATACAACAAACGAGTTTTTTTTGCCGTTTTTATAGACAATGGCACGGAACCCTTCGTGCGCGAATCCGACTCGCACTTGGCCAGTTTTATTATTTTATTATAGATTACTTTTGACAATCATCGATGTTCGTAATCCTACTGACAAATCAGTTCATACAAAGTAACATTGATTTGATATCGTTAGCAAAACCTACTCTGACGGCAACAATGGCGACCTACGGATATAAAGCATTGCGCAAACATTCACGACTGTGCCGTGCATCCTAATATAATATTATAAATGCGAAAGTTTGTGATAAGGCTGCTATGTTTGTTCCCTAATCAAAAATAAACGACAAAACGGATTAAGATGATATTTGTTGTAGTATGTAGATAAAAAATCAAAATAAATAAAGGCGGAACTTATAATCCGAAAAACAACCCCTGATGGCATTGGTGTGCAACAAATCTGACATCACAAACTAAAAACATTTAGTCGTCATAGCAACGCAGTTTTGACTAATGGATGATACGCATTCTACCAAAATTCTAATTTTTTTTATCAGTACAATGTTTGTAGGGAAAAAATTGGAAGCTGCCTGAAATTGCTTTTTCCTACGTGATAATTACAAAAAAAAAATTGACAGAACAACGTTTGTCACGGGCCGGCTAGTATATTATAAATCATTGGACTTATTGTGAATTTTATTTGTAAAGTTAGATTCCTAATAATAATATTGTTACGATATAAACAAGAACACGGTAGACTCACCAGGCGGTCAGCACGGAGTAGGAGGAGGGGCGAAGGGCCACTTGCAGTAAGGGGGCAGAGTGGTGTTGCAAGCGGAATAAGGGGGAAGTGGGGCAACGTTCGTCCCAGAGACGCACACTGCCATCTGCGAAGCCGCACACCAGTTGGTCGCAGCCTCCGTCCACGCCATCGCCTCGCCACATCGCGGTGACGGGCGACTCGCTCTCTGCAACAAGACATTACCGACATTGCAACAGTTCAATCAAGAAAGCGTTTATTCATTGAACTTCATTCATTAGAATCGTCAGCAAATTTAGTTATATTACATTCATTGTTTGTGTTTTTTTAGGTTTTTCTTCATACAAAAATTATCATTATAAAGGGTGAAAACGGGACCCTATTATTAAGACTACGCTGTCCTTCTGTCTGTCACAGGGCTGTATCTCATGAACCGAGATAGCTAGACAGTTGAAATTTTCACAGATTATGTATTTTTGTTACCGCTAGAACAAAAAATACTAAAAACAGAATTAAATAAATATTTATGTGGGGCTACAACAAACGTGATTTTTTTGCCGTTTTTATAGATAATGGTACGGAACCCTTCGTACGCGAGTCCGACTCGCACTTGGCCGGTTTTTTAGATAGGTTTTGTTAAAGTTAGCGTGGAGCGTAGTACCGGTGTCGATCGTATCGTGCAGCAACTCGGCGTGTGCGTCCCACAGACGTATGGCGGCTGCGTGCCCCGCCACGCCCAGCGACAAACGTCTCGCTCTCCATCGCACCAAGGTGGCTGGTGTGGCGGGTAGGCCTCCAGCGCTGGGACTACTGCTGCCGCTGCCCACTGAAAGTGCAACACGTTAGCTGCTTAACAAATACATAATTACGTTCAAAACAAAACCGACGAAAATGTTTCAACCGATCGAAAAGTCGAGGGACGATATTCGTTTTTTTTAAGTTTTACGCAGTAACTATTAGTCTAAATATAATATAAATAAGACCAACTTGGGACATAAATCATCAAAATTGGATCACCAAGTAAAAGATACGTACATAAAAAAGCAAAAATAAATAAATATACATGTCGAATTGAGAACCTCCTCTTTTTTCGTCAGTTAATAAGAACCTTGTGTTCAAGAGGACGTTACCACTACATAGTATAAGCAAAGTCGCTTTCCGCTTCCCGCGTCTGTATGTATGCTTATATCTTTAAAACTACAAAACGGATTTTGATGCGGTTTTTTTAATAGATAGAGTGATTCAAGAGGAAGGTTTATATGTATAATACATGCATAATATTGTAGAGAAACTCAGATAATTTTAGAGGTTTCTAATGTGATGTCGTAAATAAACACATTTTTTTGCGCTTACATTGCAAATGCTGGCTGAACCCCACGAGATATATCAAAATAAAGTAGGTACTACAGTATTGTACACCATAAAAACGTCTACAAAAAAGTCCGCGATGGTATTAGAAATGTCTTACGCACAGCGAAGCGGGCACGGGTCAGCTAGTTAGACATATTAGCATCACCTATAACAATCTACGTAAGAAAATTAGATCGATTTAAGCAACTTCTGATTGTTGGTTGACATACAATTTGGTAGTTAGGTGTAGTTCTGATAACAATACAATAATAATGATATCAACCTGATGATGCACTCACACCAGACTGCTGGACACCAACACACCAACTTTGTAGCATTTCTTTGGTTCTACGAATCCGCCTGTATTATATATACCTAGTGACCGACCGAAAATTCGGTTTCGACCAAGAAATCTAGTTTCGGCCTTTGTTTCGGTTTCGGCCAAAAAATTACCGAAACTTTCGTAATTATCGTGCGTCGTTCTGCGAACTTCAACATTTTTATATATTTTTTTATATATACATATATATACGTACTTTAACGATTGTATTTTTATTTAATTTAACCCTATTTAACTGTCGGTATAAATAGATTATGCAAATATGTATAAAAAAAAATACATTGGATTTCAGTATGCAATAGAAATTTTAAATAATATGAAGTAATTTTCGGTTTAGGCTGAAACTGAGAGCGAGGCCGAAAGTTAAGTTTCGGTTTCGATTTCAGCTGAAAATACTGTTTCGGTCGGACACTTTGCACCGTGTTATATCTAAGTAAAGCAAAACACATGAACAATGGTTGTGATGGAGGATGAACTCACGCTCGTCGTCTGTCCTTTTGGTCTTCCCTTGCCCCGTCTTCTCTTCGGCCGACGAGAACTGATCCGACACCAGCTGCGCTAGACCTGCATTATTTTATTCGTCTTTGTACTTGTTTACCAACCGGTATTGAAGTAACAGAGTGGTTTAATTACATTAAAAACAACATTTTTAGGGTTCCAAAGGGTAAAAACAGGACCCTATCACTGAGACTCCGTTGTTCGTTTGTCTGTCACAAGGCTGTATCTCATGAACCGTGATAGCTAGACAGTTAAAATTTTCACAGATAGTGTATTTCTGTTGCCGCTATAACAACAAAATAAAATAAATATTCAAGTAGGGCTCCCATGCAACAAACATGATTTTTTTGCCGTTTTTATAGATAATGGCACGGAATCCTTCGTGCGCGAGTACGACACGCACTTGGCCGGTTTTTATATTTTACTTGCTTTCGTTTGTCGTGTTTACCGGTTCTCCTCTGTAATTATATCAGCTTCATCTGTCAAATTCATATTGTACTTACTTCGACAGTTACTGATAGAAATTAAATTAAATAATAACATCCTCTAAAAGGCGGATCGTGCAAAGAAACAGCTTGTAAGGAATCAGGCAAAATTAATTATGTTTACTTCCATAGAACATAAACTATGGAATAAATATGGCTGCAATGTTTACGGCGAAGGAGCGGAAATAATAATAATACTCAAGGGACGGGAGGAAAGTAAATTATATTTTAGAACCAGGCAGATCTACCGCAACTAAATGTTGAAATGAGGTGAGTGGAAGCGATAGGTGTTCAGTGAATTTGATTATAGTCACAATCGAAGCGTACAAACCATCTTACACCTCTTCTACGAGAGAGATAGTAGATTTATTTGCGCATTAAGAGACAAATAAATAGTTTTAAATAGAAATACGGCTAATTACAACGTTTTATGGTTCCGTACGCAAAGGGTAAAAACGGGACCCTATTACTAAGACTTCGCTGTCCGTCTGTCTGTCACAAGGCTGTATCTCATGAACCGTGATAGCTAGGCAGTTGAAATTTTCACAGATGATGTACTTCTGTTGTTGCTACAACAACAAATATAAAAAACAGAATAAAATAAATATTTAGCTGGCTCCCTTACAACAAACGTGTTTTGTTTTTTGCCGTTTTTAGATAATGGTACGGAACCCTTCGTGCGCGAGTCCGACTCGCACTTGGCCGGTTTTTTTCTTGTATTGTTGACGTTTGGAGACGATTCAGATGTAGATGTTGTCGTCAAGGCGATGCTCATGATGATGAGCATCTGAATTGTCTCGAAACGTCAGCAATACAAGAAAAAACGTGGTAATTAGCGGTATTTCTATTTAAAACGATTAACATCCACGATAGTTTTAACTGTATAAATAAATAGTTACTGTAGAGCGGCTGCCCTGAAGGCGGGCGGTAGGGAGGGGCACGTCTCGTGTTCAACGCGCGCCATGCGGCGTGCAAGGTAGGCGCTGATCCCACTTTGAAGAGAGCCAATCGCCCAATGTGGGACACGCAGCAAAGGAGCGAGCGGTCGGAGTGAGTGTTCACATACACCAAGTCTGTTATGCGACCCCAGTCAGGCTGCCATGGGCCAGTGCACAAGCGGGCGGAACTGCCCCAGTCGAAGATTCTGCAACGAACATTCATTACGGTGGACGCTATCAGCCAGCGCCATCTAGCCATCTAAACTAGGCAAAGCTTGTACTATGAGTATGAGAACTTGATAACTGAACACTTTTATACGTTTTTCAAGGTTCCGTACTCATAGGGTAAAAACGGGACCGTATTACTAAGACTCCGCTGTCCGTCTGTGTGTCACCAGGCTGTATCTCATGAACTGTGATAGCTAGACAGTTAAAATTTTCACAGATGATGCTTTTCTGTTGCTGCTATAACAAACAAACAGCTATACTAAAAACAGTTTAAAATTAATATTTAAGTGGGAATCCCGGAACGGAACGGAACCCTTCGTGCGCACTTTGCCGGTTTTTATGTTTTTTCTATCACAAAGATTGCCTGGAAGCCTGGCCTCACAGCTTAGTTGGTAGTAACTCTGTCTTCTGCGCTGTAGGTTGTGGGTTCGATCCCCACCATGGACAAATATTTGTGTGATGAACATAGATGTTTGTTCTGTGTCTGAGTGTTATGATAAAAAAGTATATAAGTATTCTATCAGTCATCTAGTTTCGATAGTACAAGCTTTGCTTGGTTTGAGGCTAGATAATAATACTAGCCGACCTGTGACAGACTTTGTCTAGCCCACTTTCAGGAAACTTCCAATTTTTTTTCTATAAACTTTGTTCAGATAAAATAAATTACAAATTTTGGTAGAATGCGTATTATTCAGTAGTCAAATTGATGTTCGATTTTTTTTGACAAAATAAATGTAATAACCGACCTTACTGTAGGATCCAACCTTTTTGGTAGAATGCGTTGTTATGACAACTCAATGTTTTCGATCTGAGATGTCAAATTTTTTGCACATCATCCTTTATGCATTTTTTTTATCATTTAAGGGTTGTTTTTCGGATTATAAGTTCCCCCTTCTGTTATTCAGATTTTTTATCTATATACTACAGCAAAATTCATATTAATCAGTTCGGTCCTTTAAGTTTTATTAGGGTACAAACATATATACAAACTCACATGAAGTGGTCTTTGGTGGCGATCGCATGGTGTTGCTCGTAAGGGTGGAACACCACGGAGGAGGCTGAGAGGCCTCCGCGGTGGAAAAACACCTGCGTCTCCAGCTTCGGCTCGATGCTGTTCTGCAGCACTGTAGTTTTTAATAAATAAGTTTACTGTTCAAATATATTTTTCAATGACAAGCTTATGTTAAATCATTCAAACCATCGCTACATCCTATCACATCATATAACATTGCCATCGGAACTTGACAAGAATGCAAAGTTTTTACGCAATCGAAGTATTTACTAAGGAGTTCCATTGTAAGTGTCTGTTGAACAGCTCCTGACTCCTTCATCAGATCAGATCGCTGTCACCATATTATTGCTTTGTCACCGAAGTTACATAAGTATGCAAAATTTCAGCTCAATCGGTTGGGGATAACTGCTTCACAATAGAGTTGCAAGATTCCATCCGAACAAACATAGTTACATACATACATTGCAAGTTATATAAACGCTTGTACCAACCGATTGATCTAAAATTTTGCATACTTATGTAACTTCGGTGACAATGCAATAATATGGTGACAGCGAGATCTGATGATGGAGTCAGGAGCTGTTCAACGGAACTCCTCAGTAAATAGTCGGATTGAGTTAAAAACTTTGCATACCTATCAATCTCCGATGACAATGTAAAATAATGGTACTAGCGAGCTGGTCTGATGATGGAGCTCGAATGTAATAGGAACTCCTTTACGACATAACATAACTACGTCGTCGTGTTTGGGCTCGTTGGATTTGTCTTGACGAGAACTAGCCCTAGAACCATAAAAGCTTGATTAATTTTTTTTTTTTTTTATGTTTACTTTTAAAAACTTTACAACAGATTTGAAGACAGTGTAATGCGAGTCATACCTGCGGCATCAGCTCTTAGACTGCGATTCCTTTTCCTCCTCCACTGACGCTCGTGGTGCGAACGACTTTCGCAGTCTCCATTCCCCTCCACCTCCCTTGTTCCCTCCGGGAGGGAGAACTTGGAGGAGGCCCATTCCACGAACTGAGTGCTCACTATCTGCTTCTTTAGGTACGATTGACCTGGAACGAGCGTGATCAGTAATGCTTAGCCAAACCGACATTTTAGATTATGCAGGTGTAATATATGTATATAAAAATGGATCGCAATCAGGACAAAGTTTGTATATAAAAAAAATTATAAGAAAATTAAAACGACGTTGATCTATCAATCGTTTAGCTAGGAGAGAGATTATCATGCTGCAACAACTCTTTAATGAGTTTGATACTACGGGAACGGGAACGGGTCAGGAACTTATTTTAAAGCGATACGAAGTTCGCCGGGTCAGCTTGTTTCATTGTAAATGTATGTTTATATTATTAGTTTTTATCAAGAACATCCACACTATTGTTCCGTTCATCGTGTTGCTATTTCACTCACTAGCATTGCTCGAGATGGAGTCTCTTTCTCTCGGCAAGTCGCGCTGCGCCACAGAGTCCTCCGAAATGGTGTGAGGCAGACCTGGCTTTTGTCGGCGGGGACCTGGGATACATAACGGGATTATATTTTGGTAATGGTGGCAATACTGTTGTGTCCACCATCTAGCTTAAATTTCGTAAAATACACGTACAAGTCTAAATTGGCGTAACCTCAAAATTTAAGTTCTAAAACATAGGGTAGTTTTCAGTTGTTTTTACGTAAATTTAAACAGCACTTTCACTTTTTTTTTTGTACCTGTAAAAAAAACTAAATGTTTCAAATATTGTTAATTTAAGAACGTCCATTTTAAGATAACTCTAATTTAGACTTTAACTCGTAAAGTGAATAAGAGCGATCGTATTTTACAAAATTGTAGGTAGATGTTGGATTGGACTTAACAAAATTGCTATCATTGTCCATTAGTAGTAAGTTTAAAGAATCCATCATAGATAGCGCTCCTAAATCTGTCACGAACCTGACATTATTTCTCGTGTGTGTGGGGTGTCGTTCGATAGGTCTTAAAAAACAGGGATCCGTTTGTGAAGTATTAAGCTTTAAAGTGCTAATTTTTATTAGAGTCGAGTGTGTGTGTGTTTGTCCCACTTTATAAGTAGGGGAAAATAAGACCATATTGGATTGAATCCTATCCTAATAATCCTAATCCTAATAATATTATAAATGTGAAAGTTTGTGAGTTTGTATGTATGTTTGTTCCTCAATCAGACCTAAACGACAAAACGGATTTAAATGAAATTTGCTGTAGATGTAGATATAATGCCCGAATAAATAATAGGCTACTTTAAAATATAAAAAAACATCCCCAAAACAATAAAAAAACGCAAAAGGGATGATTTCTATATATAGATGGCGCTGGTGTACAACAAATCTGACATCACAGACTAAAAACATTCATTCTTTTCTATTCGATTATTGAAATTTGACAGGACAACGTCTGGCACGGGTCGGCTAGTTGTTTATAATGTAAATAAGTGTTAGCTCACCATGCGGCAATGTCCTGCAGTGATCGTGCAAGGGCGATGGCTGCGTGTTGGGCGAAGGAGGCAGGCTGCTGCTGCCAGTGCTCACGCGAGTCTCCATGGTTGCCACGTTGTCCACCTGAGACATTACATTACAGTGCTCTCAAAGTAACGAAGGAAAGTTCACGAGGTCAACCCAAGGTCTGACATAACATCCAGCGGACGGACGTAGAGAGCTATAGCTTTGAGGGGTGGGGGGTCCAAAAAAAACGAAGCTCTAACGCCAATTAAATCTATAATTTACAAATAAAACATTTCCTGCGACTATAACACGCAAGTACAGTCGCGGGTTATCTATAATATATAACTTAGATTACTCTTATGTAGGTGCCTTTAAATAAAAAGTTATTTGTAATGTATGTATTGCAATATTTAATCAAAAGTAAAAAAGTTGAAACATTAAAGTAATAAATTTATCTGAATCAAGTTGGAGCCGGACCCCCAAATCGCCCCCCCCCCCCCTTATATACGTCCGTGATCCAGCGTACAGCCTGAATTCATTTACGATGCACGCACTGCTATGAAATGGGGGTGTAACAGGTCTACACTTCCAAATACTGAAACCGCACATGCAACCCCCGTTAATGCTCGTTAGTGACTGACGAGCCGTGGGACTGCCGGATTGGTTGGTTGCATCATACTAATTTGGAAACGAGTTAATTTGCGGAGGCGTCTAACTTAAATCATAATACCGTACTTACCTGGGAAAGCTAGTTTATCCCATAAAAATGTTGTCAAGTTCTACAGAAGTAGTAGAAACAAAAAAAAAAAATAGTATCACGACTGTAATCCCCAAGTACGGTAGACATCCTCTCAGATCTCCAGACGCTTAGATCCTTTGAAAATGTCTAGTGGGGGTAGTCAGAGGCACGTCCAAACATTATACTTGGCACATGCCCACATTTTGCAGTAGTTAGCATTCCATACGTGACAGGTTGCAAGCCCATCGCCGCTTATAAAAATACTAACTGGTTTCCTCACGATGTTTTCCTTCACCGTTTTAAGCACGTGTTTTTGATGCGCATATACATTTTTCGAACAGAAAAATCCATTGATGCACGCCGGGATTCGAACACATGACCTCCAGATTGAAAGTCAAGGTACCTCCCACTCGGCCAACACGGCTAGTGAAAGGCAGGTAGTAGAACTAGCAAGCAATTAGGTTACCTGGTTGGAGATGTAGTTGATGATGTCTTTGGCCATTTGTGAGGTCTGCGGATATGGCTCCAGCTGCATCACATCCAGCATGCAGTAAAGCTTCGTGTACACCGACCCGAAACCTGCGTACATATTATATTAAGTACTAGCATATCCATCCGCAACATATGTTGTCCTGTCCAAATTTCAATATCGCAGAGTAACGCACGTTGCTATGACGACTGATGTCAACACTGATGTATTTCGTATTTTAAAGTAGTCTATTTTTTAATCGGGCATTATATCTACACAAGCTGACCCCGCGAACTTCGTATCGCTTTAGAATTAACAAATGTTGTCTTCCGTTCCCGTTACAATTCCCGTTAAATAGTTTTTGTAGCGCACACGAAGAAAGGAAAATTTTTAGCAATTTTTTACACCTTGCTTCAAACTATCGTCATTCTTATAAAGAATTTATTACTTTTTCAAAATAAAAAATAGCCTATGTTACTCAGGGATAATGTAGCTTGGTAATGGTGAAAGAATTTTTGAAATCGGTTCAGTAGTTTTTGAGTTTATCCATTACAAACAACAAAAAAAAGAAAAAAAAAAAAACAAAACTTTTCTCTTTATAATATTAGTATAGATCTAAAGCAAAGGTCATCTTAATCCGTTTTGTCGTTTGATTGAAACACAAACAAACTCACAAACTTTCATATTTATAATATTATTAGGATCTATGTATTTAGTCTATCAGTTATAACCGAGAGAATTAACTTGAGGCATCTGAAACTTGAAAAAGAAGTGGCAACTCACTGAAAGAACTCTATTTAATGAGTTCTATTAATGATCACATCGACTCTATGAATTAATGAGATAGTAATCTGGTACCCACAGTACAAGCTTTGCTTAGTTTGAGGCTAGATGGCGTTGTAAGTAATGTCCACCATCAATTAATATATTTATTATCAACATTTGTTATAACATTGTTTTTGGAAGCGGGCCAAATTTTAAGGTTGGATTTTTACTAATATTGTTTTTTTTTGATGAAAATACATGATAATAATAATAATAACACAAAACTTTAGGTCACCACCCGTTTTCCATACCATAAGTTTAGATGTACATACATTTATTAGAATATAAATAAATGTCCGAAGAAGCTACCTATGGCTGGCAGCTGCAGCTTGGCCCTGGGCACCGCCATCACTGGCCTGCCTCCAGTAGCCAAAGCATCTTGGCCAGGATCCACTCTCGCCCCCGACTTGCCCTCCTCTCCCTCCCTGCAACAGAGACAGAGACATTGTCATTAACTAAATAAGCGGCGGTGAGCTTGCAACCGTATGACATGCTAACTACAGCTAAATGTGGGCATGCGCCAAATGTGATGTACGGATGTGTCTCTGACTACCCTCTTAGACATTTTCAAGAAACTATGTGCCTGGAGATCCGAGAGGAAGTCTACCGTACTTGGGTATTATTGCAGTCATGATCCAATTTATTTCATTTATTTACTACAACCTGACCCAGTGAACTTCGAACCGCTTTAGAATTAACAAATATTGTGTTAAGTTCCCGTTTTGAATGTTTTAATAGTTATTCTGATATTTGGGGCAATGATAAATCCAACAAATCATTAAAATCGGTCCAGCCGTTCTCGAGTTATAAGTGTTGTAACAAACCCTTTTTATATTATAGATAAAAGTTTTATTCTCTAAATTCGAAAGCTGTGGTAATAAAGATCGGTTTTTAGCTAATAAACCTAGGTCGTAAGCATCGACCACGCGGTCTAGACTCCTCATGCAAGGCGAACGCAGTCAGACAACGCATATGGGCAACATATCCTGTGTAAACCACCGAGCGCGGTTCACAACTTGCCCCTTGGCGGGCAGTGGACATTGAACCGGAAAATCAGAATTCATTTTTTACCTCCTGACCCGCACACATCTACGTTTTGACAGAATTGTAATATGTAGTCGATGGTCGTAAGTGTTACCTTTCGCTACGTCGCTCCCTTTCCTGAATGTGAACCGCAATGAAATATTGCTCAAATATCAGCACCAGCCATTGAAGAGCTGCAATTTAAAATGTTCATGTTACTAGTGGGATGTTCTTGGGCGTTGGAAAGCGATTATTTCGCTCACACACACACACCTACACTCTAACCCTTGAAACATTTTTACCATTTTTGTTTAGTTTTATTTGGAACCTTTATTCTCTGTATCGAGAGGAGGGCGTTGGTGTCTGCGACACAGTCTAGCGCTTCTGCAGGCATCATCGTTTTTTGACTGTTTGTTATATGTTCTTGTTTCCAATAAATATATATTTCATTTCATTTGTTTGTTCCTTTCTTTATTGTATACAATACAAGCTGACCCGGCGAACTTCGTACCGCAATTGACAAATGTTGTTTGAAGTTCCCGTTCCCGTTCTTAGGAACACACCTACATTGCTTTGACAAGAATGAACTTTATACAATAGCAATAAAGCTCAAATTGACTCTAAGTTTAGTTAGAAAACTTTTGTATGGGAAAAAGAAAAGGGCTGTTTTTATGGGTTTTCCGGCAATTATTCGAATTTTTCTCGCCGTAAAAACCATCCTTGAACTTCAACGAACATTTAAAAAAAAGAATTGGCCGAATTGGTCCAGGCGTTGTTGAGTTATGCGCTTACCAACACATTTTGCGATTCATTTTTATATTATAAGAAGATAGACTAGCTGACCCGTGCCCGCTTCGCTGGGCGTAAGACATTTCTAATACCATCGCGGACTTTTTTGTAGACGTTTTTAAGGTGTACAATACTGTAGTATATTATTTTGATATATCTCGTGGGGTTCAGCCAGCGTTTGCAATGTAAGCGCAAAATAATGTATTTATTTACGTGTTTCTAAAATTATCAATGTTTCTCTACTATATTATGCATGTATTATACATATAAACCTTCCTCTTGAATCACTCTATCTATTAAAAAAAACCGCATCAAAATCCGTTGTGTAGTTTTAAAGATTTAAGCATACATAGGGATATAGGGACAGAGAAAGCGACTTTGTTTTATACTATGTAGTTATATTCGCAATTTCACTCCACATGTCACGAATAGGATCTATCGAATATCTCTATAGATATGGGAACTAGACAATTGATAGAATACTTCCATACTTTTTTTTTGTAAATATATACTTGTTATACATCATAACACCCAGACACAGAACAAACATCTACATTCATCTCACAAAAATTTGGCCTGGATGAACCTGCAACCTACAGCGCAGAGAGCACAGTAACTACTAACCGAGCCAGTCATTCATAGTCATAATCACTACATAGTATAAAGCAAAGTCGCTTTCCGTTTCCCGCGTCTGTATGTCTGTATGTATGTTTGCTTATATCTTTAAAACTACACAACGGATTTTGATGCGGTTTTTTTTAATAGATAGAGTGATTCAGGAGGAAGGTTTATATGTATAATAACATGCTACCCGTGCGAAGCCGGGGCGGGTCGCTAGTATAAGATAAGATAGTGAAAGTGAGGATAATACCTGCCAGAATCTCCCCCCTCACAAGCGCCGAGGCTTCGGGCGCCAATCTCTCAGCCAAAGCGATGCCCACTTGCTGGTTAAGCGCATTCCCATGTTCCGAACGAGCGCCTCCCGCAGCCACGAACGAGCCGAGGGCGAAGGCGCAAGCTGCACGCACCTGAAGGACATCTCACTTAAAGGGCATTCCACGTGAAGCGGACAAGCAAAAAGTGAGGTCGTGGATTTTGTTTATATTCCGGCCAATTACACTTCTAATAGACATACATAATGTTCACACAAGTATATTGTGTAAGCCCACTGGTAATTGCAATCAGCTTCAATAGTTAAATTCTCATAGTGTAACTGTCATAAGACTATGGAATATTAAAAGCCGATTACGATTATCAGTGAGCTTACGTAATAGGGCTGCGAATATGTGACTGTGTTCCTCTTATTTATAATTATAAATACTTTTGTATTTAAGCATGCGCTTGACATTTTTGGCTCAACTTTTTCGTGCACTGTGATTGGTAAATTTCCGGTTCGCTCCGCACAACCACCCTTATACCCGATCAGGTTAATCGGATCAAAATCAAAATAAAATGAATAGAAAAAAAACCAGCCAAGTGCGAGTCGGACTCGCGCATGAACGATTCCGTACCATTATCTATAAAAACGGGGAAAAAATCATGTTTGTTGTATGGGAGCCCACTTAAATATTTATTTTATTCTATTTTTAGTATTTGTTATTATAGCGACAAGCGAAATACATCATCTGTGAAAATTTAAACTGTCTAGCTATCACTGTTCATGAGACAGACAGACGAACAGACAGACGGACAGCGAAGTTTTAGTAATAGGGTCCCGTTTTTACCCTTTGGGCACGGAACCCTAAAAAAGCGTTTATGCATTGAAATCTCTTAGATAATTTAGAATCGTCGTGAAATATCTAATGCAATGAAAAAACTGGTGTGGCGAATGTACGTACCTCAGGATCTCGGTGTTGTAACAGAGGATACAACTTTTCGTGCGCCAAATCTCTCACGCCTGCCCAACGCGCTGCGTCGTATCTACAAATAAACTAGGGTGGTGAGTGGCAAGCACCAACAATATGCCATAATAATTATAGCTAATTAGTTGACAGACGTTGTCCGGTCCAAATTTCAATAATCGCATAGAAAAAAGCAGTTTCAGTACTCCGAAGTTTTTGAGTAATTTTTGGTAGAATGCGTATCATTCAGTCGTCAAAACTGATGTCAGATTTTTTACACACTAACGCAATCTATACCCTAACCAACCATGTTGCGTCTTTTTGTCATGTAGGGGATGTTTTCGGATTATATACAGGGTATAAGAGGGTATAATCTACATCTACAGCGAATTTCATTTCAATCTTTCAAAGGCACAAACATACAAACAACTCCACAAACTTTCACATTTACAATATTATTAGGATTTAAAACAGTCACAGACATAGTACTGAACCCTTACAAATTTCTTTGTATTCTTAATGAATTAAATTAGATATTATTGTTAGTAGAATGTAATATAAACGAACCCGCGCCACAGTTTTCCGATCGCGACGCACGCCCACTGCGCCAAAGAAGCGTTGCCGTCGTTCAGCTGCTCCAAGCAGATCGAGATCATTGATCCCTGCAAGAGAACATCATCATTATCATCTGAATCATCCGAAAATAAACTATTCTTAGTCTGATACGAAACTTGATTAAAAATTTAAAAAATATTGTGTGTACAGGTATCAAATACAAGGTGTCTCAAAAGTAAGTTCACATTTGCTTATCTTATTACGCGAAAGCAACTATTCTGAGGGGCGCAGGGGGTATGTCAGTCGGTAGTCTGGCTCTTGGGAATTTAGTCGCTATGGAGTGCGTTGTGCGTACGTGAGTTTTACAAAAACGGTAATTCGGCGACTGTAGCGCGTAGAAAATTCTGCAGTATTCGACATATTCGTCACTTAAATGATGCGCCTAGCACTCGACTCATTGCAAAATGGGTTGAGAAGTTTGAAGAGACTGGGTCAACTCTGGAGAAACCAAAATCTGGGCGGCCAAGAACATCAAGAACAGCCGAAAACGTGAACAGTGTTACTCAGTCTATTCGAGATGATCCAAACCTCTCGATTCGGAAGCGTGCTGTTGCTTTAAATGTACACAGATCTTCATTATGCCGCATTTTACACAAAGATTTAAAGCTGCACCCGTACAAAATTCAGTTGGTGCAAGAACTGAAGCCTCAAGATGCTGGTCAGAGGCTTGACTTTGTAAATCAGATGATTGAGCGCTTTCCAACGTTCACCAACATCTTGTTTTCCGATGAAGCCCATTTTCACCTGAATGGGCATGTAAACAAGCAAAATTGTCGTTACTGGAGTGCAACCAATCCAAAACAAAAACATCAGAAACCGCTACATTCACCCAAAGTCACCGTATGGGCAGCGATGTCGGCGCGAGGAATTATCGGCCCTTACTTTTTTGAAGATGGAAGGGGACGCACGCTCACAGTGAATTCAGAGCGTTATGTGGAGATGTTAGACGAGTTTTTCGTGCCCCAACTGCAAAACTTTCCTGGTTACAACCAAAGAACATGGTTCCAGCAGGATGGAGCAACTTCACACACGTCCAACAGATCTCTGCCTCGAGTTCGAGAAATTTTTCCGAACAAATTAATCTCCAGGCGAGGTGACATAAATTGGCCTCCACGGAGTCCCGATTTAACACCTATGGATTTTTTTCTGTGGGGTTATGTCAAATCAAAAGTCTTAACTTTTGATTTGATCGTTAGCTAATAAACCGACTTCCCTGGCACAATTAAAAGAAAATATCCGTCATGAAATGGCAGCCATCACGGAGACTACCTGCCGAGCTGTCATAGGCAATTTTAGTGCCCGACTAAATGAATGCCGAGAGCGCAACGGTTTACATTTGGACGATGTTATTTTTAAAAAATAAATTCCCAAACAGTGTACTTCAATATATAATAAACATTTTTTCAATAAAGCTAAGACTTTTCTTTTAAAAAAAGATTTAAATGTGAACTTTCTTTTGAGACACCATGTATATCATAGAAACAGGTAAACGCTGCGTAAGAATCATAAAAATCAAAAAGAATCACACCTGTAAGGCCGCCTCCTGCCCCGCCGGGTAATTGTCCACGATTCCTGCCAACACATACGCTGCCAACGTTCTGTGCTCACTCTGAAATAATGCATTATGTTACATTATTTATAAAATAAATTAAATATTAATGGACATTATCATACAGCGTCATCTAGTCCCAAACTAAGCAAAGCTTGTGTTATGGGAACTAGATGCCCGATAAAATGAACTAACCTACAGCGCAGAAGGCAGGGTTACTACCAACTGAGCTGTGAAGCAAGTCAAAAAATAATCATTTAAATGTATTACTTGTAATATTACTCACATCTACGGTGGGATCCTGCAGTACGGACAAGAAATATTTGTGGCCTTTTGCATTGACTAGATCCACTTGACATGTCTGCAAAAGAAATACTTATCATACACGGAACTAATTTGTGGATTAATTATAATTATGACTAGCCAAACCGTGACAAACGTTGTTCTGACAATTTTTTTTTGTAATAATCACATAGGAAAAAGCTATTTCAAGCAGCTTCCAATTTTTTCCTTACAAACCTTGTACTGATAAAATAAATTCAGATTTTGGTAGAATGTGTATCATTCATTAGTCAAAACTGCGTTGCTATGACTAAATGTTTTTAGTCTTCAGTTTTGTTGCACACCAACGCCATCTATACCAAAATCATTCTTTTTGCGTTTTTTTATCATTTAGTTTTTTCAGATTATCTGTTCCCCCTTTATTTATTTTGATTTTTTACCTACAGAATTTGTGAGAGGCTAGTTAAATTCTTATGCGACCTGCTTGATCTATCTATTGATTAGCATTTAATGAGATATTTTGAGGTATGACCGATGACAGTGGTGGCAGATTTTGTAAAAACCAACATAACCTAAAGAGTCGCTTTCATCATATCCGATATTATGGGTCATCGACTCAAGATGGACGCATGATACCTGTCAGGATATAAAAAGATTAATTTTCATATAGGTATCGAAATGTTGTTGTTACAACTAAATACTTCTAAAAACTACTACTACTAATAAAAAAGAAATACTTCTGAACAAGCCACATCTCTATTTTTATAATCACTACATAGTATAAAGCAGTCGCTTTCCGCTTCCCGCGAATAAATTAATGATAGAAATTATGTATAATTACTTAAAAACCTATTCTAGTAGAAATCTAGATCTACATATTACCTATCTTTAACAATAAATCACAAGTTGATCTTAATAGTAGGTATCAAAGTATTTCGATCATAAATTCTAAAACGTATCATTTTGAAATAATATCTTTATCGTGAAAAGTTTTTGCTATTATGTTTTCAGCTTAATAGAAATCTAGGTAGGAACCTGAAGTAATATATTTATAAAAATAGGAGATGTGGCTTGTTCAGAAGTATTTCTTTTTTCGTTTCGAAAAAGAGCAATCGTCGACATACAGGGCCTTAAGCTACACCAGTTCAGTTCCACTCACAGGGTCCACCGCAACGATCCTCGCCCAGATGTAGACCATGGAAGCGCGCAGATTCGGCGCAGACGCCTGCAGCAGCTTCAGCATGTACGGGAAGATGCCGACATTCAGCACGGCCTTCACAGGCTGCGCGCCAAGTGCCAAGTAGCGGCAGAGCAGCTGCAAAGCTCTCACTCGATGCAGCGTGGAAAGCAGCACTTGCAGCACCATGGGCAGCTGTGCAGGCGGACTTCGAGGAGCGCCCATCGGACCCAAGTCCAACCACACCTGCCACAATGCACCGACGATGGTTAACGACCTCTGACTACATATTATGTCAAAAAACCGGCCAAGTGCGAGTCGGAATCGCGCACGAAAGGTTCCGTACCATTATCTATAAAAACGGCAAAAAAAACACGTTTGTTGTATGGGAGCCAGCCTTAAATATTTATTTTATTCTGTTTTTAGTATTTGTTGATAGAGCAGCAACCGAAATACATAATCTGTGAAAATGTGAACTGTCTAGCTATCACGGTTCATGAGATACAGCCCTGTGACAGACAGACGAACGGACAGCGAAGTCTTAGTAATAGGGTTCCGATTTTACCCTTTGGGTACGGAACCCTAAAAAGGGAAATTACAAAACCGATTTTATGTTGTCAAGTCTTAAGTGCAATACTAAATTTCATCCCCTATTTTTTTACCCTTCAAGGTGGTATTTTTTCAACTCACGAAAGTTTTGAAAGACTTCTCGCTCGTTCCAGCGGGCTTATTCTTTATTAGTTAAGACGAGTAATAAATGTTTTTGATGAATGCAGAATCGTTTTTTCTCAATAACTGAAAAACATAGTTTTGTTTTTTATGACAAAGATAAAAAAAACAAAACTGTATGTTTTGCGGTTATTGAGAAAAAACGATTCTGCATTCATCAAAATCATTTATTACTCGTCTTAAGAGCGAAAGTGACAGACCAGAACCAAGAGTGTATGCAAAATTACTTCAAACAGTGCAAGTGAAATAAAATCATGTAAAAATATTGAAAGCCTTACCTGAAACGCCGTTAGCTGGTCCCTGAAGAAGGCGGAATGCGCGTACTCTGGCACCACAGAGGAAATGGGGGCTGCAGCACCCACCAACCCTGGCAGCTGCGCCAGAGCCAAGTCCAGGGTGTGTTCCCATGCTGCCCAAAGGGGGTGACGAGCCAAAGAGGGTAGCGAGGGCGAAGACACGGGCGTGCAGTTGTATGATCTATCAAACATTTCGTTTTTACTTAACCGACCACACAGCTCATTTGGTGCTCTGCCTTCTGCTATGTAGGTAGTGGGTTCGATTCCCACCAAGGATTAACATTTGTGTGATGGACATAATATGTACCTCAAGAGGAATAAACCGAAACTTTGTAGGATCATTGAAAAAAATGATATGCCCCAAGCCGCGTTTGTTGCCTGATTCTTGTAGACCAGTGTTCCGCAAACATTTTGTGTTCAAGGTACATTTAGGAAAATGATTTTTTTTGAGGTACTCCACAAATTAAAAATCAGTTTATAAGTAATATTAATCAACGAAATAATATTTTTTATTAATCAACAAAACTAAACTTTAAATTACAGAAAATGTATCTAATGCGAAACATGAGCCTGTTTAATTGAGCATAGATGGTCTAAATTTGGAGTAATCGTTGACAAGATATCCTTATTTTCCAAGGCACACCAACTAATGACCACGGTACACCAGTGTGCCGCGGTACACACTTTGCGGAACACTGTTGTAGACAATGGTCGCGACCTAGCTCCTGAGACGTTTCCAAATGATACTTGTGATTTTATTTAAATAAATACCTTTTGAATATGATTTGGAACTAATTCTAGCAGTACCTCATGATCCTGTCTGCGAGCAGGTAATTTCTACACAGGCTGGCGGTGAGGAGATCAGCTCGGAACAGCTGCTGGAACAGTTCTGGGGACAGCGAGCTCCAGGCGATGGTGTCGGTTATTGCTGTGAAGATCCAGTTCAGCTCGCCCAGCATGGTGCGACGATCCGTCACTTGGCCAGGGATCCTGGATAAATGGGTACATTTTAAAAGTAATATGTTTTTTTTCCACCTTAACAAACATA
This sequence comes from Hydriomena furcata, assembly GCA_912999785.1. Lineage (NCBI taxonomy): Eukaryota > Metazoa > Arthropoda > Insecta > Lepidoptera > Geometridae > Hydriomena > Hydriomena furcata. Next base: position 14,634,167 of record OU538822.1, on the reverse strand, counting down.
GTTACATACATACACTGCAAGTTGAATAAAAGCTTGTAAAAATGAAACGCTCAGATCCCAGTTGATGTCTAAATAGGTTAGTCAGAGGCAAGTCCAAACACAACATTTGGCGCAAGCCCACTTGCACCCCCCAGGGTAGAGACGTCCCTGACTGCGCACATAGGCAATGGTAATTTCTTAGATTATACAATAAGGCTACATACTGGTCTCCGTCACTCACTTGTCTATAAGATCGTGCACATGCTGAGGCGCGACCCTGGTCCTGGTCCTCAGCACGAACCACTTCATAGCCATCTTCACAGGAGTAGTGAGGCAAGCGGTGAACAGATCAGCCGGCAGTTCAGGGTTCATGGGCAGACTCTGTCCGGCTGCGCAGGCGGCTAGTTGGATGCAGTTCTTGTACGACACTTGGGGGCCGGTGGGGCCATCCTCGGTCTTCAGTGAGGCCTGCGTACCACATTGCGATTACATGTCTTATATTTGATACAGAAACTAGTATATAAATAACTTTTCATTCAACAAATCACAGGGATCACTGTGAACGACTGATCTTACAGCTCAATAATTCTGACCTCTGCTTTGTAGGTTGTGGGTTCGATTCCCAGGACAAACATTTGAGCGATGAATATAGATGTTTGTTCTGTGTCTGGGTGTTATAAAATGTATATACATTCACAAAAAAGTATATATATAAGTATTCTATCAGTTATCCAGTTTCCATAGTACAAGCTCTGCTTAGTTTAGGACTAAATGGTGCTGTATGAAAAGTTTTTATATCTGTTAAGTGTGCGCAGAATCACACATAGTGGGAACTATCGTCACACCTCATACTCCCTGTCGTGCTGATCTGCGAACACCTTGAAGTTATCAACAATGACGCCTGCATTAGAGCAGTCGTACACGTAGAGTGAAGGGGCACCCATCCAAGTTTGCAGGTCATACATCGACAGTGGGATGTATTGTGTATAAGCCTGGAAACAATACACAATTTTGTAAAAACTTTAACCAAAAACATTAATCAGGAATGTTTCTAACACAATCATTTCGTAAAAAAAAACACATAATTGTGACCTCCGTGATGTCGTTCACGCTTACGTTCATTTTCACCCCCTTTTCCCTCTTAGGGGTCAACACATATAAACATAGAACATTCGTGTATTTACATTACAGATTTAATTGTTGTTCCCATTGCTCGCACTTCACAAAATCTGAACCCTTACAAGATCTCTGTCTGTCAAAGGCATGTTCATTTCAATAGTCAAATATAACGAAGTGCTTTCGAGGGTGTCAGAAGGTGTCGTTTATATGTTGTGCTCTCTGTATGTTTTTTTTAGATTACATCATATTACACATACATACACATGAAATTATATGGTAGATTCTCTCTAAAATACCGACCATATTATTTTTTATATAAAAATAAGTCGGGTTTTCCTTCCTGACGCTATAACTCCAGAACGCACGAACCGATTTCCACGGTTTTGCATTCGTTGGAAAGGTCTAGGGCTCCGTGATGTTTACAGCAAAGAAAATTCAGGAAAAATTTCAAGAGTAAAGCAGGAAAACAGGAACGGGAACGGGAACTTAACACAGCATTTGTTAATTCTAAAGCGATACGAAGTTCGCCGGGTCAGCTTGTTTTTTTATAAAAGCCACATTTTTATACACCATCTCCAATAAGGTTTACAAACTAGAATGACACGGATATTGGCAGAATTGTGACAGTCACAGCAGCCAGAGAAAAATAATTGTATTTAATTGGGTGTCAGAAGAGATAGATAGATAACACTTTATTGATTACCTACACGGATACAAAAACTTAGGAACAGGAAAATAATGACACTAAGCTTAAAGGTAAATACAAAGGGTAGCCTTAGCGATCTCTGCCAGGCAACATTAAGGGGTTACGTGGGTGTTGTCGAATAGCTTACCCGGTTGAAAACCCATATCTCGCCTTGCGTTGTTGGCTTGGGCACGCCATGACCGTTGTAGTGAAACAATACCCGCTCGTCCTTCGCGTTGCGTCGCAAAGAAGTGCATAGCTTCTTTACCTATGACATTAGACAATAATTTATTAAAGGTGTGCTATACAAAATACACGCCAGGTTGGCCAATCTATACTAATATCATATATGCGAAAGTAACTCTGTCTGTCTGTCTGTCTGTGACGTTATCACAGCTAAACCGCTGGGCCGACTGTGATAAAATTTCATATAGTGATAGCTTAAAGTCGACTGGCCTCACAGCTCAGTTGGTAGTAGCTCTGCCTTCTGCGCTGTAGGTTGTGGGTTCGATCCCCACCCGGGATAAACATTTGTGTGATGCACATGCACATAGATGTTTGTTCTGTGTCTGGGTGTTAATATGTATATTAAGTATATGTATTTACAGACAAAAAAAACGTATATAGTATTCAATCAGTTATCTGGTTCCCATAGTACAAGCTTTGCTTAGTTTGAGGCTAGATGGCGCTGTGTGAAATGTCCACCAATATTTATTTATTTAAAGTATTGGGACGGACATAGGCCGATTTTATCCCAAAAATTTCTTTTGTTTTTCCGGAATTTTAAATGTTTTAAGATAAAGTCGTTGAAAATCGTTTTTCTAAATCTACGCAGACGAAGTCGCGGTTAAATAATCCTGACCTAACTCAGGATTGCCTGTTTCGAAAACTATTACAGTGTCCAAGCCCGAACAAATATTGGAAGACCATTCTGAAGAATATCTGTCTCGCAGCAAGAAACGTCGGAAACTACTGAACAGATTTCGATGGAAGCCATATAATCTAATAGCTTAGAGTCCAAGGAGTGACCAGAGATGTAGTTTATTTTTCTACGTTATCTGGAAATCAAATTATGAAAGTGAATGAATAAATGAGTTGCTAACTCTATCACTTATTTGGGTATTTTAAACTGACCCAGTGTGATCCCATTAAGATAATATTTGGCCAAGATCCGGCACAACACAAAACATTGACTGGTCGTAGATTTGTGATAAAATAAAAAAACTGGCCAAGTGCGTATCGAGCCACGTGCAATTTAGGGTTTCGTAGTTTACACAGTTAACAACGTTATTTAAGTAATTTTCAGTGTTTTTTTATCACGGCTAAGTATAGGCTTTACAAGTTTACGAGTTATCGTCGAACAACTTAGAAACTAAACATTATGTACAAAATGTTTAGTTTCTAAGTTGTTCGACGATAACTCGTAAACTTGTAAAGCCTATACTTAGCCGTGATAATTTTCCTTTTAAATTCACTATATGTGAACACTATCGTGAATTTTTTCGCACTTCCAAACCTAATAGTTTAGTTGGTAAGGGGGTGAGACACTTGACTCTGACAAAATTTAGCACTATAAAGCTTAATATTTCAGAAACGGATCCCTTAATCGAAAAATTGTCTTTACAAACCCATCATATTTTTAAAAGACCTATACAACAAAACCCAAAACTAAGAGAAATGCGCGAAAAAAAAAATAACATCCCCACTTTAATATTAAAAATGAAAATGATATAGGATCATGACCATCATGATCCTATATCATTTTCATTTTTATATGAACACAACAGAATTGCCACTAATTAATAGTTGCTAGGCTCTAAGCCATAAGTAAATTGAACCACCTCTTCGCTGGTGGGGTCCAAAGACTGCTTGTACCGTGCCCGAGGTTGCCAACGTTCATACTGAGACTGCAATGCGTGGCCGATGTTCTCCAGCGCTTTACCAGGCGAAAGTGACTGTGGATCTAAAATAACACATAACATAATACATACTAATAGAAAGTAACTTTGTTTGTCTGTTCATTTCATGCCTAAACAGCCAAACATATTTTGATAGAACTTTGTCTGTCTGTGATGTTATCACGGCCAAACTGTTGGGCTGATTGTAATGAAATTTCATATAGAGATGGTTTAAAGTCTTGGGATAGGAACAGGCTAATTAAATTTCTTTTTATTTTCACGAAAATTTAATGTTTTACGGTAAAGTCGTCAAAATCGATTACCTGAAAGTACGAGAATGAAGTTGCTAGTCACTACATAGTATAAAGCAAAGTCGCTTTCCGCTTCCCGCGTCTGTATGTCTGTATGTATGTTTGCTTATATCTTTAAAACTACACAACGGATTTTGATGCGGTTTTTTTTAATAGATAGAGTGATTCAGGAGGAAGGTTTATATGTATAATAACATGCTACCCGTGCGAAGCCGGGGCGGGTCGCTAGTTATGTATAAAAGTGATCATAGTGATTTCAATGAATAAACTATTTGATGAATTAGACTTACCAATCCAGCATTCGAATCTTGCGCAAGGTTGTGTCTTGACTATATCAGGAGGATCAACTCCAACATTTAAGCAGAGGACAAGCGCCACACAATGTGTCTTGTACTGCAAAGTAACAAAACACACATTCTTAATATTATGTCATGTTATGATGTGCCTCTGACTAACCCTCTTTAGACATATTCAAGGATCTGAGCCATTGTTTGGCATAATACTTAAATTTTTGTAGTATTTAGCATTCCATATGTGACAGGTTGCAAGCCCATCGAGAATACTAACTGTGGGGCTATTTTGTATAAACATGATTATCATGTTATGGTACTGAATGACATAATACCTACGCTTTTTATGCTGTTTAGGCACCTAACCTACGCTTCCAATACAAAATGTGCATAAACTGTGCAGTATGCATAGTTACTATGAAAAGTTTACAGATTAGGTATTCTCTAACATTAGGTTATTGCTTTCAACATCATAACATGATAATCATGTTTTTAGAAAATAGCCCTGCTGGTTTCCTACCTTGGGGATTACAGTTGAGATACTATGTTTTTTGAACTGATGATTTTCCTTAGAACAACAACAATTATTCCTAAGTAAATATTTTAGGAAGTGAATGAAGTGAAAAAAAAAACACTTGGTTGGGACGGCAAAGGGAACTGCATCTTTTCTTTTCAAAGAGAATTTTTAGGCAACTCATTGTTTAAAAGACTTAGAATAAGTCCTCAATTTACATAATAGTTATTTCGTACTTAAATCAGTAGGTACTATTGGTAAACACTAACTAAATTAAGTCTCAAAGAATGAGATATTTGTTTTTTTTTATCAAAAATTTATTCTTGACAAATTTACGTAAACTTAGTTGGAATGAGAGTTCCTCAACATGTTAATATTATTCTGATAAACAAACTAAAGAAGAAAACATAGAGATCCATGTGTGTTTGTTGTTGTTTAGTGTTGTGGTCGAATACCTCAAGTAGGCCAGTAAGTAGATTTTAGGACATAACCTACCTTTTCTTTCACTCTCCACGAGTGTTCGGCCCGTTCTGCACCTTTTATGACCTCAAGGTGCCTAGGTTTATCAAAACAACACGGTAAATCCCAATCTTCTACGTCGCTACCAGTCTCACTGTCACCCTCACCACTGTTTTTATCATCTTTGACCGCGAGATAAGGAGGCATCTCTGTCATTTTAACTCAACACTTGGATACAAGCTCGTTAATTTTCACTGTTCAACGATAGCGAACACTACACGAAAACATTTTCAAAACCTCATAGAATCATGTGTGCGTCCATTTTTTACCACATGGGAAATTGTTGTTGTTTTTACGTTATAAATATTTTGTACTACGCAAAAGCACTAAGGTATTCAACCATTCTACCGGGTAGCAGAGATGGGCACTTACCCGGTAAAAATAATTTTTACCCATTCATTCCTATTTATACCCATTTATACCGGGTAAAAATGATTACATCTTTTTTTTTTACTTTTTTGACACTTAACTAATTATGGATCACGATTTTCATATTTTCATTAGTTTAGATCTTTCGAAGATGTCTAGTGGGGGTAGTCAGAGGCACGTCCAAACATTATATTTGGTACATGCCCACATTTTGCAGTAGTTAGCATTCCAAACGTGACAGGTTGCAAGCCCATCGCCGCTTATAAGAATACTAACTGGTTAATACTAATTAATTATGGTGTTTTCTTGTAATTTTTTAATTTGGATTATAATTATTCAGACTTTAGTAAATAAATAAGAGCGGTCGTTTTTAGGAATTTTAAGTTTAGCGTGGAGACAACAGAATCTCCACACATGTAATAAAATTAAACTTAATACAAATTCCATAAAATATTACCGAAATTATATCTATTTTGATTATTCATATTATGCATGGTTGTGTAGATTGTTTGTCCTGCCACTTTGACGTGTAATCTATAAAAAACCGGCCAAGTGCGAGTCAGACTCACGCACGAAGGGTTCCGTACTATTATCAAAACGGCAAAAAATCACGTTTGTTGTACGGAAGTCCCACTTAAATATTTATTTTATGCTGTTTTTAGAGAAATACATCATCTGTGAAAATTTCAACAGTCTAGCTATCACGGTTCATGAGATACAGCCCTGTGACAGACAGACGGAGAGAAAGACGGACAGACAGAGGGACAGACAGACAGACAGACGGACAGACAGACGGATAGACAGTCGGACAGACAGTCGGATAGACAGACGGACAGGCAGACGGACAGACAGACCTGCAGACGGACAGACAGACCTGCAGACAGACAGACGGACAGACAGACGGACAGACAGACGGACAGACAGACAGACAGACAGACCGACGGACAGATGGGCGATGGGCTTGCAACCTGTCACGTTTGGAATGCTAACTACTGCAAAATGTGGGCATGTACCAAATATAATGTTTGGACGTGCCTCTGACTACCCCCACTAGACATTTTCGAAAGATCTAAACTAATGAAAATATGAAAATCGTGATCCATAATTAGTTAAGTGTCAAAAAAGTAAAAAAAAAGATGCAATCATTTTTACCCGATATAAATTGGGTATAAATAGGAATGAATGGGTAAGAATGACGTCATTTTTACCCGATATAAATTGGGTATAAACAGGAATGAATGGGTAAGAATGATTGGGTATAAATAGGAATGAATGGGTAAGAATGAAGTCATTCTTACCCATTCATTCCTATTTAATGAATGGGTAAGAATGATTGGGTATAAATAGGAATGAATGGGTAAGAATGACGTCATTCTTACCCATTCATTCCTATTTATACTTCCTATTCATCCTATTCATTTTCATTCCTATTCATTCCTATTTATACCCAATTTTACGTCAGAGTAAGCTTAGACAACCTGCGCCACAGTCTTTCCTTACCTAAAATTGTGTTTTAAAGTTGCGTATCCAATAGTGTTTGTTTTATTTACTCATTCATTTCTGTGCAAATAAGATGGATTAATTGATGATTTGAGAGTAAGAAGAAATAGAAAAGGTTGAATCTATTAGTGAGGCGTGTAAAATTTATCAAAATTCGTAAGAATTCGTTTGAAGACTTTCAAGATGAAGAGATGAATACAGATTCAAGATGATGCAGTAAATTATCAAGCGGGAGGAGCCAGCCAACAATTTCACTTGCATGCAAACAAGTTGGTTTAGCACTTTTTTAAGCAAAGGGCTCAATGGATAAAAATGCCTTGGACTGGAACATATGTGATTGCTGGTTTTTATTAATTGTGTGGCTTCAGACAAATGATAGGAGCTATATTGCACACATATTAGAATCCCAAAAATTGCAGATGGTATTGGACAACACTGCATAAACAAGACAGGATACATGTCAATAAATTTACAGGTAAGGTTTCAGTACCTACTACGTAAGCTTTGGTACATAATTATAATTTATTCAAACATAGGTTTCCTACCATAAAATTAAAGTCATATATATATATTTTATTGTTCCAGGTTGTGTCAGGTGCTAATTTGGAGATCATGAATACCTTTTGTGGCATAAATGTGCAAGGCAGCTCACATGACTCAAGAATATAATAATGAATGTTGTTTGAAACAACAATAAAATTATTTGAGCAATCAGAATTGAATGACAGACTTTTATATTATTTTCTTGTACTTCCATGTTATACCTAAGCACATTAATTTTAAATAAAAAACATCAGGCTTATGACATTTTCTTTATTTGTACACATTGTTTGGATCCTACCATAGAATTTTTTTTATAGAATTCAGAACTGTGAGTAGTGTGAGTAAGTATATGAAAATATCATCCTTCGCTTGTGCTCTTCATATTTTCTGTGGCTTATCAAGCTTCGAGCATGTTCATTCTGGTCCTGCAAATAACAAATAGATTAAAAATTAATATTTTAGGTAGTTTTAAAAACATAGTCAAAGTAAGTTAGTTTAACATAAGTTTAACTATTGAGATCATTTATATAACTCATTAAACCTGAAATAAGTGGTATACTTGTAACAAATATTTTAATTCGTAGGTACTAAGATAGGTTAGGTACTTACTCAGTACTTAAAGAAAAACCTAGTTAAACTTACTTTTCGTGCACTTTCACGCACCATGCTTTGTTAGAAAAACCTAGTTAAACTTACTTTTCGTGCACTTTCACGCACCATGCTTTGTTTTTTGTCCAGTTTGTATTTGTGTCCAATGATTTGATTTCAATTATTGGAGGATAGAACTATGCGAAATAATTGCTGAAACAAACAATTATATTGTAAATGATACCTACGGTAGCATTCATTATACTTACCATAACAGTCAAGCTGTAAAAGTGATAGATGATAACATTATTTACCTTTTCTTAATAAAGCGAATGCGTTTTCAGTTCATTTTGAAATTTAATTAATTTTTATCAAAGTTTTCATAGTTGTTTGTTTACTTTTATACCATAGGCAACTGTCATTCAAAACGTTGTTTGTCACTGTCCATATGTCATCATAAAGCATTGAGTTCACTCACCGACTCACTCTTTTTACTTTTAAATCAAGTGTGTTGCCATATAATCCCGGTGCAAGGAATGTATTGTTAGTCCAACACTTCGCCGAGTTTATTAATAACTATTTTACTCTGAAGTTATTACAACTTTAGGCTGGTATTAACAAGTCTTGCTGTAACCTCAGATGATCTTTGGATTAGTAAATTTTTATTAATAGCACCGTATGTGCTTATATGAAATACTACTTGTTTAAGTTATTTTTAGATTACTTATTATAGATTAAACCTCAAAGTACCGATATTAATAAAATATAAATAATAACCGATTTAAATTGGGTATAAATAGGAATGAATGGGTAAGAATGACGTCATTTTTACCCGATATAAATTGGGTATAAATAGGAATGAATGGGTAAGAATGACGTCATTCTTACCCATTCATTCCTATTTATACCGTATTATTTATACATATAATTTATATAATTTATATTTACCGTATTATTTATATAATTTATATCGGGTAAAAATTATTGCATCTTTTTTTTTTTACTTATTTGACACTTAACTAATTATGGATCACGCATCAGGCGCAGATGTCTAGTGGGGGTAGTCAGAGGCACGTCCAAACATATTTGGTACATGCCCACATTTTGCAGTAGTTAGCATTCCAAACGTGACAGGTTGCAAGCCCATCGCCCATCTGTCTGTCCGTTTGTCCGTCTGTCTTTCTGTCCGTCTGTCCGTCTGTCCGCCTGTCCGTCTGTCCGTCTGTCCGTCTGTCTGTCCGTCTGTCTGTCCGTCTGTCTGTCACAGGGCTGTATCTCATGAACCGTGATAGCTAGACTGTTGAAATTTTCACAGATGATGTATTTCTCTAAAAACAGCATATAATAAATATTTAAGTGGGACTTCCGTACAACAAACGTAATTTTTTTGCCGTTTTGATAATAGTACGGAACCCTTCGTGCGTGAGTCCGACTCGCACTTGGCCGGTTTTTTATAGATTACACGTCAAAGTGGCAGGACAAACAATCTATACAACCATGCATAATATGAATAATCAAAATAGATAGAATTTCGATATTTTTTTATGGAATTTGTATTAGGTTTAATTTTGTTACATTGGTGGAGATTCTGTTGTCTCCACGCTAAACCTAAAATTCCTGAAAACGACCGCTCTTATTTCTTTACGCTAAAGTCTGAAGAATTATAATCCAAAGTAAAAAATAATAACAAGAAAACACCATAACTAATTAGTATTAACCAGTTATATTCTTATAAGCGGCGATGGGCTTGCAACCTGTCACGTTTGGAATGCTAACTACTGCAAAATATGGGCATGTACCAAATATAATGTTTGGACGTGCCTCTGACTACCCCCACTAGACATCTTCGAAAGATCTAAACTAATGAAAATATGAAAATCGTGATCCATAATTAGTTAAGTGTCAAAAAAGTAAAAAAAAAAGATGTAAGTAATCATTTTTACCCGGTATAAATGGGTATAAATAGGAATGAATGGGTAAAAATGATTTTTACCGGGTAAGTGCCCATCTCTGCCGGGTAGTTGATTTTTTTTGATTTAAAGTCCTTTTTACACACGTTTGTCACCGGTTTAGTCCATCACTCCATCATGTCGTGGCCAGTGGTGTAGAGATGTTTTACAAATGTCTCTGTCAAGATTAGAGAACTGTCAAATCAAACAAATACGACATTGACATATAACTTTTCCAATCCATTTGTCTGTCATGTTTGTCTGCTGCTGGCTGGGCTGATCAAAATAAATTCAATGCAAATTGCAGAGAGTATTGTGAAAAAATGTTTTCCTGATAAAATTGTCTTAATTAAGTGGTTTGTGTCGATTCAACTGTGTAATAATGAAGAAAAATTCAATAATGGCTGTTAATTTTGAAAGCTGTGACAGCCTGCCTCCAGACGAGGAGCCAAAGCTGAAATACGATCGAATGGAGAATGATGTTCAAAACATTTTATTAAAGGACGCAGTGAGTTGTATATGCGTACACACAAAGTTTATTTGTTTGGGTACACAATGGGGAGTGATACACCTCCTAGACCATGAAGGAAACATTGTGCCAATATCCCAAGATGGGAAGGACAAAGAGTTGCAAGCTCATGCCATAGCTGTGAACAAGATCTCCGTTGATGTGAACGGAGACTACATTGCCAGCTGTTCTGACGATGGAAAAGTGGTTGTGTATGGGCTGTACAGTAATGACAACACTCACAACTTGAATCTGGGCAGGGTGGTCAAATCTGTTGCAATAGACCCCTACTACTTCAGGTCGGGATCTGGCAGAAGGTTCCTCACAGGTATTGTTTAATTTGGTAGATAAAATAAAATTCCAAAGTGAACTCAATACTTAGATAGTAGGCACATGCCCAATCATCATTTACCAGTGTGTAGGCCATCTAGGGCGGTGAATTGATGTAACAAGTAAAAAGATTTATATACTTACTAAAATGTTATTGGGTCCACACAAACAATTCTACTAGTTTGTTTGTGGGCGTTATAAAATTAATCTAAAAAGCAACCAAGTGCGTGTCGGTTCACGCGCAATGAAGGGTTTCATAGTTGACGCAGCCAACAACGTTATAGTAAGTTAATAAGTAATTTTGAATGGTATTTGTACTAATAAAATTGATTATTTCTTCTTCTTCGAATACATTTTATAAGTTGGTCAACAACAACATCTATTACTCAAAAACTTGTTACGCCTACTTAGCTGTGATAGTTTTCCTTTTAAGTTTGTTATTATGTACTATTACTGTGAACTTTTTCTCGCCTCCAAACCCAAGACATAGTAGACATCCTCTCAGATCTCCAGGCTTTTAGATCCCTCTCAGATCTCCAGGCTTTTAGATCCTTTGAGCATGTCTAATGGGGGTAGTCAGAGGCACGTCCAGATATTATAATTGGCACATGCCCACATTTTGCAGTAGTTTGTATTCCATATGTGTCATGTTGCAAGCCCATCGCCGATTTACAAGAATACTAACTGGTTTCCTCAAAATATTTTCCTTCACAGTTTTAAGCATGTTTTAATGCGCATTAAAATTTTTCAAACAGAAAAATCCATTGATGCTCACCGGAATTCGAACCCACGACCTTTGGATTGAAAGTCGAGGCAGGTACCTCCCAATCGACCAACACGGCCAAAATCCAAATAAAAGACTGAAACACGAATAGTAAAACTTTTCTACATATAACTATAATATAAAAATGCTTTATCATTTATTTAATGTTCCATTTCAGGTGACAACAAGTTGACACTGTATGAGAAAACATTCTTGAATAGATTACGAAGCACTGTTCTATGCGAGTGCGAGGGCTACGTCCAGGCTATGGCTTGGCACGAGCGTTTCGTAGCTTGGGCTAGCGAGGTGGGCGTGCGCGTCTACGATCTGGTCGCTCGCTGCTCGCTAGGCCTCATTCAATGGGAGAAGAGCCCCAACCGATCTATCGAAGACTACCGCTGTAACTTGTTATGGTCAGCTCCAAAAACACTAATGATCGGCTGGGTCGATACCATCCGAATCTGCGTCATCAGGAAACGCAGCCAAGTGGAATTGCAAACAAGAGATGTTACAGAATACCTTGTAGATCCAGTTTACACCTTCCAGACCGACTATTACATCAGTGGTCTTGGTCCATTGGAGGATCAACTAGTTTTACTGGGGGTGCCGAAAGAATGTGACGCGGAGACTGGGAAAGCGCAGAGGCCTGTTCTCATGGTGGCAGACTACAAAGACTGTGAATTCTGCGAGCTGTCAACGGACAGTCTCAATATTAGATGCTATGAAGAATATTCTTGTAATGATTACTTTTTAGATATGCTCATAGAAGAGAATAGATTTTTTATCGTGTCTCCTAAAGATATAGTGGTTGCTAGTCCTTACGACATCGATGACAAAGTGAACTGGTTGACGGAACATGGAAGATTTGAAAAGGCCATAACGGTGTTGGAGGATGTTGGAGGGAAGACGACAAAGAATTCTGTGGTGACTGTTGGGGTGCAGTACCTGGACCATTTGATGGCGGAACATTTGTATGAAGAGGCGGCCATCTTGTGCGCGCGAATATGTAAGAACGACAAAGTTCTTTGGGAGAACCAGATACTGAAATTTGCATCGGTAAATCAGCTGCGAGCCATCAGCACCTATGTGCCGAAAACCAAGGAGCAGGCTCTCAATCCCAACATTTACGAGTTAATTTTTTATGAATACCTCAAAATTGATCCTCAGGGCTTTTTGAAAATAGTACAGGATTGGGATCCTGCCTTGTACAAGACCGGAATCATAGTAAAAGCAGTTTTAGAGCATCTACTAACTACTGAAATCGACAAAAATGTTTACTTGGAAGCTTTGGCCTTACTTTACTGCTATCAGAAGAAATATGACAAAGCGCTAACCGCTTATTTGAAACTTCAGCACAAAGATGTGTTCAAACTGATCACTAAACACAAAATGTACAATGTGATTCACGATAAAATACTCGATCTGATGACCCTCGACTGTGATAAAGCCATTTCTGTCCTTCTTGACAAAGCAAAAGTGTCCGTTGAAGTTGTAGAAAAACAGCTTGCCAATAATGAAATATTTCTTTTCAAGTACTTAGACGCTTATAGCAAAATCGAGCCAAACGGCCAGTACCACGGCAGGCTAGTTAGATTATACGCCAAATACGCAAGGGATAAGCTGTTGCCTTTTCTCAAATGCAGCGACAATTACCCAATACAGGAAGCATTAGATGTGTGCCAGACCAGCGAGTTTTACCCAGAAATGGTTTTCCTACTTGGCAGAATAGGAAATACCCGAGAAGCATTGCAAATTATTATCGAACAACTAAACGACATAAACCAAGCCATCAACTTCTGCCAAGAGCACAACGATAAGGAACTATGGACCGATCTGATCAAACAGACAATTGATAAGCCAGAATATGTGACCCTGCTCCTTAAGAGGATAGGGAACTACGTGGATCCCAGGATGTTGATTGAGAATATTCAGCCAGGGTGTGAGATTGCGGATTTGAAGGAAGCGCTTGCTAAAATGATGTGTGATTATCACTTGCAGCTCTCGGTGCAGGAGGCTTGTAAAGTTATTACATTGAGAAACTACTTTGACTTGCATGAGAAACTGATTGTGGGCCAGCAGAGAGGCATATCTGTGACAGACGACTTTCTATGCTGCGTCTGCCACGGGAGGATCATTATAAGAGATCTCTCCAATGCCTCAGATCTAATGGTTTATAACTGCCGGCATTCCTTCCATGTGGAATGTCTGAAAAGAGTGCGAAGTGACAATTGTACAGTATGCAGTGCGGTGAAAATGTGACCCTTATTAATGCTCAAATTGTAGATAGAAACTATAACAAACAATGTTTTTCAATGTGTACCTATTTATTTAGCTAACTATAATAATGAACTGTTTATCATTTAAATATAATTTAATAATATTATCACTACGGTGCTTTTGTAATGAGGTGGCTTGCATTCATTTTCCTTGTATGTTTATATTTATGGGTTAAGCTACATACTATGTACCATAGCAATCAAATGCACGATGTTGTTTCCTCACGAATAACATGTTTTGTATGTAAATGAGGGATGCGCGAGCACGCGTGTCCAAACCGCGTTATCCCATACAAAACACGCTTAAAACCATTGCTGAAGCATACATATAATATAGCTTAACACTTGGATACATACTACATTATTGTTAATTATTGCAGTAGGTAACATTAAACAATGATAAACAGTGTACATAATCTTTTTATTCTGATTTTATGCATAAAGCTAATGATGATAAAATTGTATTATAGGTATAGTATAGATATCTACTAGCTGTTGCCCGCGTCTTCGTTCGTGTGAATTTAAATCCATATAGTCATAATAATTGTATGTAAAAGCGTTTGATTGGTTTTCATTTTTTTTTTGCTAAGACTGGTAAGTTTACCACAGTTTTAGGTTCTTATGTCTTTTTAGGGTTCCGTACCCAAAGGGTAAAATCGGAACCCGATTACTAAGACTTCGCTGTCCGTCTGTCTGTCTGTCCGTCCGTCCGTCTGTCTGTCACAGGGCTGTATCTCATGAACCGTGATAGCTAGACAGTTGAAATTATCTCAGATTATGTATTTCTGTTGCTGCTCTAACAACAAATACTAAAAACAGAATAAAATAATATGGGAGGCTCCCATACAACAAACATTTTTTTTTTGCCGTTTTTATAGATGTACGGAACCCTTCGTGCGCGAGTTCGACTCGCACTTGGCCGGTTTTTTAGGATTCCGTACATCCGACGAAAATATGGAACCTTTATCGGATCGACCGTCGACCCTCTCGTGTCGCTTGTCGATCCGTCTGTCACAGCTTTTTTGAAAAACTTAGGTATCTTTTTTTTTCGTTTAGGTTTTTGCTTTATAGTTAGTTACTTCCGTTGAAAACGGATGAACAAATAATACCTATTCGTAAACCGCAAAACTATAGTAGCTACGTAACTTAGGTAGGTACTACAAGCGTGTCTGACTCGCACTTGACTTGACCAGTCTTCATAGGAACTATTATGGCAAAAGTTTTGGTCAAGTGTGTGAAAATAAAATTAAATTATAGGTAATGTGAACCAATTCGTTTTTATGGTAGGTACACCTAGTACTTATTAGGTACAATAGGTACCTAATAAGTACTATTTTATTGTATCAGAACATAAAATCTGGAATTAAATTAGTAAATTACCTATGTAGGTAGGTAGGTACTGTGAAATTCTAGTCGAAGCGAGCGCCTACATAGTTAATACATTACCTGCTTTTGACTACCCCTTTTAGACAACTCCAAGGATTTGAGCACCTGGGGATTTGAGGATGTCTACTTTACCGCCTGCAATCATCAAGACTACCTGCTGCAGCACTGCTTGGTTGTCATTCAGCAAGTAGGTAGGTACCTATCTATGAATCGACGAACCCACTTTTAGTGGGTACGTAGGTAGCTACTGCAGGCCTAGCTTATCGACTTGAGAAATTGATTGTTTGTCTACGAAAGAATAGACAAGAATTTTTGGACGTAAATAAAAGCTCCGTAGGCGTTAAATTTTGGTCGAGGCAATATTTTTATAAATATTTTTCGTTAATTCTTATTTTCTATCGAAAAAAAAATATGATGCATTTAACACTAAAATTATGTTTTTGTCTATACTTCTGTAAAATAAACTTTTCTCATCAAGTTAGCCTTGTTGCTGGTCCGCTGCTTCTGCTTCACATGCTAATTCGAGTAGGTATGCGAAGCTCCCGAATCCCGAATTCCCAATTAATGCTTTCCAATTAATTATTATTTATTCGCAATAATTGATTAATACAGTACTGGATTGAACAATTATTAACACACACACGTGTGTGTGATAAACAATTTCTTATTGTAAATACTTAATTATATTTGAATATATAATTTAAAAATCTTGAAATAAATAACTAAGGCTTGCCTTATAAATATTACCTAGTATGCGTAGGTTTGCCTTAGAACAATACCATTAATATTGGTGTTAGGTATCTGGCACATAAAGGAATATATTTTATTGCTCATAACATAATATGCCTAACATATTAATTAAATTTCACTGTTCGTTATCGCCTGGTGACGCCATGTTTGTTAATGAGAGTTGAGTAATAATCAGGAACAGTAGGTACCTATAGTTATAACTACTTTATTTTAAAAACGGTAGGTACATTCCAGCATTGCTGTCCCGATAGACGATAGTTCCCACAGAAAAAATAATATTGCTTGGCATTTGTTCTTTTTGTGTGAACGGCGATTTATCTACTTTTTGAGCAGAGTAATTGCAAGAATGAAAGAAAAAAGCTAGTTCTAAATTTGCCTCGACCAAAATTTCGTCTACAGTACGTTCAAATTTAATTCTTCTCTATCCTTCCGTAGACTAATCTATTTCTCGGGTCAATATGCTACGCCTGCTGGTTGGTACCACGTAGCGGTAGGCTCGTAGCAGCGTGTAGAGGCAGCCGCGTAGCACATGGAATGGTAGAGGGACCTTAGTCGTGAAGCGTAATTTGTAACATCACCAGCCCTCGACAAGATTAAAAAGAATGCTGAAGAAAGTTTCGAAGTTCGAAAAGTCAAGGGTCGACAGTAGTACATAATAAAAGATTATTTGTGTGACTCAAAAAAAAAAATTACACCTAAGGAACTATTAGTCCTAGTAGAAACAATGATATACACGTGTATTTCATAATGATTTTATTTATTACAAAAACAAAAAAAGTAAAATGCCAACAATCTAAATTCAATCATTGAATTTAGTTTTTAATTGTTTAATCGTTTCAATTTACTGAATAATGTTGTCCCCACAAACTAACTAAAATTGTGTAAGCTTGATCTTATTTAATTCACATTATTCTAAATCGTGTCATTCATTAGACTCTTTAATTAAACACATATAAAGTATAAAAATCTTTAATGGCGTTGACACTTGGATGTGTAAAATTAAAATATGCGAAATAAAATTACCTACTACAATATGATGTACTTAGGTAAATGATTTGTTCAGTTTGTCCGAACAACAAAATGACATAATACAGCTTTGTATTCTTACTTACTAAAATGTATAAAAAATGATTACACTATTCATTTAGATGGAGTTTTGCAATAATAACAAAGGATATAAAAACATAGGTATATGTTTCCAAAAGTTACCGACCATGGGATTTAAACCTACGACCTTTCCGACCAGCCAAATTCCATTATATTATATTATATTATTATTATTATTTATTTTTTTTGAATAATATAGGTATGTTGTAAATTTGATATCGCATGCCTTCATAAGCAGAGTACATTGGTGTCATATTAATAAATTAGCATCTTCTGTACATGTATTTCAAGCAATAAAGAAACTTTGACTTGACTTTCACTTTGGTTTAAATAAATATGGATAATAAATGATATTCTAAGTTGGTTTCTAAATTTGATAAAAAACATAAAAATAAAACTAAATTAAAATTACTTACGTACCTAGGCGTAGATGTAGTATGAGATCGCTAACACTAGATGACGCTAGCTATAAATCAATATCTGTTCTATATCTATACAAATATTATAATGAGGAAAGAGTTGATTGATTGTTTATTTGTTAAGCTCCGAAACTACTGGACCGATTTGAAAAATTCTTTCACCATTAGAATGCTACATTATCTCTGAGCAACATAGGCTATATTTATTACTAGAAAAAAATAGGGATCCCCATAAAACTTAAATAATGTAACCCAAGGTGTAAAAAAATTAGCCATAAATCATTATTACACCCGTGCGACGCCGGGGCGGGGCGGACTGCTAGTCGACTAATAAATACCTACACAAAACATCAAAAAATATTCATTTTAAACTATTAAATAGTTTTAAATGAATACAAGCGCCAATCAAATCTTGATTAAGTACATAATTAATACCTAATTGGTGTTTAAGTTCTAACACAATTAGAATGACCTTCCTACCGCTGTAACAACACCAGGAAAATTAGGCATAAAACAAGATTAACTAAACTATACAGCTCTAAAACTGTCTTTTTGGAATTACGCAAAACCGTTGTAACTAGGTACATACTAGTTTTATAGGGTTCCGTACCCAAAGGGTAAAAACGGTACCCTATTACTAAGACTTCGCTGTCCGTCTGTCTGTCACAGGGCTGTATCTTATGAACCGTGTTAGCTAGACAGTTGAAATTTTCACAGATTATGTATTTCTGTTGCTGCTATAACAACAAATACCTACTAAAAACAGAATAAAATAAATATTTAAGATGGTCTCCCATACAATAAGCGTGTTTTTTTTGCCGTTTTTTATAGATAATGGTACGGAACCCTTCGTGAGCGAGTTCGACTCGCACTTGGCCTGTTTTATTTTTTCAAAATATATTTTCGCTGCAATAAAATCCGTAAAGTGACATAAAGTGTTCAATAACTTAGGACAACATTGAAGCAATATATTTTTTAATAATATCTTTAACAATAATCGACTAAAACAAATAATGTATTGACAAATCGAATTCTTACAATAGAAATCGGCGAATGACTGAAGTTTTGCGTAATTTCATAAAGACGTCGCATAAATTAAGTAAGGGTCAGGCCAGACCAGCATTGTTTATTCCGCAATGGGACATTTGACGCCGATTACGATTACCAGTGACCTTAAGCAATAAGGCTGATGATCCTGATGAATGATGTTTGCTTACAGATCCAGCAATTAAGTTTGGTTACCTTTAGCCTCTAACTAGCACCTCTCTGATATACTTGGAGTCTTTGGAGATTGTTCACTATATAAACCTGGATCATAATTTGACTCCGATCATGGTGAAGAGTCTGTGCTGATTAATCTGAAAAATTCAAATAATAATGATGTAAATGATATGGAAATATTAGATTGTAACTTTATTGTTCACCATAACAAAACAAAACAGGACACAAAAACGAATAATAAAATAGTAAACAATGGCCTTAAAGCGATCTCTTCCAGGCAACCTTTGAATGGAAAGGTTAAAACAACAGGTTAAGGTTGGAGTAAATAGGTTCAGGACACGACTGTAGTCTTTGGGGATTTTGGGAATGGTAGACATATTACTCTTAGATCTTTGAAGACGTCGAAAGAGGATAGTCGGAGGCACGTCCAAACATCGCAATTGGCAAGCCCATTAATACGTGCTTGAAACGGTAAAGGATTACATCGCGCGGACACCCGGTAGCATTCTCATAAGCGGCGATGGGCTTCCAGCCCGTCACAAGATTCCTCTGACCTGCGCATAGGAAGGGGGTAGGTTGGCAAGTCCATCTCGGGGGGCGAGAGGCCCCCAGCCGGCTCGGCGGTTCTCTCGCATGATGCGCATGCGCAAGTGGTTGCGCGGCGCAGGCGCATGCTGCAGCATGGAGTAGCGCGACTTGGAGCGGGGGAACCTAATTGATAACATAAGATAAGATTATAATTAACAGTTTTATTAGACATTAAGTGTGTATAAAGTAGGTATTCTATCAGCTATTTAGTTCCCATAGTTTGGAGCTAGGTGGCGTTAAACAAAATTAAAAAAACCGGCCAAGTGCGAGTCAGACTCGCGCACGAATGGTTCCGTACCATTATCTATAAAAAACGGCAAAACACGTTTGTTGTATGGGACTACTAAAGATTTATTTTATTGTTTTTAGGTAGTAGGTATCTAGGTATTTGTTGTTATGGCGGCAACAGAAATACATAATTTGTGAAAATTTCAATTGTCTAGCTATCACAGTTCATGAGATACAGCCCTGTGACAGACAGACGGACGGACGGACAGACAGACAGACGGACAGCGAAGTCTTAGTAATAGGGTTCCGATTTTACCCTTTGGGTACGGAACCCTAAAAAGTAGGCTTTGTAGTAAGCCTACTTTTTAGTTTTACTTTTAGCTCTTATAAAACTTGCCTTGTTAGTTTGTATAATGTGTTACCTGACCACGCTCAGATTACGAGCGACTATCCTTGCGTACATATCATCGTCCTCGCCACCCCATCCCTCGAAGCGATTCGAGAATCCATCCACTGCCACATATTGATCGGTTCTGATCGCCAACACTCCCCCGACCAGTTCATGGTACGGGAGAACGTATCGGAACTTGTCTAGACTAGCGCTCATATGCCTTGGCTGCTTGGTGCAGACATAGAGGTTGCTATTGTCCAGTGGTAACAGGTCCACGTCGTGGAGTATGAGGCATGGGAACTTGTCTGCTATCGCCCGTTTAGCGCCGATGTTGTACAACACACCTTTGTTCCACGGCTTTTCATCGCGTTGCTCGATTAAGTAAATTCTGAAAGAAGCAACTTAAATTAGAATTTTCATTTAAGGTGTTGCTTAAATTTTTGATTTTTTGTATGGGCTGAGTCTACCTGGATAAGACGGAAAAAGTGATAAAACAGCATTATCTTGAAAACTATCTCATTTATGTAGATAGTATCTAATATATTTATCTAACGAATTATATAAAAACGATTCATGATTTTGAGTAAAAACTAAATTAATTAAACCAGTGTTTTAGAAGAGCCAACTTTGGTAAATAAATCTATCGAGAAAAGTTTTACCAATTGTGTTTCTGTCTATGATTTATCTAAATGTTATCTTTGTTATAAAAAAAACTGTATGTTTTGCGGTTTTTGAGAAAAAACGATTGCGCATTCATAAAAAAAAATATATTAGGTACTCATCTACCTATACTTTAGATGAGTACCTAATATTTTTTTTTTAGTAGCTATCTACTAGGGGGCACAAAAGGCAGAAGGTACTATCGTTATTAATATCTAGCTATGATGATGGAATCCATGGGAAATTGAGGTAATTCCACTAATATTGTAGGCATACACCTACTTTGAGCGATTTTGTTTTAGCATTTGTATTTAGAAAGTGTTTGAATGACGTGACGCTGGCAGAAATGTCCAAATAAGGACTATTGCCAATAAAAAAAAAAAAAGTGTTTTATGTGAAGTGGAACTGATGGAAACAACTACAATTGAGCGCCAGAACTCCTAACTAACTCTTCCCTCAGACTCAATAAGGCATTGACAGCCAATAAACATAAACATGAAGTTGGTTATGTTTTTAGTTTTTTATACATTATTTTTCATGTATGGAAACACTGATTTGCATAACCAATATCAGGTACTTACTTGTAATGTATATTCTGCTTCCTTAAAAAATTATGCATGTAAGGTAAGAAGATATCCAGCTGTTTCTGTCTGTCCCTGTACGTGACTAGAATGGCTACGCTGAACGCGGGGGCACAGTCCGGGGTGTAGCTACCATTAGCTATCCCAGCCGGTGAAAAATCATCATACTTCATTGGTATATCCCAAACATTCTGACTTAATTCATTCTGTAATATTTCATCGTACATACATTCCGTTTTTGTCTTGACTAGGTGTGGAGCAGTGCCTTTGTATAGCTCATTGATTAACATTTCATCCGGGATGTGTGTGTAGTTGTACGATCCCGCAACAGTGAGGAATTGTACAATTGCTATGATGCCAAGAGTTATGAACATACATGTTATTAACCGTAGTTGTAGTAACCTGAAATTTAAACAAGGTGAAAAAAGATTAAAGTATTAAAACGATTGTGGTGGATAATTATTTTAAATAGAAATACACTTAATTACCACGTTTTGACAATGCTCATGATGAAGAGCATCTGAATTGTAGCAATATAAAAAAAATGATAATTAGCCGAGTTTTTAAGTGAAAGATGTTTTTAACAGATGGTTAACAATAATAATAATAATTCTCATTTTATAACCCAGAACCCATTGCGTGGATCCATCAATAACCTAAAACTTTAGTCCATATTTGCAATATTTGTCACCTGTTTTCTATACAATCTGTTTAAGTACATGTTTTTATATTTCTTTTAAAAGGCTTCTTAGTTATTGGTGGCTGCAACCGCGAATGCCAAATAAAAGGCCCAGGTCTAGCCTGTTAATAACAATAAATGCATAATTATAATAATAATAATAAAACTATCATCAGCCCCTTAAACCACACGCCAGCAAAGCAAGCTGCTACGCTCACAATGATAGGTTATTGCTATCTTTTTCTCTCCTCACCTGACTTGTGTAGAGACTGATACAATGATATGTATCAAGTGATATTAAACTTCATAAATTTGTCAATTCCCAAAGTACCAATGGAGCACAACACAATTTCCAGAGTAGGTACCTATGATTTTTTAACTTTGTTTGCCTTTGACAGTGGTTAGATCAATATGCCAATTAATACACCTTTGTTTGTCAAAGTAAAGACTTGCAGAAAGCTTGGTTAAAGTCTAATGAAAATAGCAGTATCTCTAAATTATACAACTGACCTGTTTTTTAGTGAACATTTCGGCATTTGTAGTTACTGTGAGATACTTCAAACCAGCAAGTAGACAATACTATATCCATTCAGTTTATTTTTGAATGGTTATCTTGAATACTGCAAAAGAACAAAATTGATTTGATGAATCTAAAACATTACAAATCCTAGGCATCCTTAATGACCAAGTAATAACTAAGTAGGAAATACCAAATGCAGTAATATATTATCTCCTGTCCTATTAGCCCAAATACTTATCATATCAAGGACAGAGTGGAACCACAATTTTCCATTGCATTAATTATTCTGGTTGTTTCTACATTAATAAGCATATTTTTTACTACTTTTGATATGTATGAAATAAAATTATAGCTCAAATTGTTAACAGTTACAAAAGAGTACAATTGGACGTAGTTATGCAAACTAGAACCAACCCACACTTTGAGTGAAATTGAGTTACATAGCTAGCTGGGATCCCAATAACGTCTTCTAAATCCAAAAAAAATATCCTGGCAATACACCTAACCAAAACAAAAAAAAACAAAGTCGCCTTGGGTACCAAGCATCATTCAGTCATTTTTAAAAAGCTAAACAGAACCATGCCGCATGGTACCTATAAATCTACAGGATTTTCATTGTGCAAACTAGAACCAAACCACATGGTTCTTGTTAGCAAAAGTAAAATATAAATTATGTAGGTACTCTTTTTGATTGATTATTGGAACCATGTTGTTTGGTACTAGTTTGCATTTCCAAAATAAAGTGGAAAATATGATTTCAAGGGAACAAAAGTTAGATGAATTTCAGAAAATGTATTCTTTAGATTCCCAGAACATGTTCCTTGCAGCTTGTCTATAAGAATACCCAATGACACGGATTTTTGAAGAATTGAATTTGCTTTTAAATTGCAACAAAGATTATACACGCCCAGAAGACTATTTGACTACTATAGAAACCTAGATGAAGACATTGTGGAAGTTAATTTGAAAAAAAAAAAAAAAATGCGTTCCTACTACCCAAAGAAATGATGGAACCACTTTGGCCTAATGGAAAACCTATTTCTGAGGCCAAATTGAATGACCTAAAAAGTTTACTGCCCCTTATACCAGAAGATGCACAAGACTTTTATAAAAAACTAACAGGAATTGAAAGTGTTCAAGATGACATCGATGGGTTTTCTGGTGAAGTTGATTTTGAGATGGAAGTGGACGATGTTGGCATGATTTCGCAATAAAATTTTCACATAAAATAAAGAGATTTTATATTTATTTCCATTAATTTGTTAAACCCTAAAACCTTAACGTTTTGCAATAGGGAACCATCCCACAAAACTGTTTTTTGCTATAAAGAACCAACCGATATTTTATTAAAAAAAACTACTTAAGCTGAATAAAATCAAATTAATCTAGTTTCCCATATATCATTACTAATGTGACATAATATATTGTAAAGTTGTTTTTCTAAAATAAGTTACCACTTTTTTTCTTCACAGCATTTTTCTAAAAATCTAATTATCTCAAAAGTGCCATGGTGTGGGTTGGTTCTAGTTTGCATAACTATGTCCAATTATAAAAGATAGATAAATCTGAAAACATCAATCAATAAACATGGTAATTAGGTTATCAAGTTGTAGAGGATGTCCAACATTGTTTTATTTATTCTAATTTTATTGAGTAGATGTGAATGTGGACTTTGTGTTGAGTAGGTAAGATCCCTTAGTTTATGTAGGCACTGCAGATAATTATAAGCACAAAATATTTATTTTTATCACCAAGCTATATATATTTGTTGCACATTAGGTGACCTCCAAATGTGTTCTACATATTTATTAGAACAGTGTGGTTATCGCTATATAGCTGCAGCGCGTTTATTTATTATTTAGTTGCATGCCTCGCTTGCACCCATTCATACGATTTGTATCATCCGCCATTATTTAAATCAAATCAGCTGTGTTGCTGTCATATCAGTCAATTGTCAATTGAAGTTCAAGACGTAAACAAATCTTTAGCGAACTTGTTACAGATTGTAGCAAGAAAAATAAGAGATTTTTATGTGAACAGTGATAAATAGCTTAGTGAAACAACAATGAGTAAGAAGCATGGATGGAAGGAAGATCAACTAACCTGCAAACCGTTAGATTCATACGCGGAAATAATGATGTTTATGGAAAATCCTCCCCCTTGGAGATCGCTGTGCAAGGAGTTAACACCGCATAGCAAATCTATGTTGAAAAATAGAATAATACATAAACACAGCGACACTTATCTCGATTCACCGGAGACTTTTTGTCATTTTGATCCAGATGAGGAAGATGTCATTCGATATGATGAAAACACTTTGCCAAAAACATTGGTGTGCCACGATATGGCCAATGGGTATCACGATGATAGGTAAGAACCTAATTTAGATTTTATATTCAAAACCAAAAGGTCTGTCTAGTACAATACAAAATACAAGTAGGTAGAGTCAAGACAAGAGTCAGTAGCATTGCAATCATTTCCTGTGCTGTGTGTCAATAAATAAGAATGTCAATGTCAGCCGTCAACGACCATCATTATTTTCATTGCATGGCAACGCACCGCTATTTCGTATTCAACATCACCAAGATAATTTATAATTATATTAGATCGAAAATACGAATGCGATGTGGCGATGTTTAATGTTTTTCAAGCAATTTGAAACTCTACTTTTTTATCTATCTTCAAATTACGCAGTCTAATACATACTTAAAAGGGTTTCAAATTCCGTAGGTAATGAAGGCGCATACCTAGATACCTACTTGGTTGTAAAACCTGGTCGCGTAAATACGTACCACCTTTACATAGCAACGTCCAATACGTTAGAAGCGAAACTATATTATGTAGGTAGGTATTTTGATAAATAAAAAATATGTTTTAATGTATATTTATAATAATGTAAGTCTATTTATTTCTTTATTTTAGTTACATTGATGGTACAGCAAATCACGATGGATACACGTTTTACAATTGGGCAGGAATAGATATATTTTGCTATTTTAGTCACCATTTGGTAACAATTCCTCCATTAGGTTGGATAAATGTTGGACACGCACATGGAGTTAAAGTTATAGGTAAGCGTGCATCTTATTGTTATTTTGTATTGAATTTCCCATAATACCTAGATACATAATACATAATACATAATACCTACCTTATTATTAAATGTTACAAAATGACTAATCTACTAAATAGTTAAGACATAAGTAGGTGCACCTTCCTACAAATTGATTAGTAGGTAGGTACAAACTGTTCTAATTTACGGGACTAGTGAGGATAGTACGGATACCTGTACCTACTTACACATTACGATTCCTGTAGGTACCTAGTTAGGTACGTACAAATCATTGCTTGATAATTAAATAAATATGCTCTTGTTTATTTTTAGGCACACTAATATCAGAATGGGCTGAGGGAATTTTATTTTGGGATAAAGTACTTTTCTCCGAACAGAAATATAAGGATTTTGCAAGCACTCTTGTTGCTATTACCAAGACGCTAAAATTTGATGGCTGGCTACTAAACGTTGAAAATAAGGTTGGTTTAAAATTTATATAAGTTTATTACCTACATATTTATATTTATCATACATTTAATTCATACAATCACGAGACATTTTTTTTTGTAGATATCAAAACCAGGTCTTCTTGTGGAATTTGTTAGATATTTTAATGAAATTCTGCACCAAGAAATTCCCCATGCTGTTCTTATTTGGTACGATAGTGTCACTACCCAAGGCTCACTCAACTGGCAAAATGGTCTCAATGATAAAAACAGGTGAGCCGAGCCATATTCGTTTCGTATTCGACATCGATTATAATCAATTGTTAGAAATATAGAGATTTAAGACTAATAAAGATATTCAGTCAGATTTATTTCAGCCATCAACTCGCACTCGTCCTATCTATTCCTTATTTATATTACTAAGTAAACTATTATAGGTATCTAAGTAATTAAAAATGTTTGTGACAGGGAATTTTTCGACGCATGCGATGGTATCTTCACCAATTATTCGTGGAATGAGTCAGATGTGGCAGAAAGCGCTAACGCAGCTGGAGAGCGTGTCACTGACGTGTACATCGGCATTGATGTCTGGGGTCGGAACTTTTATGGCGGTGGTCAGTTTAATACGCAAGAGGTAAATTTAATCAAATACCATCATTAGGATACCCTAAAAACCACTTTATTTATCTTACAAAATTACTTAATGTCATGAAAATAGGTTAAGCTTCGCAATAGAAACACAAACATCCAAACACACCAACTTAAGTATTTACCTACTTACAAATTTCCGAATTATAATACTCTCAATAAAGGGATAGGTATTATTTTACCTGGTACTCGTACCTAGTAGAACATGGTTTTCCCAACCTTACGCAGGTATTACCTACCAACTTATTTTATTTTATCTTTCGCGTATTTATAATTATTTAAGTACCTACTTACCTAATCGTCTTTGCAGGCAGTTAAAGTGGCGTATGACCATGGCTGTTCTTTGGCGATATTTGCCCCCGCATGGACACACGAAGCCATGAGTATGGATAAATGCGACGTCAATGCTGTGGCGATGGCTGAAGGTAAAATAATTTAGTTGGTATAATGTATCTTTCGGAGACGTACCTATACCTACCTACCTATTCGCCACCGAACAGGATGGTGGCGAGCGGGACCGAGGAGACGAAAAGCTACCGCGCGAACCTGCAGCCATAATAGGTACGTAAGCCCACTCGTAATCGTAATGGGTTTCAACTGTCAAATTACCATTGTGTGAATGTCAAAACTCAAAAGACAATGGAATTTTGTCAATTTCCTAACGCCGATAACGATTATCAGTAAGTTTGCGTGATAGGGCTACAACCTACCATACTCATTTGAAACCCATAGGTACCTACCCCGGACTCATCTAAGCGCGGCTTTTTATTATCATCTGTCTATAGGTACCCGTATCCCCCGTAATCTAGTGAGGTAGGCAGTAGGCACGCAGTTGTTTTTCTTCCATACGACTCTATCGCTCATCCAATATAGGTACGAAGCAGTTTACATTCTACTGATATTTTATTTCTACCAACTAAGGAACCCCAATCTACCTACTACTTGTCGCAAACAGATAGAAAGATTTTTGTTGTAAGTAGGATCAAATTTGCCTCTAAAGATAAAATCAAACGTGTCGTCGTACTTCATCTCAGACAATACTCAGACCGATACAGGTACAGAAAATGCCCGTTTTCACAATGTGACTCAGGTTTTTATGGCAAAGCAGTTTTATTGATCGAAAACCAATAATCTTGGAAGGTCTGGACAACTGCGAGCAGTTCCTGCTGCGAGACCGCGCGTTGTGGGGTAGTCTGTGGCCGTTCCTGAACACACGCATACCCACCGCCCTGCCCTTCATGACGTCCTTCTGCCGCGGCCAAGGAAGGAAGCGGCACATGTATGGAGAGGTACGTACGGTGCCTGAAGGAACTAAAATGTTAGATAGACCTTGCTTGCTTGTCGTGTCATTGTTACTATCATGGTCATTTGAACTTCTTTCTTACTTGTATAATAATAAATAATAATGTATGCTTTATAGATAGCTGGGGCTCAAAAAGTTATTAGTGTTTAGACTATCATTTGGCCACATAGGTAGTCTATTATACGTGGTGATAAGGATAGATTTTAAGCAAACATTACATATCTCAGAAGCACTGAAGTGCTCTGGGGCTTTTGCAGACTTGGGCAGCTGATTCTTCTTTATTCAAACAACCTCTGCATTTCATTTTATTTATATTTTCGTATGTTTCGCCAGGTTCTCTGCAACACGCCATGGTACAATCTGCGTCACCAGCAGTACCAGCCAAACTCGGCTCACGGACCCCATGGCTACCTCCTATCTACCACCGACGCCATTCTCAGCCATTCTCGCCACACATACAAGGACGGTAAGGGCATTCTGCGCTACCGAGACTCCTTCCAAATGAGCCGGATGGAACTCCACTCCACAAAGTACAAGGAATCCAGCACTATTCTACATGCCGCCAAGAAAAGAGATTCCAGCGTGGTCCCTAGAACCGACAGCTTGAATACCATCGAAGACGAAGAGGAAGAGGAACCGGAACGTGAAAAGTCAAAGCCGCCCAAACGCAAAATGAGGAACTACTTCAAAAGTTTGCTGCAGCTTAAGTTGCCGCGAAGAGACAGCGCCGGCGAAGTTGAAGAAGAAGTGGAACCGGGATCGAGTGACATGAGAGTCCAGCCGAGCTCCACGAAAGCCGATAGCAGAGGGAAGTCCATGATGCAGATGTCCGTCAGCTTGAAGTTGGGCTCGAAGGGGAATCGGCAGCGGTTCGCGTTGGCCTGCGTACCCGAGGAGCGCGAGTGCCTCGAGGTCTACCAGAACGACAGCTTCAACGGAGGGTCGTGCCTTCGAATAAACCCGACGGATAACTTGAGCCCGGAGCATCGGCTGACGAGACTGTTCTATTGCGATTTCTATTGCGAGAACACCCTCATAGTTTGCGTGGTGACGAAAAAACTTGCCGGGTTTATGGAGCAATGTCTGAACATAAAGCTGTTTATGAAGAGCGCTCTGAATGAAGACTTCAGGGTTGTGCTGATAGGGCGCAGCTTGCCGCAGCTGCACGCGATGGACGCGACGTCGGCCTCGGGGGTGCTAAACGTGTCTCCCCTGGAGACGGCAAGTCAGCGCTTTAAGGACTTGCAAAGGTACCTTCTGCTGAACGAGTCCGGATTCTATATTCCTGTGGAGAACTCATTTGATTGGAAAGTCAGGTAAAGACATTTTGTAAGATTTATATGTTCGTCTTAATTATAACTATCCTACAACTAATCCTACCACCACCGTGATTTGAACCCTTTGGATGGACTTAGGTACCTACCACTAGGTCAAACAATTCAAATTCATTTATTCAGATTAAAGTCCATATTTAGGTACCTACGCAGTACGCAGGAAACAGATTACAGATTGAACGATGAGATCTACATGAGTTAAAAAAAAATCTTAAAACCCACTTCCAACTCCCAGAACACAAAATTCGTACGTTATATCATAACTGGAGAAAAATGTTTAATCGAGACTTTTCAACATCTTTTTTGTCAAAAGAGCGGGATAGAAGCCATTTTAATTTGCATTAATTACGTGGGAAAGACAACTTTCCAAGAGTAATAAAGAGCTCGCACCGCGCACCGGGGCCTTAAAAAATAAATAGGATCACGACTGTAATCCCCACGTACGGTAAGACATCCTCTCAGATCTCCAGGCGCTTAGATTTTTTGAAGATATCTAGAAATTTTGCAGTAGTTAGCATTACATACGCGATAGGCAAACCCATCGCCGCTTATTTATTTATTTATTTTAGGGAAGACCAACAGCTTAAATTAGAAATAAACTAAGTTAACTTAAAGTAGGTAACGGATAAGCCAATTACTGGTCCTCACGGATAAAAAACAATGTAGGTAATAAACGCGAAAGCAAACATTTTTTTTCTTTTTTGGTGGTGAGAAATAATTAACATGTAACATTATTAAACGAACAAAAACTAACATAATAAAATCATTGACATAATGTAGAATGACCAAGAAAGAGCCTACACTAATAGTTGCTTGAAAAATACCTACCAGCCAGTACAAAGAACTAAGAAAGGTAAATACTTAAATAAAATAAAAATATGCTAACTATAGATAACTTATAAGAATACTAACTGGTTTACTCACGATGTTTTCCATCACCGTTCTGAGCACGTGTTTTGATGCGCATAATTTTTTTTCGAACAGAAAAATGCATTGATATAGCGTACCTACAAGGCTGGTTACGCTGGTGGGAAAGAATAGATTTGAGTTGACTTTATAAAGAGAAAAGCAAATAATGCATCTCGATTCCGAGTGCTCAAATTTCAAACTATTAACGAATTAGCATGTCCTTCAGGTACTATGAGGTAAACCTGCCCGGGACACGCATCACTTCCATAAACTGCCGAACAGGCCTGGAACAGGGCCCAATACTGCTAGGCCAACTGGGCATATGCCACAGGCCATCGGAACAGCGGCAGGTGAGTGCAAAATATATTATACAAGCTGACCCCGCGTATCGCTTTAGAATTAACAAATGTTGTCTTAAGTTCCCGTCCCCGTTCCCGATCCCTACGTTTTAGTTGAAAACTTTTGTATGGGAAAAAGAAAAGGGCTGTTTTTAGGGTTTTCCCGGAAATTATTCGAATTTTCTCACCTTTTAAACCTTCCCTAGACCTCCACGAACATTTCAAGACCAAGATAAGATAAATACGTTCAGCCGTTCTCGAGTTTTAGCGAGACTAGCGAACAGCAATTGATTTTTATTTAAATAGATAGGTATTTACTAGTTGTCCCGACAGACGTTATCCTTTCAAATATCCAACAATCCCACGGAAAAAAACACTTTTAGTTTTCCCGAACTTTAGGCCACCCTTATTAGTTAGGGGTATAAAAAATACCCTACGACCTATTCTCATACCTCACATACCTCAAATATACACAAAAAAAAAACATAAAAACATGAGTTTGGTTACAAACTTTGTGACACGAGAATTTTATATAGTAGGGATTTATTCATGAAAAAGCATACAAACGTGTCTAAAATTTATAGGTACATACGAGTACATAATAATTTAAGAGATAATAACAAGTTATAGAGCCTTAATGAAATAATAATATTCAAAACTTAAGATTAAAATTACATTT
Source organism: Hydriomena furcata (assembly GCA_912999785.1). NCBI lineage: Eukaryota > Metazoa > Arthropoda > Insecta > Lepidoptera > Geometridae > Hydriomena > Hydriomena furcata. The sequence continues at coordinate 14,602,784 of OU538822.1, read as the reverse complement.
TCAAGGTACGCGTATTAGTTTTGAGATTTTTCATTAAATCGTCCACTGTGTAGAAACATTCTTTCAACAAATGCTCTTAGGTTTCGATCAAAATAAGTTAGTATTATCTATAAATTGGTAATGTTAAATAATATATCAACCGAGAGTCTAGGCTGACAACTAAAAGCTAACCAGCTAGGTCTAGACATAACTAGTTAGCTCTTGGTTGTCTCCAATATAATCGATGATGAGTAAGGAGTTTTGCCATATTTATCAAACTTGTCATGTTATGTTACAACAAGTTATGAGACAGTTTTTAATCCAAATTATCTATTCGATCGTTGTGCTCGACTGTATGTAGGTATCTAAATGGTAATTGCTAATTAATTTACAAAATTCGTTAGAATAATGATTTTTGTACAATTTCAGGATCCCATGGAAAATGAAGTGCAGAGCAAATGAAAACTGCGCAGAAAATGGACCAAGACATAATATTCTAATAGGTTATTAGTATTTATATGAAAATTGTATTCCTGATGTACTTTTAAGTTTACTTTTTAAAAATAAAAATGTATATTTTATAGAACATAAATAATAGTATACCTACTAGTAGGTACTTACCATAATGATGAACTGTAGGTATAAATATTTATCTCATAACAAAGTAGAGTATACATATATCTAAACCTACATACCAAACATTATAAACATGGAAGCTATTCCAGGTAGGTATGCAAATTGCAATGCCTGAATTATAATACTTAGGTAGTAGGTAGTTACCTACCTCCACATTGTCGATAACACAACTTCATCGCAGCATAACACGGTAGGTTCGCTTAGCTCAAGGAAAATGCACAAGTGTGAAAGAAAAAAAAACATAGTATCAGTATCTATCAACACTTTTGCCCAGAAATGATAGCAAGTGGACGGTAGTACTTATATAATCTACCTTCAATCACTTCCGAATTGGCTGCAAGGCCTGCGAGTGTGCGTCGCGACGTTTATAAGGGCCGGAATCTAAAGAGGTAAGTTTTTTGTAAATAATTTACTCTCCACATCTACCGATTTCAATACCTACCTAGGTATCTATTGTGTCAGCATCACCATGAAACAAAATTACGTGTTGTGTGTGGATCTTTTCGCACGCACGACATGCATTTACCTAGTTTTAATGTAAAAATGTAAAGTGATATTTCCAAAGTTTATTCTACCTAATAAGAAATTGCATCGACTCATTATTTCGCTCTTCCAGCTAATAAAAAGACAGTGAATGATTTTTTTAAGGAAGTTACATAACTAAGTTTTCCATAAAGTAAGCAGAAGCAAGTCAAAGACGAAATTATGTTGTCTAATGCAACTGCAGTTCCTAACTAACGTTAGGACGTGGGCTTGAAACTATTAAATTTTCCATTCGGAAAAACTATGCACACTTTATAATATCTACGTAAGTGCTCTCAAACGTCGAAGGAAAACCTCGTGACGAATTGCAGTTTGGCATGTCCACGAAAGGTAACGTGTAGTGTAGGTACGAGGTGCACTGATTTATGCAGATCAGTGACACGACAAGCAAGCCAGCAGAGGTGCTTTAATGATTAAAGACTTAATGGTTCATTCGATTAAAGTTTAATCGAATGAATCATTAAGTCATTTGCCAGTTTTTTAAATATCCGATATGCAATTCAAGGTGCATTACCCTTTATGTATGTTATCTAAATTTAAATTGAACTGAACTTGATGTGGTAGTTGATAACACCTGTCAGGCAATACCCCAGATATCGATCATTTAAATCAATCTAATCAATAAATTGACGATGAGACAAAGTTATCAACTCTAAGAAGTAGTTTTATAAGTGTTTGTGTTTATGTTTGTTGGGTTAGTCAAGCCACTGAGTTCTATCGGGTAAGAATAAGAAGCCGTTGATAAAAAATGCAATAAATGACTGAGTTATCTTCACTCCTGGGTACCTACTTAATAAGCGAATGAAGAAAGGAATGAGAGCGAGACAGATCAGCTTCCTAACAATGTCGGTTCAATAAAAAATCCCAAGATGTTTAAAACTAAAGTTACGGAAGCGAGTAATTATTGTATGAAGGTGGAAGAATGAAAGAGAAAAAGAACTTGAACACAATTTGAGTCTTGGCTAATCTACATACATACATACCTATATTATACTTATGTTCACTTCGCAGAAGTAGTACAAGCAAGCAACTAATCAAACCCTTACGATTTCAGAAATGGCGACAACAGCAAGCATGGCTTCCGCGTGCTGTTCCAACCACAGCAGTATCGTAGGAGCTACCATATCGGCTGCCTTGCAGTTCTTCGCAGCATCGCAGTGCCTGGTGCAGGAGCCATGGCCACATCACGCTGAAATTTTTAGTAAGTCCTCACTGATGCAAAGATTTGTTAACATTCTGTGGGATCTCTAAAGGTCCCAGGGTATACCTAATACGGAGCCTAAGGATGCTATGTTGTAACAAACCTTCAGTTATAGTGAGGTTGAAAAAATCTGATACGCTTAGGTACCTACAACGGACAAACAAATATAAATTTACAAAATTCGTCACGTGTTTTCAGATGGCTCAAGTTTTGACTTTATAATCGTGGGAGGCGGAACAGCGGGCTCAACGCTAGCTGCTCGACTAGCGGAGACTAAAAACTTCACTGTGTTGCTGTTGGAGGCTGGTCCTGATCCTCCCCAGGAGAGCATCGTAAGTTAACATACCCTCATGTCTATGTCTCAAAATTACACGCAGCCGAACAACATCTCGATGTTTTTCCATTTTTTTCTTTCAGGTACCAGCATTCCACAGCGTACTCATAGCTAGTCTTTTCGACTGGAACTTTACAACAGTAGATAATGGGCTTTCAGGCCAGGCTCTGTCAGGTGGCAGCCAGAAGCAGCCACGCGGAAAGATGCTCGGAGGCAGCGGATCCATCAACAACATGATCTATGCAAGGGGCTTTCCCGCTGACTACGACGAGTGGGCCACAGTAGCAGGCCTCGACTGGAGTTGGGATAGCGTCCTACCTTACTTCAAAAAAACGGAACTAATGACAGACCAACAGATAGTCAACAACGAAGAGTTAATGAAATACCACGGTACAAATGGTGAAATAGAAGTATCCGGGCTTAACAGTACTTCAGAAGAAATTCAACGGTTTTTAGAAGCGTTCAAAGAAATAGGTTTCAATATCGTAGACGATATGACGAACCCTCACAAAATAGGAGCAGGGAAATTCTCTCATACTATAAAAGATGGAAGAAGAGATAGTTCATTGACCGCATTGTTGAACAAAGCTAATTGGGACAACATTTTTGTTTTGAAAAATACTTTAGCGACTAAAATTATTTTTGAGAATGCTACTGCTGTCGGAGTTACTGTACTGACTGATGGTAATGAGTTAAACTTCTACGCAGAAAAAGAAGTTATAGTATCCGCTGGAACCTTTAATTCACCAAAACTGCTAATGCTCTCAGGTATTGGCTTGAAAAATCACTTAGATGAATTGGGGATTGACGTAGTACAAGATTTACCAGGAGTAGGAGGCAATCTTCATGACCATGTGATGTTTTTGAATTACATTGCAGCAAAGAATGGCACCTGCTACACTAGTGAAGCCGCACAGCATATGAATGTGATAAAGTATTTATACGACAGGACAGGGACACTAGCAAACGCTGACAGTATGGGAGCTCTGCTCGCGCTGAAGAATTCAGAACCTAACATTCCAGATTTCGCCTTCTATCCAACATGCATTCCGCAAGGGTCCCACTATTATAAAGGCTGTTTTTCCGTATTAGGTCTAAACAGTGAAATATGCAAGCAATTAGATGCTGCGAGCCAGAATGATGAGTTGCTTTCCTTCGCTGTAGTTCAACTCAAGCCCAAATCCAGAGGGAAGGTTCGACTGCGCTCCACGAATCCTCTTGATGACCCCATGATCTACTCTGGGACCTTCGACAATCCGGAAGATTTGGATAGTTTCCCCGATGCTATTGACGTCGTTCACTCTTTAACGAAAACTGCTTACTTTAAAGAGAAGTCCGCGCGTGTTGTGGATATAAAAATTGGTATTTGCGATGGGTTGATAGGGCCTAACAAGACTAAATGCAAGGCTAGAGCGATGGCGACATCTGCATGGCACTCTGTCGGGACTGCTGCGATGGGGCAAGTGGTCGACAGCGAGTTGAAGGTGATCGGTGTTCAAAGACTGAGAGTGGTGGATGCCAGTGTGATGCCCAAAGTGCCCAGGGGAAACACTAACGCCCCGGTGGTTATGATCGCTGAGAAAGCCGCAGACTTTATTAAAAAGGAGTGGAATAAACGGAGCACTCAAATTCATTAGCTGAATTGGCGATCAAAATCATGCGAGGAAAGTGATTGCACATTGATTTCTTTAAAAATATAGCATAGTTTGGACGTGAGTAGGTACCTACTCTTAGCATTAGATTTATAATTAACATTTAGAATTTGATAAGTAATGATGCATTGATGAATTTTGACATTATTTTAATTATTTAAGTAGATAATAAGTTAGATTTAAAAATGAGACAAATTAATGATAATACAAGACATTATGGAAATAAGCACTATCTATGACTATTGATTTAACTATATTTTATATTTTCGTGGTCTTAAACTTGCCAGCGGCCTATACAATTGTATTGTTGCTCAACTTCAAAATAAAACCGGCCAAGTGCGAGTCGGACTCGCGCACGAAGGGTTCCGTACTATTATCTATATAAAAAATCACGTTTGTTGTACGGGAGCCCCACTTAAATATTTATTTTATGCTTTTTTAGGGTTCCGTACCCAAAGGGTAAAACGGGACCCTATTACTAAGACTTCGCTGTCCGTCTGTCTGTCTGTCACAGGGCTGTATCTCATGAACCATGATAGCTAGACAGTTGAAATTTTCACAGATTATGTATTTCTATTGCTGCTCTAACAACAAATACTAAAAACAGAATAAAATAAATATTTAAGGGGGGCTCCCATACAACAAACGTGATTTTCTTATTCTAGCGCCATCTAGTTTCATTTGATGTTACTACGTTATTTATTTTTTACACGCTTTATATTAGCTTCACCTGCATGTATGTATGTAACCGACCCCTTTGAGCTCGATTTTGTCCTACTTTGAACGATCAAATTTAATTCAAACTTTGCGCACCTGTCAAAGATCGATGACAATGCAATAATTTGATATTAGTTTCCCATTATCCATAATAGGACCGCCAGGATAAATTCTTTTGTAGATCCTGTTGCAGCGCCTACTGAAATTTTATTCGCAACGCCTACTGAAATTCTACTCGCAAAGACTACTTAATAAATATACCTAGTATGGCTAATTACTATCTAGCTACGTCATTACTTTCACCGCCCTTGCCATTGAACGAAATCAATTACTTGAAAGTGATTTTGGAATCGATATTAAAAAAAAAAACGTTTGAAATTGTCGTACTTGCCGTGCTATCTAAAAATGTGACTTGACTTAAACAAATATTTACACACGCTTTTTACTCTGAATTGAATTATTGTGTTAATAACTTAAATTTTATTATTTGGGGGCACGGCAGTGCCCCCGCCAAGTCGAGCGCGAAGCAAACAAACACTGCCGTACCATCCTTTACAGGAACCATTTCGCCACATTTTCAGGTCCCTATTTGAGAACCTCTGGATAATACCAGAACGCAGAAATTTTCGTCATCCAGTAAGCTATAATCACATACTTAAAATCCAAAATTTCAAGTCTGTAGGTCATTTAGTTTCGAAGTTAAGCGAAAGCAAAGTTTCGCATTTTAGACACTCACTCACTCACTCATGATCATCAGAATAGAACTAGTACTTCCCATAAACTCAGAGAGCTGAAATTTGGTACAGAGTTAGGGTTCAATTGCCACATTAAGGGAAAACTATAAAAACCGGCCAAGTGCGAGTCGGACCATTATCTATAAAAACGGCAAAAAATCACGTTTGTTGTATGGGAGCCCCCCTTAAATATTTATTTTATTCTGTTTTTAGTATTTGTTGTTATAGCAGCAACCGAAATACATAATCTGTGAAAATAGCAACTGTCTAGCTATCACGGTTCATGAGATACAGCCCTGTGACAGACAGACGGACGGACGGACGGACGGACGGACGGACGGACGGACAGACAGACAGACAAACAGACGGACAGCGAAGTCTTAGTAATAGGGTTCCGATTTTACCCTTTGTACGGAACGGGTACGGAACCCTAAAAACTACGATAATCGAAGATCTGGAGTACCTGGTGACCCTGATTAGAAAACACAAGAGCTTAACCAAACTATTAGAGATCGACATACCGCCTTTACAAAAAATATTCAACTTGATGGGCCGCTTCATTTGATGTCAAAAGTCGAAGGTCTGAAGTATCTGATGAAGAACCCTCAGCTGGTCTCAGCTGTATTAGAGATATGGTAATGCCCCCTTTTACTATTGGTACATAAAAATATCGACTGTCATTGCAAAAAACTATGTCAAAAAAACTGTGTCAAATAAGAAAATCTATTAAAATAAATCAATAAGCCCACGTTTCTACAAAAAGAAGTGAAATCCCACCAAAAACATTCTGTAAAAAACTAGCCAAGTCTCGATGGAGGTGCTTGTTTATCTCTAAAAAGTAATGAAATCTAGACAAAGTCGTACCAAGTCTGAGGTTCCTTACAACGATTTCTTTATTATTATAGTCACACATTAATTAGATTAGTTAATGTGTGACTATATTTGGTGGCGCTATTTTCGCTTTATCGATAAAGTAAGTCGGTAAATAGGTGGTACTTCACATGATCGACTATTGAATTCATGTAGTTATTTAAATAGGTACCTAGGTAGATATTATTAATCTTAAATTAATTTCGAGTTCGAATCCTGGCCGTGCATCAATGGATATTTCTGTTCGAAAAATGTATATGCGCGTTACACGTGTTTATAACGGTGAAGGAAAACATCGTGAGGAAACCTGTTAGTATTCTTAAAAGCGGCGACGAGCTTGCAACCTGTCACATGTGGAATGCTAACTACGTAGTTAGGTAAATAGGTAGGTTACGAGATATTATGAATTATTTTTTATGTTTTTAGGGTTCCGTACCTAAAGGGTAAAAAACGGGACTACTAAGACACCGCTGTCCGTCTGTCTGTCACCAAGCTGTATCTCGTGAACCGTGATAGCTAGACAGTTGAAATTTTCACAGATGATGTTTTGCCCTGAAAACAGCAGCTGGGACTCCCGTACAACAAACGTGATTTTTTTGCCGTTTTGATAATAGTACGGAACCCTTCGTGCGCGAGTCCGACTCGCACTTGGCCGTTTTTTATTAGTATTTGTTGTTATAGCGGCAATAGAAATATATAATCTGTGAAAATTTCAACTGTCTAGCTATCACGGTTCATGAGATACAGCCCTGTGACAGTCAGACGGACAGGCGGACAGCAAAGTCTTAGTAATTGGGTCCCGCTTTTACCCTTTGGGTACGGAACCCTAAAAAGGAGGAGGTTCTCATATAGGCAACTATAATATGCTGGTCACGTATCAGTTCCAAACCTAAAAATATTTCCCAATCAATGATTACATAGTATTACGTCTTCAGGAAGTGTTGCATATTCAAATGGTCACCACTCACGTGCTCATTAACACCAGTTTCCCTCCGTGAAAGGGCAGGGACGTAACTGCGTAAAGTTACCTAAAGTACCGATAAGACTCGGTACGTGGAGTGATTGATAAGCAGACAGCAAAAGAACATTGTTTTCCATCAGCAATCGGTAAAGACAACCTAATAGTCCATCAGTTTCAGAGTTACAATCTCGGAGCCATCTCCATAAAAATATATGATCGCTCGTTTGCACCATCTAGCTATAAAGAGTTATAAAATTGTAAATCTGATTGTGAATCTGACTAGCATACTGGGTAGGTACAACTGAAACTACTCAAATAATAGTATTGCTTGCTATTTGGCAGTGGCGGACTTACACATTTGCCGCCAGTAGGCTATTGAACCCCCCCCAGAGATTATTTTTACAATCCAACGATTTAGTTAAATGTGGTGATTCCTGTAAGACATTTGGCACAATCGAGTGATTGGCCAAGAAGGAAGGGAGTCCTGCAGTGCGACGATAAAGGCTAATAAATAAGATGTTTGAAAAAAATTAACCTAAATTTGCCGCCCCTAAAATCTGCCGCCCTAGGCTCCAGCCTACTCACCCTCGTATTCATGAACGACACTATGAGAACACGCACCCACAGTGGACGAAATCTTTTTTCATAAACATCACTTTATGTGTTGAGCGGCACTATGGCGCACGCTACCGTGTGCCTTTAGAGCTCAACTATGGCTAGAGGCACATGACAATGTGCCTCTCTATATGTTGGCCGATTCTCAGACCTACTTCAATATGCTCACAAAATTTCATGAGAATCGGTCAAGCCGTTTCGGAGGAGTACGGGAACGAACATTGTGACACGAGAATCACTATCATCACTACATAGTATAAAGCAAAGTCGCTTTCCGGTTCCCGCGTATGTATGTTTGCTTATCTTTAAAACTACACACCGGATTTTGATGCGGTTTTTTTTAATAGATAGAGTGATTCAAGAGGAAGGTTTATATGTATAATACATGCATAATATAGTAGAGAAACACTGATAATTTTAGAGGTTTCTAATGTGATGTCGTAAATTTGGGGGCACGGCAGTGCCCCCGCCAAGTCGAGCGCGAAGCAAACACTGCCGTACCATCCTTTACTGGAACCATTTCGCCGCATTTTCAGGCCCCTATTTGAGAACCTCTGGATAAGACCAGAACGCTGAAATTTATTTCGTCATCCAGTAAGCTATAATAATCACATACTTAAAATCCAAAATTTCAAGTCTGTAGGTCATTTAGTTACGAAGTTAAGCGAAAGCAAAGTTTCGCATTTTAGACAGACACTCACTCACTCACTCACTCACTCACTCACTCACTCACTCATGATCATCAGAATAGAACTAGTACTTCCCATAAACTCAGAGAGCTGAAATTTGGTACAGAGTTAGGGTTTAATGGCCACATAAAGGGAAAACCATAAAAACTAGGATAATCGAAGATCTGGAGTACCTGGTGACCCTGATAAGAAAACACAAGAGCCTAACCAAACTATTAGAGATCGACATACCGCCTTTACAAAAAATATTCAACTACTGGACCGATTTGAAAAATTCTTTCACCATTAGAATCCTACATTATCCCTGATGAACATAGGCTATAGTATATTTTCAAAAATATTAGGGATCCGTATGAAAACATCGATAATGTAATCCAAAGTGTGAAAAAATTAAAAAAAAATCCTTATATTGCGTTTGCTGCTGAAATTGTTGACAATAGAGCAAAGTGATGTACTACAGTTTTAAAGAGGACATCAATATCTACAAAAAAGTATGCAGTACCATATGTCTCACTATTAGGGATCCGTATGAAAACTTCGATAATGTAACCCAACGTGTGAAAAAAATCCAAAAAAATCCTTATATCGCGTACTCTGCGGAAATTGTTGACAATAGAGCAAAGATGTACTACAGTTTTAAAGAGGGCATCAATATCTACAAAAAAAGTCTGCGATACTAAAAGTTTTATTAGGGATCCTTATGAAAAATTCGATAATGTAACCCAAGGTGTAAAAAAAATACCTATAATATCATTATTACATCCGTGCGACGCCGGATGTAATAATGATATTAAACATATAACCGCAATATAAAATTAAAGCAAAACTCTGGATAAGACTAGACTGGCTTTTATACTTACTTATACTTACAAGTTTACAAGAAGAAATAGTCGAACGATTAACTTTATTCTACTCGAACATTACACAAATTGAATAAACAAATTAAATAAACTAAAATATTAATTTCGCTCAAAATTTGATCAAAGTATAATGCATTGGATTAAGAGTGGCGGTGATACCCGCACACGTCGCTAGATGGCGCTACTGTATTTTAAACGCGCTTACGATTTGTTGTTATAATAAAAAAAACTACTTATAAAAAGAAAAAAACTGTGTCAAATAAGAAAATCTAATAAAATAAATCAATAAGCCCACGTTTCTACAAAAAGAAGTGAAATCCCACCAAAAACATTCTGTAAAAAACTAGCCAAGTCTCGATGGAGCTGCTTGTTTATCTCTAAAAAGTAATGAAATCTAGACAAAGTCGTGTCAAGTCTGAGGTTATTTACTGCGATTTATTTATTATTATAGAATGTTATGTGACTTGGCCGTTGAAGAGTACACAAGGGTACAAAACCAGGTGCTCCGTGACACCATTGCACCAATCTGTCGCCAGAACCGCTACCCATTAACGATGGAAAATTGCCACTTAGAAAACGTTGATTCAATAACCAGTCAATTGTAGGCTTGATAAAGCTGCGTATTTCAATAATACTTATGTAAAGGCGAGCCTGAAACAAACAGTATAAAAATACGTCTATTTTATGTTAGATGTCAATGCTGAATGCATGTGTTGCACGATCAACAACAGCCTAAAATAAGACACTAGCGTCCAATTACCAATACCTGTATTGGCTATTATCTCGCTTAACAAACATAGGTAGTTACAACAGATATAACATTACGTGTAAACAAAATTGACTTGTACCCACTAACGTATAAAGAATGTTCAACGGTCAAGTCACACAACATTCTATAATAATAAAGAAATCGTAGTAAAGAACCTCAGACTTGACACGACTTTGTCTAGATTTCATTACTTTTTAGAGATAAACAAGCAGCTCCATCGAGACTTGGCTAGTTTTTTACAGAATGTTTTTGGTGGGATAAACACATTTTTTTTTCTATAATAAAGTCCGCGATGGTATTAGAAATGTCTTACGCACAGCGAAGCGGGCACGGGTCAGCTAGTTTTATATATAAGATAATAATATATAAGTAATATTATATAATAGGGGTAGCTAGGTAGGTAGGCTTGTTTGGTAGGTGGCCTTCAGTTTTCGGGAGTCGTCCTTATACACCCTGTACGAAAAGTGCTGCCATAAAACGTTATCGAAGTCTGCGATCCACTAACCGCTAGCTAGCTCCTTGCGCGGGACATAGGTACTATACTACAGTTTAGTTTGTCAATATATAACATTATTTATTTAGGTAGGGTCTACCTACTTACTGGCTAGCTTAGTAACGTGGCGGTATAACATACCATTCGTGACACAGTTTTGTTTTTGAGGCAATTTGAATATTTATCTATTTGGATTTTATGCCTTTCTTTCTACATCGACGAGACTAAAGCCGGTTTCTAATGGCTTTGTTACGGCTTCTTTATTTTATGGAAACCATTGAATTTTTAAATAAATTAACATGCATATAAATACGTGTATTTATAGAGTATCTAGGGCAAAAGACTTGGTTGTGGACGTTGTGGTGCCTACCCCGGTTTTGGCATTTTCAATTTAGCAGTCAATTACTAAACATAGCAAACAAACTTGTTTAAAGTCTATAATTAATACTATTCTTTGTCTATGGTCCGTTTTTATTAGTGACAGTTGTGGTTCGTGCGTTAACTCTAGATTGTTTTGCCCACAACCAATGATTTCTCGTTTTGTCCATTTATATAAGTATGAATCCTAATAATATTATAAATGCGAAAGTTTGTGATAAGGCTGCTATGTTTTTTCCTTAAGGCGCTCCCAGTCGACGATCGTTTTTGTTCGAAACGAAAAAATAAATACTTGTGAACAAGCCACATCTCCTATTTTATAATGTATAGTATATGTGAATAAAGATGTACCCATCTTTTATCACTTCGATAAATAATCCTACCGACCGCTGCAATGACGACAAACACACGTCGGCGCGTGGTCCGCCTTAGCTTTTCGAATAAATTAATGATATAAATTATGTATAATTACTTATCAAAAATCTATTCTAATAGAAATCTAGATCAACATATTACCTATCTTTAACAATAAATCACAAGTTGATTTTAATAGTAGGTATATAAAATATTTCGATCATAAATTCTAAAACGTATCATTTTGAAATAATATCTTTATCGTGAAAAGTTTCTGCTATTATGTTTTCAGCTTAATAGAAATCTAGGTAGGAACCTGAAGTAATATACTTATAAAAATAGGAGATGTGGCTTGTTCAGAAGTATTTCTTTTTTCGTTTCGAAAAAGAGCAATCAGCGACTGGGAGCCCCTTAATCAAAAATAAACGACATAACGGATAAAGATGAAATTTGCTGTAGTATGTAGATAAAAAATCAGAATACATAAAGGGGGAACTTATAATCTGAAAAACAGCCCTTAAATGATAAAAAACGCAAAAAGGATGATTTTGGTATAGATGGCGTTGGTGTGCACAAAATATGACTCAGAATATAACTCTCAAATAATAATCAATATAACTCTCTCTCAAAATATAACTCAGACTAAACAAATTTAATCGTCATAGCAACGCAGTTTTTACAAATGAATGATACGCATTCTATCAAAATTTGTAATTTATTTTATAGGTTTGCTGGGAAAAAAATGGATGTTGCCTGAAATGGCTTTTTCCTATGCGATTATTAAAAATTGACAGGACAACGTCTGTCACGGGTCGGCTAGTAATTAATAAATCAATATAGCCCGTTACAAAACCCTTGCTTAACCTGAGAGATAAATAAATACCATATTCTACTTTGTTTAAAAATCCTTTTTACAATATAAACCGTTTACTTGAAAATCAAAATGTTGTTAAAGTGCCCGCAACCAACGCTTTTACCCTTTATGGGTTTCGTTTTTTTTCCTTTGAATTACCATATTTAACTAGGATTTTTCCGAGGTGTGTTTGGCATTTGTTGCTAGGACCAGGCTGTCGTCACTAGGAACAAATAAAGTTTTATACTATCTTTCTGCCAACACTCAGATAAAAAACATAATACTACAAAAATAAAAAGTATTAACGTAGCACCGAAGTACCTAACTACAATAATAATTTTATTTTAGTCGTATTTTACGTCAAACCAATATCTTTGTAATGTTGGTAATAAATGTCAGTTTTTTGTTTTGATCAAGTTTTGCCGAAGGTTTCTAAATATTTTTATAATTAATGTGTTTTTATTAAAAAAACACAGAAATACAGTGAAGTGAACAGAATATGTTATTCAATTGGCTTGAGTGCGCGGGCCTCGTAAAGAATTACGAGGCCCGCTCCGGGCGGTACGAGAGAGATTCTGGGCCTTGCAATTCTTTAGAGGTTATGATTTCGTCATATTTAGGTGTACATAATACAAATAGCTTAATTTAATTACTACGTGTACGTTTGCGTAATATAAAAGATATGGGAGGCAAAACTTTGAGGAAGTGCGAAGTTTGTGGAGTGAGAAGGTTTAGGAAGAGCACATCGGGAATATTTCTAGCCAAATTCCCATTGGAGCCTGAAAGGTAAAAAGTTGACCTATTATCTTATAAAATGCATGGATAATTATGTTTGATTATTGCAGTTGTTCAAAACAACTTGTTTGTTTCTGAAAACTGCATTTTATTATTGCAGTAAATGCCGGTAATAGTGTGGTAAATTTATATCGATATTTTTGTCGATGAATCATCTGGTTCACCGTTAACCGTAATAACCATTCTAAATACTAGGTACTTACATAGAACGAGTAAATTTGAATGGTTTTGCATGATTTTGTTTTTTTATGTTATATTTTTTGAAGTGAAACTTCTTTATAAAGGGTATTAGTTATTAGACTATGAATTATTTTATAAAAGTTTATTTCTTTGTTGCAGCCACCAAAGTACTGGAATTGGGTCTTCCAGTTTTAAATGAATTTTGCTCAATCACAAATGTACAATTTCAATTGGGTCTTCCAGTTTTGAATGAATTGTGCTCAATCACATGTAAAATTGCACAAGCACAAAGTACAGCAAAATCATGAATATGTCAGTAACATTGTCTTTGATATTATTGCAGTACTATTTTTTAGACTATGAATTATTTTATAAAAGTTTATTTCTTTGTTACAGCCTCCATAGTACTGGAATTGGGTTGTTGACTGGGTCTTCCAGTTTTGAATGAATTGTGCTCAATCACATGTAAAATTTCACTAGTACAAAGTACAGCAAATTCATTAAATTGTCAGTAACATTTTCTTTGATATTATTGCAGTACTATTTTTTAGACTATGAATTATTTTATAAAAGTTTATTTCTTTGTTGCAGCCTCCAAAGTACTGGAATTGGGTTGTTGACTGGGTCTTCCAGTTTTGAATGAATTGTGCTCAATCACATGTAACAATGTCTCACAACAGATTTTTTTTTTAATAAAATCGGTTTTATCTCGTCCCAAAAACAGAAAAAAACAAGCATTTTATTTAAAAAAAGTAAGCTGTAATCTGCATGTACTGTCATCGGGAGAAAAGTTTTTTGTGGATTGATAATTTTGTTTAAATTTCGCTAATAACTATACATTTTGGTGACATACTAAGTTTAGATTACCGCTTGCTTTTGATTTCCAAATAAAATAGAATATTTTTTAAAATTATGAAGTAACCCATTTTTTTTTTTTTTTTAATTTAATTTATCGATATATGTACGATAGTAAGGCACCTCACTATTAATTTGTTATTTCATGATAACATGTTGGTAGTACGCTTTTTCCTTTTCGTAAGGTGTAGCAAAGTCCATACAAAACCTTGACAACAGCTAGTTAGGGAGTGCCGACTCTTACTTATATGCTCTTTGGCTAGGACCTAATAGATCTTAGACGGTGGGAATGCACCGGTAACGTTCGAGACAGGCGCGCCGCTAGTGGACGCTTTCACCTGCGCCGGCGCAGATGAGCGGATTGGCGCGGCGCACGCGCATCTGGTTGACGGAAGTTGAAGTAGGTGACGTCATTGTGGGAAATTGGCATCTAATACTAATGTTTTATGACTTAGTCGATGATCCAATGCTTTAATTCAGAATTCATGCATGCCTGTCCATTAAGGACTCGACTCTGTAGGCCTTAGAAGGAAGAGTATTGATGCAATAGGCAGTTTATTTATTACTTGGGAAGAATAAATAAGTCGGCCTTTTATTACTACCAGTTAAAATAAGAACACACGAAAATGTTATTTTATTGTGGTTTTATTTCAACACACATACGATATTTTGGTATGTGCAAAGTTTTCTATAGTAGTATTGTGCCAACATGAGGAAGTAGGCAATAACTCATTTAATGGACCATCTGCAACTCTTGCATTATAATTACTATCAATTAATAG
Organism: Hydriomena furcata; assembly: GCA_912999785.1. Taxonomy (NCBI): domain Eukaryota; kingdom Metazoa; phylum Arthropoda; class Insecta; order Lepidoptera; family Geometridae; genus Hydriomena; species Hydriomena furcata. The sequence goes on along the minus strand of OU538822.1, from coordinate 14,587,534 downwards.
ACACAATATCTCTTGCCCCAAGAGATGATGTTAGAATGTGCGCAGTATCACAATACCTACCACCACTCTCTCTACCACCTGTATCGGCGCGTGCGCACCTTACCATAGAAGAGATGTTTAGCTGTGCCGAAGTTTTACTACAGAAAACAAACAACGTATATATCTATGGAACATTCACGAGCGATCTTGGTACCTAAGATCAAGTCTATTCGGTTCAATCTCAAACCGAAAAAAATAAATGATCTACGCTTACTTTCACCCCAATGTTGCGTCAGTAAGATTTGTCACATCCAAATCAATATGAACTTAAACACCGAGTCTTAAGACTTTCATTTAAATGACGGCAATTCGCAGTGAAAGGCCTGCCTCAGCAACAAGCCACAATGCTCACTCACAGACGTAAACGTGGTTAGTTTACGTTGTATCGCGGCGCGCACTGCACGTAGTGATGTGTACGTAACGCTACGCGATGTCGGACACGGAGCGCGCCTCGCCTGACACCCCCCACACGTACGACACAAGCGCACCCACCGCCACAGTCTCCAGCTTAAAATCCGAGGACTCCACCGAACATTTAATATGCAAAACCCCACTGAAAACCAAGAAGATAAAGGAAAACAAAGTGAAAGAACAAAGTGTGACTTCGAAGAGTGTGGAAGCGGGGAGTGAAGTTTCTAACAGCAGGAGGAGGCTGGTTGTGTTCTTAGGCTTAGGGCAGGTGGTTCTGGGCGCTCTGCTGGTCGGGGCAGGGGCCTTGGCGGTGGTGAAGGGCGCAGCGCTGTCGAGGGTTGGCGCAGGTCTTTGGGCGGGCTGCGTTGCCGTCGTCGCCGGAGTAGTCGGTGTGCTGGCTGGCATCAATGACTGCTATGGATTGTATGGAGTTCGAAGCGGGTAAGGCTTAATATAAGTAGATTTTTTCGTTATTATATTGCTTAGATCTACCACCTATGTAAACTTATGTAAAAGAAATCAATAGTTTATGTCACAATGGTCACTCATTACCTACCACAAAGACTATGTCCAATAACTTCTATTCATGTCTAAACCAACAATAACAATTGTCAGTCAGAGTAAAACTGTTACTTTAAGCCATGGAATAAACCATTAGTTACTGCGATACCGGTCGCCTATAAAAAGAAGACTTACCAACAGTCCAATGAGTTAACTACGCAGAGAAAGTCTTGGAATAAAAAAGTAGCGTAATCGACTTTAAGACGCTGCCAGTCGACGATTATTTTTGTTCGAAACGAAAAAAGAAATACTTGTGAACAAGCCACATCTCCTATTTTATAATGTATAGTATATGTGAATAAAGATGTACCCATCTTTAATCACTTCGATAAATAATCCTACCGACCGCTGCAATGATGACAAACACACGTCCGCGCGTGGTCCGCCTTAGCTTTTCGAATAAATTAATGATATAAATTATGTAATTATACATAATTTATATCATTAATTTATTCGAAAAGCTAAGGCGGACCCGTGCCCGTACCCGTGCCCGCTTCGCTGTGCGTAAGACATTTCTAATACCATCGCGGACTTTATTGTAGAAAAAAAATGTGTTTATTTACGACATCACATTAGAAACCTCTAAAATTATCAGTGTTTCTCTACTATATTATGCATGTATTATACATATAAACCTTCCTCCTGAATCACTCTATCTACTAAAAAAAACCGCATCAAAATCCGTTGTGTAGTTTTAAAGATATAAGCAAACATACATACAGACATACAGACGCGGGAAGCGGAAAGCGACTTTGCTTTATACTATGTAGTGATTACCAAACCGAATTTGAAGGAACTACCTTCAAATTCGGTATGGTGATTTTATGATTATTATCGAGATTCGAGACTGTATGATATATGAATTTAAACCTACGACCTTAGCAGGCGCAGGTATTCAACTCGACCGAGTCTAGAGAAAGTCGTGACGTACCTAATGTCAAAGGAGCCACTTTTACCCAAACATATCACTACATAGTATAAAGCAAAGTCGCTTTCCGCTTCCCGCGTCTGTATGTCTGTATGTATGTTTGCTTATATCTTTAAAACTACACAACGGATTTTGATGCGGTTTTTTTTATTAGATAGAGTGATTCAGGAGGAAGGTTTATATGTATAATAACATGCTACCCGTGCGAAGCCGGGGCGGGTCGCTAGTTATATTATAATGCTCGTATATCTTGGTAGCGAAACAACAGGCGATAATTCAATATTTAAGACTACTCAAAATGATCGTTGCTTGTGATTACAATCAATAAAACTTAAAGGAATATTTTAATTTATGGAGTCTAATGACTCCATAAATTAAAATATTCCTTTAATAGCGAACAAATAAATAGTAAAAAATATGGAAAGCAATTTCCTTCAATGCTGTTCACTAAGAAATAATTCCAGAAATACCTACAACGAAGATCGAAAGATCGAAGATAAGGGGGTTTGAAGTCTGTTTGACACTTTTTGAAATGACTTTACGTAAACTAAATAGTTCTTCTTAATAATACAACTAGTATATAGGTACCATACTTTTTGCCAACAGAATATTACAATAGAACTTCACTTAGGTAAGTTTCGTTTAATTATGTAATTATACGAGGATTTGATTAGATATTTTTACTCTGTAGAATTGTAGATGTTTAGAGATAATTTTGGAAATAAATTATTTATTCTATTCCCTTTTATTCCTCTTTATGTACCTATTCTTACTGAAAAGATCAAAATAAAATTATCTTTTGAAATAAGATTATTTTAATGAAATTTTACTTAATTACAAGTAGGAACAATTATCAATGATCATGCACTAAGTGCAAACCTATTTATAACCATGCTACAAACAAAATAAAGTCTTAAAGTTGGCATAATGTTACTTTCTTATTAACTAGGTATTATAATGTGTATAATGGATTCTGCGTAGTAACGATGACAGAAGATGTCGATTTAGCTGAATAACCTAATAATGTACGTAACGGTTGACACAGATCCACACTAAGCCAATACCACAAGCCCAATAAATTAGGAGAAATATTGACGGTGTTTAAATTTAAAGTATATTATGCCGGGGTCCCACGGCCCGCGTTTTCACGCGCCAGGCCGCGACCGACGCGCCGGACGCACACAGGCGGAGCGTCATCCGGCGCGGCCCGTCGTTTTACGCGCCGTGGGGCCCCGGCTTTATGTTGATCTAGATTGAAAAGATGGATGGACTGCGTAAAAGAGGACATGGGTAAAAAGTGAAAGATGAAATGACGGCTGATAATGAGAAATGGAAGAACACATTGTGCCGAGATGCCGACCCAACCTAAGTGTTGTAAGTTGTTGATGTTGGTTTTTGGTTTCTGTTAAATTCTGTTAAAGTTAGAAGATATTTATTTCAAAAACTGGCCAAGTGCGAGTCGGACTCGCATACGAAGGGTTCCGTACTATTATCTATACAAAACGGCAAAAAAATCACGTTTGTTGTACGGGAATTACTTAAATATTTATTTTATTCTGTTTTTAGTATTCGTTGTTATAGCGGCAACAGAAATACATTATCTGTAAAAAATTCAATTGTCTAGCTAACACGGTTCCTGAGATACAGCTGACAGACATACGGACAGACGGACAGCGAAGTCTTAGTAATAGGGTCCCGTTTTTACGCTTTGGGTACGGAAACCTAATAAAAGCACACTTTTTCCATCGAGGAATCATTTTCTTATAAACTTCGGTTCCCGTGTTGATATATTTTCGAGAATGGATGGATAAGATACATTCCTATTTAACATTATCTTTATTGCCAGATAGTCTTAGATTTATATATTTTTACTAGCTGTCCCGATAGACATTGTCCTATCAAATTTCAATAATCAAATAGAAAAATAGAAAAAAGCACTTTCAGTTTTTCCCGAACTTTATACCACCCTTATCAATTAGGGGTATAAAAAATACCCTACGACCTATTCTCATACCTACTAAATGGAGACGGAGAACGGATGAGTTTGGTTACAAACTGAGACACAAAAATTTTATATAAAAAAACCGGCCAAGTGCGAGTCGGACTCGCGCACGGAGGGTTCCGTACTATTATCAAAACGGCATAAAAATCACGTTTGTTGTACGTGAGCCCCACTTAAATATTTATTTTATGCTGTTTTTAGAGAAATACATCATCTGTGAAAATTTCAACTGTCTAGCTATAACGGTTCATGAGATACAGCCCTGTGACAGACAGACGGACAGACGGACAGCGAAGTCTTAGTAATAGGGTCCCGGTTTTACCCTTTGGGTACGGAACCCTAAAAAGAAATATTGATATTCATTTACTTACCGCGTTACCTACTTATAAAGCAGGTTTCGTAAAATTCTGTAAAGTTAATGCAAAAACAAGCAGTTACCTACTTTGTTTTCCCAAGAACTACAAACGGAATGTATGTACTATGTATGTAAGTGTGTGCAATTATTAAATCGGTATGTAGGTACCTAATGTGTTTTATGTACTTTTATTTGTTCGTAATTTGGTTAAGCCAATTATGGGCTCGGCCAGTAACCAGGGGCCGTACCACAAGCTCAAAAGTGATATCAAAACAATATTACTTACGGTGCGAAAATGGCAACGCAATACCAACTCGTATCGCGTTGTCACTTTCGCACCGCGAGTAATATTGGTTTGATATTACTTTAGGACCTTATGGTAAGGCCCCTGATCGGCTAGTTGCGTAATACGACAAAATAGACAAAGTATTTCCGCGGTTCGCCATGACAGACAGACGGACGTAACGGCTCTAATGAACCTGCCAATCTGAGACTACCTTCATTAACATATTTCAAATTGAAATTAAATTAAACACAAACTGAACAACCATACATCCTACTAATATTATCGGTTAATGCGAAAGTTTGTGGCTAAATCACGCCCAAACGACCGAACGGATTTGAATATAGATAGCCTATGTCCTGGAATAACATGTAGGCTACTATTTATCTAGGTACCATGCGAGCGAAGCCGCGGGCATAGAGATGAAAGTCCACAACTTTCTCTATAGACACTGAAGTCGCCGGTCACTCGAATCATTATGTCGTAATCAATAAATACTGCATGAATTTATGTAAAAACACTTTAAATATAACATAGTTTTTTTTCTCTTACATCACGAAGTTATATACCTACTAGCCGACCCGTGACAGACGTTATCCTGTCCAAATTTCGATAATCGCATAGAGTAACGCATGTTGCTATGACGACTGATGTCAACAAGGATGTCAAATATTTTGCACACCAGCGCCATCTATACCAAAATCATCCCTTATGCGCTTTTTATCATTTTAAGGATGTTTTTCATATTTTAAAGTAGTCTATTATTTATTCTGGCAGTATATCTACATCTACAGCAAATTGCAACTTGATCCGTTTTGTTGTTTAGGCCTGATTGAGGAACAAACATACATACAAACTCACAAATTCATCCCACATTGCATTTATTATATTATTAGGATTAGGATATACCTGTGAGTTATATACCTACCCATTTTTATTCTGAAAAGCTTTTATGAATGAAGAAAATGAAAGATAGTTATAGATAGGTGCGTCCTGTCTAATTTCAATAATCCCATAAAAACAAAACTTTCAGTTTTCTCTTTAAAATGTAAGGATGGATTTAAAAGTTTTCTTTCATACAAACTGATAACTAATAACATCCTGACAATAACTACCACAACAAATGATAATACAATTTGGGTCAGTCGTTCCCAAGTCACCAAAGGAAATAGGGATTTATTTTAATAAGTATATACCTATGTTTATATACTTAGATTATGTAGATGGGTAGTTATATACTAAACCACAAAAGGCATGTTTTGTACACAATAAAATAAAAAAATAAAAAAAATAGTATCACGTCTGTAATCCCCAAGTACGGTAGACATCCTCTCAGATCTCCAGACGCTAAAATCCTTTGAAGATGTCTAGTGGGGGTAGTCAGAGGCACGTCCAAACATTATATTTGGCACATGCCCACATTTTGCAGTAGTTACTGCTTACGTTACAGCTTATGGGCTTGCAACCTGTCTCGTATGGAATGCCATACGAGACAGGTTGCAAGCCCATCGCCGCTTATAAGAATACTAACTGGTTTCCTCACGATGTTTTCCTTCACCGTTTTGAGCACGTGTTTTTGATGCGCATATAAATTTTCGAACAGAAAAATCCATTGATGCACGCCGGGATTCGAGCCCACGACCTTCAGATTGAAAGTCGAGGTACCTCTCACTTACTACACTTACTTATTATCATTCTAATTATTATTCTTATCCGGAACTCGCACGCATTTGTAGAAAACAAGTAGAAATAACTAAAATGGTCGTCCATAAAAAGAGTATATTTATAATGAGCACGCACCGGCACAGAAGGTACATTTAGTTCTGTGGCTACCCGATGCGCTCTGCTGCATTCTGTTCCGGTCTGCGCACGCGCACGGTGACGACGACGAAGTGTATCTTATCAACGTGCTACAAACGTGTATTGTGATAGAAAAGAATATAAGATCACGACTGTTATCCCCAAGCACGGTAGACATCCTCTCAGATCTACAGACACTCGGTCCATTGAAGATGACTAAAGGGGTTAGTCAGAGACGTTCAAACATTTAGCACAAGCCCACGCTTGATTTATGATGGGATGCAGAATTTGAATAAAATTTTGTAAAGTTTATTTACTAGCGGTCGAGCGCGTTGAAGTCTTTTGTAGGGAAATACCTAATACGGATTTCTCTTTCAAATTTGGCAAAAAAATATTTTATGTAAACAAATAAATAAATATTGGTGGACATTAATCACATATCGCCATCTATCCCAAAACTTGTATTATTAGCAAAGCTTGTATTATGGGAACCAGGTAACTGGTAGTCTTTCTGTCGTCAAAGTACTCACCTCATCTTATAGCTTACCTATAGGTAATGTTACTCGTAAAAGCATTGAAATAACATTAACGACAAATCGACTCGCTCAATGCAACGGTACGGTTCTATTTAATACATCTACTTCCTGACTATGCATTCAATGTCTATGGTTATACGCACATCCCATGAAGAGGGCCTAGTGTGAGTTTTGCGGTTTGCTCCATGTACACTATCTACCACACAGCCCAATAAACGCCTAATGGCTTCATTTCTTCAAACAATAATAATTCTGTCGAAACGTGTAGGTGTACGGTTCAATGTGACAGCGCGCCAAGGGGCGCAGTTTGCAAGCCCATCACCGCTATATCACAGATTCACAAATTGCGATTACCATTGCTATTTGCTATCATCGGCAAATCGTTATACTTATGAGAATATATCTGTCTTTCAAAATTAAATTATATAATTTACGTGAATTTTTAAAGTAAAATCCGGTAAATGCCGGTGAAACCTGGAAAAGTTATATAACGTTTTGCCAAACTTTTATTTTCACACAGGTCCGTGAACCAGTGGCGGATTTACCACCAGGCTGAGTAGACTGGAGCCTAGGGCGGCTGATTTTAGGGGCAGCAAATTTGGGTTAATTTTTCCATACATCTTTTTATCGTCCCACTGCAGGACAAATGCCTCCTACCTTCTACACAGGGTCACTAGCTAAATTTGGCCAATCACTTGATTTTGCCAAGGGGGGATTTTGCCTGGGGGGGGGGGGGGGTGTAATAGCCTAATGGCGGCAAGTGTGTAAATCCGCCACTGCCACGTTACACGACATTCTTAAACTCGCACTAGGCGCACGCACACATGACGACTGCATTTTGCTCATGGGAAATGTTTTATGGAAACCCATTGATGTCTGTGAGAAGCTTGGAAGAAATGAAATGTCTCCAAGCGCTAGCTATCATTATTATTTATGTCCAGTCCATGCTTGCTTGTGTAATGTGTATGGATATGCAATTATTCTTGGCTATCGATATTTTATTAACTTAGTACCTGGATGACCCAGCTTGGCTCGGTATTACATTACAGGTACATTGCCAGAACAAAAAAATTAATCTTGCTAGATCGATTTAGCCGAAAACCTCTGCATATAACGACGTTTTCCAAAAATTAATCTTGTTAGATCGATTTATCGCCGTAACAACCACTTGCATAGTAAAAAAAAAAATAGGGTCACGACTGTAATCCCCAAGTACGGTAGACATCCTCTCAGATATCTGGGCGCTTAGATCCATTGAATATGTCTAGTGGGGGTAGTCAGAGGCACGTCCAAACCTTATATTTGGCACATGCCCACATTAGCATTAGCATTCCATACGTGACAGGTTCCAAGCCCATCGCCGATTACAAGAATACTAACTGATTTCCTCACTATGTTTTCCTTCACCGTTTTAAGCGCGTGTTTTGATGCGCATATACATTTTTCGAACAGAAAAATCCATTGATGTACGCCGGAACGACCATTCGAAATTCGAACCCACGACCTTCAGATTGAAAGTCGAGGTTCCACTCGGCTAATACGATACTAAATTTCATGAAAATCGTTAGAGCCGTTTCCGAAATCCAGATTATATTATAAATATTATTTAGATATAATTTAATCCTTTGAATCAATTACTGACGAAAATCTGTAATTTATATTTTTACAACCATCTTTGCTCATCAAAGATAAACAGGATTTTAAAAACAGTCGGTTGCTTATTGCTTCAAAGTTAAATTTAAATTCAAAAGGCATTTATTTTTATAAAATCACAAGGATCACTTTGAAACATCTTAGGAGCTAGGTGAAGCTACGCCTGTTCCTCGCGACCATTGTCTAGAAGAATCAGGCAACAAACACGGCTTGGGGCCTATCTTTTTAGGGTTCCGTACCCAAAGGGTAAGAACGGGACCCTGTCGTTCTGTCTGTCTGTCACAGGGCTGTATCTCATGAACCGTGATAGCTAGACTGATAATTTTTTTACAGATTATGTATTTATATTGCCGCTATAAGAACAAATACTAAAAACAGATTAAAATAAATATTTAAGTAGGGCTCCCATACAACAAACATATTTTTTTATAGATATCGATACGGAACCCTTCGTGCGCGAGTTTTTATAATCCTTTCCCTAATGCTATGTAGAGCTTCAGTGTGGTGCTTACTTTATAAACGTAGGTAAGTACTTACCTACTTATCTTATCAAATACAATTGACGATGCAATAAAATCTTGACAGGGTAATTAACAGTTTTATTTTAAGAGACAATATACCTATAAATAACGAATTATTACTTCCCAAACATAATTGTTGATATAAAAACCTTTACGATCTACAAATAAAATACCTGCTAATTATACTTACTTCCACTTTCTGTAGTAGCCTCACTGAGGTTCATAAATTGAATTATTTTGAATACATTTTCTTTTTAGGGTTCCGTACCCAAAGGGTAAAAACGGGACCCTATTACTTAGACTTCGCTGTCCATCTGTCTGTCACAGGACTGTATCTCATGAACTGTGATAGCTAGACGGTTGAAATTTTCACAGTTTATGTAGGTATATCTGTTACCGCTATAACAATAAATACTCGAAATAGAATAAAATAAATATTTAAGAGAGGCTTCCATGCAACAAACGTGTTTTATTTTTGACGTTTTTTATTAATAATGGTACGGAAACCTTTGTGCGCGAGTCTGACTCGCACTTGGCCGGTTTTTAATTTTGATTATTAAAAATTGTTTTCTCTATTTAATATATACTAGCGACCCGCCCCGGCTTCGCACGGGTAGCATGTTATTATACATATAAACCTTCCTCCTGAATCACTCTATCTATTAAAAAAACCGCATCAAAATCCGTTGTGTAGTTTTAAAGATATAACGCGTAAAACATACATACGCGGGAAGCGGAAAGCGACTTTGCTTTATACTATGTAGTGATTTTTAATACCTACTTTAGTTGAGAAGACTGTAAACTCGTTGATGGTAGGCTGGTTACCGCGATACAGGCTTGCACCACAGACAATCTTTTATTTTATATTCTGTACCATAAATACCTACGCTTTAAAAGATAATTTAACTAATCATGTTTAGATAAGTTCCTTCTTATAGTTAAAAAAGTATCTTCTTAAAAGTAGCTTCTTATAGTTCTTTTTTTTCTCGTCAGTGAACACAATTTTCTACTTAACATCCCTTAGTAAAAATACACTCGGCTTTTCCCGAATTTCACATTTTTTCTGGCAAAATCACGTGGTTTTGATACAGTGGTTTTGCTTTTATGTACTTAAATAAAAAGTATTTGATATTCCACGGCATAGGCTATATGTATATACCAAGTTTCATCAAAATCCGTTTGTCGTGATTGAGGCACAAACATCCAAAAAACCTTACAAACTCCCGGATAAATAATATTATTAAGATTAGAAGCGTTTTCTACGTCGTTCTAGAAAGTTATGCTTTATCCATCACACACAGACTTAACATAAACCACAAGGTTAGGTCAACCTTACGCTAGAAATATGGCTAGCAGAGAACCGGATTTCAGATCAAGATATTTATTTCCAAAATAAAAAAAATAAGATTATTATATAGTATTCCTCCAAGAACGGTAGACATCCTCTCAGATCTCCAGGCACTCATATCTTTGCAGACGTCTAAAGGTCTAAAGGTTAGTCAGAGGCACATCCAAACATTGCATTTGGCACCTGCCCACATTTTGCAGTAGTTAGCATTCCACACGTGACAGGTTACAAGCCCGTCGCCACTTTACAAGAGTACTAACTGGTTTCCTCATAATGTTTTCCTTCACTTTTTTTGTGTTACAGAAATGAGACAAAAAACGAATTGTCTCACAAAGTTTTATGATAATACATCAATGATGATCGGAGTAGGTAGGTATAATTAAATAGAGAAAGTTGTTGCGATCAGTATCTTTTAATTGCCACGGACAACGGCCCACGGTGACGATAGCGAGAGAAACTACTCCTTTTACTATATTAGCTGGTCACCCTGGCTACACACAGGTCCGATTCTCTAGAAAACTAGCATCCGCCCACAACTTCGCTTGTAGGAGTCGTTGGAAAAGTCTATGCTCGTCACGGACTATATATGTTCCAAGTTTCATTCAAATCGGTTGGCTTATTAAACAACAAACACAAGCTTTCCCATTTTTAATTGTAGGATAACTAGACATTTTATCTGGATAGCAAGCGATAAGCAAGCGAAGCTGCGTGTGAAAGCCAGTCATAATATAATATAGTCTACTAGCTGCTCGCCCCGGCTTCGCACGTGTGGTACCTGGATAAAAAGTCTACCGATTTTGTGCAAACTTCACATAAACCATCTACTAAAAAGTCCTAACATAGCCTAAACATTTGGTTTGGATAGGTGAGCCCGTTCTTGTTTTATAAAATTACAACGAAAAGTGGCATTGATTTTTATATATATAGATTTATAGCATTCGGAGATAGCTTAGCTTTCGATAAGGGCAATAACTTTCAGAATCGGTTGTTTCCGGAGATTGGTGATATTAACCAAAAGTTAAAGTTGAAAAAAAAACAAAGGTCACTTTTAAAAATCTTATGAGCTAAAAGTGAAGCTATGCCTTCTAACCCTCGTATTCATGAACGACACTATGAGAACACGTACCCACAGTGGACGAAATCTTTTTTCGTAAAAATCACTTTATGTGTTGAGCGGCACTATGGCGCACGCTACCGTGTGCCTTTAGAGCTCAACTTTGGCTAGAGGCACACGACAATGTGCCTCTAGTCACACTATGCAGTGTCGCACAACACTTAAAAGGATTTTTATGAAAAAAGATTTCGTCCACTGTGGGTGCGTGTTCTCATAGTGTCGTTCTTGAATATGAGGGTTACTATGCCTCCCGACCCGCTTAGGGTGAGTTTTTTTCTTCCTTCCTTTTCCTTCGTTTCTTCACCTACGCGGAGCTGTGTGGAGCGGACCAATGGCAGCACTCAAATATTCGAGTTTGAAAATGTCAAGCGCTGTCATTGGTCCGTTCTTCGCAAAGCTCCGAGGCGAAAACTCACCACCGTTTTGACACAATTGCTTGTTCGTCTAGTGGCCTGTGTTGTCGTTGGTCATTGGAGTCCCCCTGTCATGTGTCATCCCATAGTCTGAATATGAATTGATGGTTATATTTCAATTTCAGCTAAAGGGACGGATGAAAAAAGAGTGCACTCGGCGGATGCGAATGTTGTAAAGGATGTGTGGAGTGAATAGGATTTGGAATGAGTACATCAGAGGAAGTTTGTATGTGGTGTCTGTGATGGAAAATATAAAGAGCAATAGCAATGAAGAAGGGAAGAATGTTAGTTATGAATGTGGATGGATGTAGAAGAGATGGAGATGACTGTGTGAAAGATGATATGGGTAAGAATGGAGTGAGTGATGAGTTGACGGCTGGTAGAGTGAAATGGGAGAAGAACACAATGTTGTGCCAACCTCACTTAGATATACGGTATAGATATAGGTATAGACTATACCTATTTAAAATAGTGAGAAATAGGCAAAAGAGTGCCTATGACGGCGCGACGGTGACGTATCGCGACGTGGCGCAGCATGTAGGTACCCTTGCTAAACATATGTTTTCGGCGTTTTAGAGCCCTGTCAGTCGAGGGGTTAAGTGAGATAAGGTCAGGAAGATAATGATGATGGTTATATTTCAGCAGGAGTCCGCTTCTGACGGCGTTCCTGGCGCTGTCGCTGCTCTGCCTGGCTTGCGGGAACAGCGCCGCAGTGCTGGCGGCCAGCGGCCTACAACGGGACTCCTTGCGCGCGCGGCCAACCGCCCACACCAGTTTCGATGTGAGTCATCATTTTATTTTGCTACTCATTTTTTTTTCTTCCACTGTTCATATTTGTTTGTAAGCTTGACTTGTTTGTAAACTATGACAAAAATGAAAAATTTCGAATAATCGTGATTTTTTCGGAAAATTCGAAAAAATCACGATTTACGACTGTAATCTTCAAGTACGGTAGACATTTTCTTAGATCTCCAGGCGCTTAGAACCTTAAAGATGTCTAATTGGGACGACCTTTTGACTGAAAGTCGCGGTACCTCCCACTCGACCAACACGACTTTTAAAGTACATATGTCAGTCTAAGGACAATTCAAAATCATACTGCACCATTTACCAGACAACAAAGGTACTTATCACTTCTACCCACCGGTAGATTGTGATTGCTATGTTAAAGTATTCCTGCATTCCGATCCATATTTTGATATCTTACTTGTGGGTTGGTTGGTAATGCATTGCTGCCTACACTGCAACACTGCAATTTAGATTTCATCTATCTATGTGTACCTAAGCGTCACCGACAGATTACACCCTGCATATTAGAAGATCTAAATTCAAACCATCCCACAAGCAAATTAAGCAAATGCTTAGACTATCTCTTGGCTTGGGGGTACCAAAAACACGTGTGTCTCGTCGGAGAGCTCCCTAAAATAATAACTTAACGCACGGGTTTAATACATATAAACCTTCCTCCTGAATTACTCTATCTATTAAAATACGGAACCCTAAAAACCGTATAAAATCCGTTGTGTAGTTTTAAAGATATAAGCAAACATACATACAGACGAGGGAAGCGGAAAGCGATTTTGCTTTATACTATGTAGTGATGAATGGAAAATCGGGCGTTTTTGGATTCCGTACCCAAAGGGTAAAATCGGAACCCTATTAGGTACTAAGACTTCGCAGTCGGACGGACTGTCTGTCACATGGCTGTATCTCATGAACCGTGTTAGCTAGACAGTTGAAATTTTCACAGATTATGTATTTCGGTTGCTGCTATAACAACAAATACTAAAAACAGAATAAAATAAATATTCTATACATACTCCCATACAACAAACGTGATTTTTTTTGCCGTTTTTATAGATAATGGCACGGAACCCTTCGTGCGCGAGTCTGACTTGGCCGGTTTTTTTTAATCTTTGATGTTTTGTAAAGTACGTAGAGTGTTTTATCACTAAGCCTATTTCTCGGTTGTCAATAATCCAATCCATTTATATCAATATCGCAGAATATTGCTAATATTCAATTTATAATGCACCAGTAACCGCGGTTTCACAAGCTACACTTGCATAAAATATAAATGTTGCCGGTTGCTGCAGCCTGTGGCCTATACGACCTTTTTAGGGTTTCGTCTCTATAAGAAACCCTTATGTTTCGCCATGTCAGTCCGTCCGTCTGTCCGTAGCTTAGCTCAGAGACTATATTAGTGCTAGAAAGCTGTAATTTGGCATGTATATTGTATATGTATACATATTAGTAATGTCAACAAAGTCGTAGAATAAAATCTTGAAAAATATTTTTTTTAGGGTACCTAAAACACCTATGTTTATTTTTTTTCTCGCGTACCCCATAAGGTGAAACGAGTCCCCCCCCCCGGTTTTTATATAGATACCTCGTCACGATGACTCAATAACGTAAGATAGCAGGTTTCAGTAGACCTGGGCGCGTGAGTGGGATCCGGGATCCGTGAGTGGGATCTTATCACATCACCACTATCATGATTAGTAAGCATATCTATTGTTTCTTTACATGGGTCTCATAACGTAATAACGTGGCTACAGTTTTTTGCCTTAGGTTAAGCAGGTCGTCTGGAAGAAATAGTTTAATCTATAAGACCGCCTATTGTAAAATACATATTTGTAATTGCTTACATTGTGTTACACTAAAGAACATTTAATTTAATTTCAATTTGTTTTCCCTACGTATCAAGTAAGTTACAATAGCCATGATCACAAAAAAAATAGGTCCACGACTGTAATCCCCAACTACGGTAGACAAAGACATCCTCTCAGATCTCCAGGCACTCGAATCCTTGAAGATATCAAAGGGGCACGTCCAAACATTATATTTGTCACAATACCCACATTTTGCAATAGTTAGCATTCCACACGTGACAGGTTGCAAGTCCATCGCCGCTTATAAGAATATTGACTAGTTTCCTCACGATGTTTTCCTCTATCGTTTTTTTTTTCAACCTGATGGTTCCACATAAAAACCATAAAGCAATTTAAAACCACAAGAATTCTAATAATAGGTAACTAAGTAACTACATAATTGTATACTCAATAGCAATAATAGTAACATGTTTTGTTACAGCTAAAGATAATGTTGGTAACAATATGACTTTTCACGTACCTACACTCCGTTACCGACAAAACGTTCATTGGGCAATATAATTGGGTAATATAATTATCTATGAAAACAGCAAATCGTAAATACTTACAGTACGTGGCACGTACCAATGCACCATTGGTTATCCATCACTTCGTTTTAGTAACTTTTATTTCACTGTTACCTAATGTTTTCATCATACCAATAATGTTGTAGAAAACATAGTAATTTCTTGTAACATCTAATACAAAGAAAAGGTAACTAACAAACACGAGTTACTTTTGCATATTTTTTTTTTAATCTAATACATCGTGGGCAATAAATATAATTAAAGCAATTTCGCTCTTATTCCTTTACGTTAAAGTCTAAATTAAAGTAGGTGGCGATTATGTTGTTTCTATTTTACAATTTGGGAATATGAGGATCGTGTTCAAACACGTATTACGTTAAAGTCTCAATTCGCGTAACTTCGGGATGACAGTTTTAAAACGTAGGCTAGTTTTATGTAATTTAACGGTTTTTTACGTAAATTTAGTCAGCATATAAAAAGGTGCTGACTAAAGTGAAATTTTGACTTTCTTTTTTTTTTTTATTTAAACTTTAACGTAATAGAAAAAGAGCGAAATTGTTTTAATTTTATTTTAGGAAATTTTAGGATTAGCTAGGTGATAACAGAATCGACACCAATGAAATACCGAGAAAAGCTCGGTCATTCAGGTACTATTAATAAAGTATCAATAATTTTAAGGCTGTCTTAAAATAAAATTGCAACCCAGCTGTGAGCGAACTAACATCACGAAGGGTAAATATTTATATGTATATGCTTTAGGCGCGTTACTGTGTATTCGTGACTGGTAGAACATTCAAGTATCATTAGGTACATACTATTATTATGTGATGCCCATAAAGAACCCACAGTGATGATGGTCCTTGACCGCTTGCGTAGATTACAGTCTGTGGACTCGACTTGTAAAGGTTCCATTCCCATGAAACTGCGATCAGCATTTTTAACAGCCGTAAAATGTTGCGCCGGCGCCGTCATAGTGAAGTTCGTTAGTGAGTCAAAGTTTAAAGTACTACCTATACTACATTTTGCAGTAGTTAGCATTCCATACGTGACTGGTAAAAAAAGTAAATAAAGGGAATAAAATAAAAATAGGCTTCAATTAATGCATAAACGATCTTTTCTTATTGAGTTTTTGCTGCATCACAAAACACTATAAAAGCACTCTTGTCTTTTATTGTCGAGTGCTTGCTAAATGATGTAAAAGCTCATTCACTTTTGTTATGGAATGGAACTAACATGAGTAAGCAGCGCAGCGGATATCCGTCTCTCTTCTCTTGTCATAATTAATACCTACATACACTCACACACATACACACACTATGGCATATTGTATAAGTGTGAAAAAGCCATTGCTTTTGCTTTAATATTTCAGCAAGAGCGAACTATTGCAAAATGTGGGTATTGTGCCAAACGTAATGATTGATAGTGCCCCTGTCTACCCTCTTGAGACATTTTCAAGATCTATCTGAGAGTAGGTATGGCTACCGTACTTAGGGATTACTAGTCGTGATCATAATAAGAGCAATAGGCCTGTACTGTAACCTTCACATGCTAACTATTTAGGTACTTGCAAAATTTGGCTGTTAGGACGTGTTTTTGACTACACCCCTTTAGACATTTCCAAGGATCTGAGAGAATGTATATCGTGCTAGCATTCTCAACATATATTTTCTTTTCTTCTTTTTATTTCTGTTATTTTGTATAGTTTATGTTTTGTTTTCTCTTTTATTCGCTCTTGATGTTGTTCAGAATTTTTTTATTCTTGTAATTAAGTACGCCTTTCTTTCTTAGGTAGGTACGTTGATAGTTTTCACATTAGTGATTATTAAAGCTCTTTAGCTAAAGTAACTATAACGACGTAGGTGTTTTAACACATACATACGTAGGGTGAGAGCGCTGGTTGTGGGCACTTTAACAACATTTTAGTTTTAAAACAAATGGTTTGTATTGAAAGAAATGATTAAAACGACGATTTTTAAACAACATAGAATAGAGGCAAAGGTTTTGTAACAGGCGATGTTTATTTATTAATATTTATATAGATAAAACGCATCACAACTGTCACTAATCAAAATGGACCATAGACAAAGAATTGTATTAACTATAAACTTTAAACAAGTTTGTTAGCTATGCATAGTAATTGACTGCAAAAATTAAAAATGACCAAAGCCGTGGTAGTCACCACAACCGGTTCTATGACCCTACCTACATCTCATTCACATGATGTTTAATCACCAGAGGTGGCCATTTGCAATTAGACACGATGTTGGGTCGGGTGGTTGCCTTTCAGACCTCGTGCAAGTGTATTGCGAGACGTGTTACATACCTACCTTCACTACTAAGGATATAATAGGAAATAGGATCACGACTGTAATCCACAAGTACAGTAGACATCCTCTCAGACTTCCAGGTTTAGATGTTCAAGGGGTCAGAGGCACGCCAAACTTTTTGCACATAGACGCGCACGTGACAGGTTGCAAGCCCGTCGCCGCTTACAAGAATACTAACTGGTATCTTCACGATGAGCACATAGGAGTGAGTGTCGTACCAAATAAGTCAAAAAGGATTAGATTCTAAAAAAAAAATGGTTCATCATTTTTATCCGGGTATCACAAGCATAGCCGCTGGCGGAAGGTAGTGTTACTTATATAAACAAAATTGTACAGGGGCTCCCAGTCGCTGATTGCTCTTTTTCGAAACGAAAAAAGAAATACTTCTGAACAAGCCACTCCTATTTTTATAAGTATATTACTTCAGGTTCCTACCTAGATTTCTATTAAGCTGAAAACATAATAGCAGAAACTTTTCACGATAAAGATATTATTTCAAAATGATACGTTTTAGAATTTATGATCGAAATATTTTATATACCTACTATTAAAATCAACTTGTGATTTATTGTTAAAGATAGGTAATATGTAGATCTAGATTTCTATTAGAGTAGATTTTTGATAAGTAATTATACATAATTTATATCATTAATTTATTCGAAAAGCTAAGGCGTACCGCGCGCCGACGTGTGTTTGTCGTCATTGCAGCGGTCGGTAGGATTATTTATCGAAGTGATTAAAGATGGGTACATCTTTATTCACATATACTATACATTATAAAATAGGAGATGTGGCTTGTTCACAAGTATTTCTTTTTTCGTTTCGAACAAAAATAATCGTCGACTGGCAGCGTCTTAAGGCGAGTAATTAATGTGTTTGATGAATTCAGAATCGTTTTTTCTCAATAACCGCAGAACATACAGTTTTGTTTTTATGACAAAGATAATTAAATCTAGATTAATAAAAGAACAGAAACACGATTGGTGAAACTTTTCTCGATAGATTTATTTTCCAAAGTTTGCTCTTCAAAAACACTAGTTTCGTTTTTAATCAAAACTATGAATAGCTAAACAGTTCACTTTTATATAATTCGTTAGAAATCATACTAGCTACTTAAATTAAAGACAATTTCTTTTTAAGTTTACTGGTTTTCAAGATAATGCAGTTTTATCACCTTTTCCGTCTTATCCGGGTAGACTCAGCCCATATAAAAAGTCAAAAATTTCACTTACCACCTTAACTTTTTTTTTAGGTTGACTAAATATCGGAAAGTATATTTTGAAAGCTATCGGATGTCGGTTGCAACATATTTCCAACGTTGAATGCTGAAACTTGACTGTAACCGTTCAATTATTCATGATCGGACGCTTCAATGGGCAAAAGGAAACGGCTTAATACTTACAAAGTTGTTAATAAGTAACAAATAAAAATTGTACACAACCTAACCTAGCTACGTAGCTACCGAAGAACACCAAGAAAGGCGTCAGTTAGAATTTTCCTTTGTATAATTGGTACGAATGAGAATAGGTCGTATAGGGTCGATAAGGGTGGCATAAAGTTCGGGAAAAACTGAAAGTGTTTTTTTCTGTGGTATTATTGAAATTTGACAGGACAACGTCCGTCGAGACAGCTAGTAAATAAATAAATACATATAAGCTAAGCTAAAGCTTGTACAAGCTGGTAAATAACTGATAGAATTATTTATATACTTTTTTTTTTGTTGTAAATATATACCTACATTATGATACATTACTCAACCCAGACATATGGGTGGCTGGGGATCGAACCCACAACCTACAGCGCTGAAGGCAGAGATACTATTAAACTGAGCTGTGAGGCCGTCAACTCTGGCCAAATTCCATTGCGTAATAGTCCCATCTCCAAATAAAGTGTTGAAACCATATTCAGCGTAGCTTAGGTACCAACAAAGAAGCAATTCGCAAATCTCATTATAATTGAGGGGTCTTGGGTCATTGCCCCGCAAATGCTGCGATGCAATGAAGATGCAGTTACGGCTATTTAGACTAAACAAATTGCAGGTTAATTTGTAGTAACTGTTAGCAAAAGTGTTAAATTCGAATGTTGAACGGAATGAGGACACTTGTTGAGTTCCTAATTTTCTATGGAACCTAACCACGATAGCATTAAACCTATTAGATCTTTGGAGATGTCTAAAGGGGGTAGTCAGAGGTATACGAACTGGTTTCCTCACGACGTTTCCCTTCACCACAATGATTGGATTTTCCTTTATTGTTCGTAGGCACATACCTACTGATCCTATAGGTAGAATCGCTGCGGAAAACTGATGCTTTACACAATTCAATGTCCATAACTGACTAAGCCATTTGTTACAGGATGAGATGCAAGCCTGGACGCCTGTCCTCACTAACATCGCGCTTCTCATCATCGCCACATTACACTGCCTCGTCTGCGTGGTCACCATCTATCACCTCTCAAAACGGATCTGTCCCTGCTTCAAGCCGAAGCAGGCCTTCGACCACAATCAGTTCGACCCTGGCTTCAAAGCCGTACCCTTCGTGGTGCATGTGGATGAAGGGAAGAAGGGACATGATGTGGAGAGGATGAGGAACCACGAGCTCTGCAAGGATCTGGAAGTAAAGCTGCAGGGAGAGGCCATAAGGAAAAAGAAGGTGATACTTACATAGTTATTATACACCTATGATTTATTAACATATTTAAAGTCGTTGCTGAGAATACAATTTAAAAAACAGGCCAAGTGCGAGACTGTAAAAAACGGCAAAAAAACACGTTTGTGGAGCCCTACAAACGTTTATTTTATTCTGTTTTTAGTATTTGTTGTTATAGCGGCAAAAGAAATACATCATCTGTGAAAATTTGGCTAGACAGACAGACAGACAGACAGACAGACGGACAGCGAAGTCTTAGTAATAGGGTAGCGTTTTTATCCTTTGGGTACGGAACCCTAAACAGTAGTATTAATTGTCTAGTTCCCATAGTACAGCTTTGCTTAGTTTGGGGATAGACGCCGCTGTGTGAAATGTCCAACAATATTTATTTATTAAGTTTATTTTTTATTTCATAGTCTAGTAGGAATCCCTATTGGTACCATCAAGTAGATATTTACTCTCGTAGGTTGCATCACTCTCCGAATTCAACCCCTCTTATTTTACTCTCTAGTAGATCCTAAGCTTAGTTTATATCCAGCAGGATGAGAGCGGCGAGTTCGATAGCGCCAACAGTAAAGAGAAGCTAGTCACGAGGTGGCTGGGGAGACACAACACCCCGGCACCAACAGGCGCGCAGACACGCGCGCGTCGAGGAGTCCGCAAGCAGAGGCCCATGCCGCCTGTGGTGCTGTTGCCGCACGGGAGACCACACCCTGCCAGCACGGTCAGTATAATAATAATATTAATAAGCCATTTATTGCCAAAATTAAATATAGAATACAAAAATTTATAACACAAAGTAGAACATATTAGAAAAAATAAAATTATGATTATTACAAATTTACGAGTAAGTAAATAAATAAAATAAAATTTTATAAATTAATTCACTATAAAAATTCACTTCACTCATTGAACAAGTTAAGTCTTACAATTATTATTTTTTAAATTCGGGTACCCATCTTCGGGTAAAGGCCTCCTCCATCCATCGCCACAGACTCCTGTCTTCGGCGTGTCTAGTCCAGGTAGAGCCGGCAACGTCCTCGATATCGTCTCGCCAGCGGCGGAGCGGGCGCCCGCGCGCTCGGCGATCCGACCGTGGGTACCAGTGCACGGTCAGTACCAGCTCTAAAACATGGTATACTTCCAGCCTCCCTCCATCGCTGACGTCTGACAAAACGACCCAAAGACCATAATTATTTCCTACCGCCAAAGACTGCTGGGGAATGGTTTCTTACAGGCATAGGAAGCGGATCAATGACAGCTTGAAATTTTGAGTTTGAAAATATCGAGCGCACTTTGATAAACCACTACGGACGTCAATAACGACGTCAGCGAAAGAGGAAGGCCTAAAGATCTACGGAGCCCCAAGATCCTGAATAAGATCTTTATAACGTTTGTTGAGACATTCTACAGAAAATGATATAGATAGGTATGACGAGCCGTATTTCTTTTGAACAAATTTTGATTGCTATCAGTCGGCTTACAAAACTTCGGTACACACATTTTGACAATGGTCAACTTACATAAACGCAGTTTCGATATCTTTTGAAGCACCCAACGCCTTCCTATTGCGTGGTGTCACGCTCTCACCGCTGACCCGACCTGGGGTTAGGCAGGCGACACGACAAACGTGACCATTAGATAGATAGGTACATGATTGGTTATCCGAATGAAATTTTTCACACGGGGCTTATTAATGCAGCCTTGTAAACATAGGCAAAGTGATTAATTTAATACCCATTTTCTATCCGTCTAAAAAAAAAAAAAAGTGTGTGTGTGTCAGCTACGACGCACGATTGGAGTTTACTCCTTACGAACGATAATTATGATATATATCGAATAGAAAAAAAACCGGCCAAGTGCGAGTCGGACTCGCGCACGAAGGGTTATCAAAACGGCAAAAAAATCACGTTTGTTGTACGTCTCACTTAAATATTTATTTTATGCTGATTTTAGAGAAATACATCATCTTTTACTTTCAAAACTTTCGTGAGTTGTACTACACATTATTACAACAACGGGAAATTACTCACGTAAATGATAAATTGTCAATGAGGACACCGACAATGTTTCGATTCATCTAGATTGACAATTTATCATTTACGTGAGTAATTTCCCGTTGTTGTAATAATGTGAAATACATCATCTGTGAAAATTTCAACTGTCTAGCTATCACGGTTCACGAGATACAGCCTGGTAACAGACAGACGGACAGCGGTGTCTTAGTAGTCCCGTTTTTTACCCTTTAGATACGGAACCCTAGAAACATAAAAAATAATTCATAATATCTCGTAACCTACCTATTTACCTAACTACGTAGTTAGCATTCCACACGTGACAGGATGCAATCCCGTCGCCGCTTTCAAGAATACTAACAGGTTTCCTCACGATGTTTTCCTTCACTGTTATAAACACGTGTAACGCGCATATAGGTACATTTTTCGAACAGAAATATCCATTGATGCACGGCCAGGATTCGAACTCGAAATTAATTGGAAATTAATAATATCTACCTAGGTACCTATTTACCTAACTACATGAATTCAATAATTCAATTTCAAACTTTTAATTCGATCATGTGATTGTGAAGTACCACCTATTTACCGACTTACTTTACCGATAGTGGTAAAATAGCGCCACCTGCCAGCGGAATCGCAAACCTCTTTCATCTTACCTCTCAAACCCCGAGCGGTCGCATGAGACCGCGAAAAGTACCTATAATACGTAGTAACATCAAATGAAACTAGATGGCGCTGGAATGCAAAAATCAAGTTTGTTGTATGGGAGCCCCCCTTAAATATTTATTTTATTCTGTTTTTAGTATTTGTTGTTCGAGCAGCAATAGAAATACATAATCTGTGAAAATTTCAACTGTCTAGCTATCATGGTTCATGAGATACAGCCCTGTGACAGACAGACAGACGGACAGACGGACAGACAGACGGACAGCGAAGTCTTAGTAATAGGGTTCCGATTTTACCCTTTGGGTACGGAACCCTAAAAAGGGTAAATGAACGCATCTGCTAAAATGATAAGAGAAACAAACATAATATATCTGTAATTATTCGGATTATTTATATTACTTCAATAAAGCGTATTACATAAAGTATGTTACAAAAAAATAGTTCTTAGTTCATGCATTGAACTATCGTAATTTGCATTCATCTAGTTCAGGTGGTCAACAGAGATGATTTTGTTAGGCGTTCTTTTATCTTTCCAAGTTCATCGAACTAAAATAAATAGGATCGCGACTGTAATCCTCAGGTACGGTAGGCAGGCTCGACATCCTCTCGGATTTCCAGGCGCTCAGATCTTTGAAGATGGGTTAGTCAGAGGCACGTCCAAACAGATAAGTAGTTAGGTAGTTTTGGTATGGTCAGTGTTTAATTTAATTTTGGTGGTTTATCGCCACAAATACAGATGTTCCTGCACTAGGCTCACTCAGTGTACCTACTTACTAGGTAGGTACCTACCTACTTACTTAATTTGGTTTGGATTTAAACGGTTAGTAGTACCATACCACACAACCAATGTAACATAATACAATTCTCAAATTGTGTAGACGAAACTCAACCTTATTACTCTAGTTTTAAAGTGTTCGAAACTTGCTTTCATAGGTCAAAGTATAGTGAACGATATTCCAGCTATTCGCTAATAATATCTTCATCTCGCCTACGCGCTTGAAAGTTAGCGCGCTAGAGAGGGATGCCATAATTATTATTAATTTTAGGTTTCATTATTTTACGTTTTATTCGCATAAAAGCATGTACAAAAAGATAACAAAGTCAAAATATCATTAACGTTAAAAACGTAATTTTCATTTTGAGATTACGCTAATTTAGACTTTAACATAATAGTAATAAGAGCGATCGTTTATTATATTTTTCATTCAAGTGTTGTTTTCTATGAGATACGCTGTGTAATGTATTCTATCTCATTCTTTTACACGTTCAATCCTACAGATATATATGTTTGTCTCTTTCTACGTAACGCCTCAACTTTTGGTGTTTCACTTGATTTTACTCCCCATAAAATTTCCGTACCGGGCCTTATAACTCAAATCGTTTCTTAAGGAGTAAACTCCAAAAAAAATTTCATTGAGGTATTTTTCACGCCTGTTCCTCGCAACCAAGCCTAGAAGTAGGCAACATACCCCTAGGAATCCGTTTCATTTAGATGCATATTTGCAAACCTGGGTTTACCTTGATAATTGTAGACTAATAAAAAACCAGTACTTACAGTATGATCGCAAAAATAGTTTTGTTACTGCATAAGGTTGAAAATTGTCTGTCGCGCAGTCTAACTCTTGGGCTCCGACTTCACGTTTGCCTAGATCCGCCTACCGCTCTATACCTGTCAGTTACAAAATCAATCAAGTTCTAATTACCTACGTTTTCGCTAGCTACACTACCACACCTCAAATACCGAGACCTGTATGTAAAAAAACCGGCCAAGTGCGAGTCGGACTCGCGCACGAAGGGTTTCGTACCATTATCAATCTATATCATATGAAAAACGACAAAAAATCACGTTTGCTGTATGGGCGCCACACTTAAATATTTATTTTATTCTGTTTTTAGTATTTGCTGTTATAGCGGCTACAGAAATACATCATCTTTGAAAATTTAAACTGTCTAGCTATCACGATGCATGAAATACAACGTAGTCTTAGTAATAGGGTCCCGTTTTTACCCTTTGGGTACGGAACCCTAAAAACCGATGCATTACATAATGTGTTACTTAAACATAAACATGTTTGTATAGGTTTACATGTGTTCCGCATGCTGCCTTCCTGTAACGAAAGATGGACACGACATACATAGGTACTACCTACATGCTACTTTATATGATTAATATAAATTGCTTTCTCTTTTATCGATTGTTCTAGACTAGAAACAAAAGTCTGGTAGGAGTTAAGGTATTTAAGTAAGTGAATACTATTATACTAAAATTGGAAAGTTTCCAAAGATGTTTGTGCCTCAATATCTCCCAAAAGACCAAACGGGTTTAGATGAAACTTGGAGTTTACGTACATAGCATTATGTCCTAGAAAAGTTTTTATCCAGGTATCACCCGGGCGAAACCGCGGGCAGAAGCTTTTAAATTATTAATAACACCCGACAGTCACATGCTAGTCGTATCTCTCTCACTAGAAGGGGTATCGGAAACTATGAGTATGTAATTATAAAATTACATCACTCTGTAGTACCTTCTCTACTCACAAATATTTGTAGAACTTGAAATAACAAAGGATTTTTACAAGCTTTTATTTAACTTGCAATGTATGTATGTATGTAACTATGTTTGTTCGGGGGAAATCTTGCAACTCAATTTTGAAACAGTTATCTGAAAGTATCAATAATATTATTATAAGTATTTATAAGTAGTAATTTCAGTTATCAGTATAAGCTGAAATTTTCTATACTTTCGTAACTCCGGTGATAATGCAATAATATGGTATAACAGCGAGCTGATCTGATGATGGAGTCTCTGGTGGATGAATGGAACTCCTTAGTAAATACTTCGATTGAGTAAAAACTTTGCATACTTGTCAAGTTGTCAAGTTCAGATGACATGTTACATGATGTGACGGGTGAAATCGCGCTGGTGCTCGATGGTTTTACAAAAGCTAAGAAAGAAAAAGAATAGTATAAAGAAAGAAAAATATTTTTCAACAGAAAACTTAATAACAGAATAGTTCTTTTTAAAATTGCAATCTTTTCTAGAACACGCGCCGAAGACGAGTCACGATTCTCACGAAGTATTTCACCAATCCACGGTTTAGTATTCAGAAGACCAGCTCACGCGTTCCACTGTAATATATTTGTGTGCTGAATAAAGGTGCTATACTTGTTCTTACCGGAGCTACTGTTTTGTCCCAAAACCGAGGCGAAAGTAAATCTTCACCAAGTTTTGAGGCCGAGCAGCCAAGACTAGGGTTAACTAACGAAACTGAATGGATTTGATGATGAAGTATATATATATAATACTAGCGACCCGCCCCGGCTTCGCACGGGTTTAATACATATAAACTTTCCTCCTGAATCACTCTATCTATTAAAAAAAACCGCATCAAAATCCGTTGTGTAGTTTTAAAGATATAAGCAAACATATATACAGACGCGGGAAGCGGAAAGCGACTTTGCTTTATACTATGTAGTGATACACACATAACACATACAACACGCCTGTTTCCCAGAGAGGTAGGCAGAGGCCACGGCTTTCCACTTACCACGTAAAAAATTAATATAACAATGAAGAAATTAAATAGGATTACGACAGTACCTAATTCCTAAGCTTGATTCTCCAGGCGCTGTGATCTTTGAGGATATAAGGGTAGCAGGCACTTCTGAACCGTTTGATTCTAAATGTATAACTAAGGTGCTAAAATTTAATAAAGTCTCATTAGAAGGCGGGTATAGGCGTGTTATTAATTGAAAAATGCATCATCTTAACCAATAAGATAATTCAAAACCAGTCACGGTGAAGAGTCACGAGCGTAGTCCAAATAGAACGGCCAGTTCACTTCATAAATGAAGTCAAAGTCAAAGACAATAGTAATGGTCTGTCTAATCTCGCAAAACTGCGCTGCGATTGCTCCCGATGCCGTTCACCGCGCATTGAAATATATACCTTACTAGCCGACCCGTGACAGACGTTGTCCTGTCAAATTTCAATAATTGTTTGACAGCAAAATCCCCATTTATAAAATGATCCGCCATCTATTGAATTCATTTGTTACAAAAAATGTGATAAATGAAGAACCGCTCTACCGATTTTGTGCAAACTTCACATAAACCATCTACTAAATAGTCCGAACAAAGCCTAAACATTTGGTTTGGATAGGTGAGCCCGTTCTTGAGTTATAAAATTACAACGAAAAGTGGCATTGATTTTTATATACATATATAGATTTCGATTAGATAACTATTCAATTCGATTGATAAATTTTAAATCCGTCCGCCACTGTGCGCCAACCATAAAGTTATTTATTTCAATAAAATCACAAAGATCAGTTTGAAAAGTCTTAGGCGCTAGGTGAAGTTACGCCTGTTCCTCGACCAAGCCTAGAAGAATCAGTTAAAACTCAGCATAGTTACCTAGGTACGCAGGACCTATGGCCACATATCGAAACCTAATCGGAGAAAGTTCCGTGGCACCACACAATTTTAGTTCCAAAATGCTGTTACTAAGGAGTGTTTGTAGTGAGTTAGCTGTTTGTTTTGATCTGTCCCGAGTGCAGCGGTCTATGAGAGCGGAACGCGTAAACTCTGGCAAAAAGCCTAGCGCGCCGCTATGCGCCTGCGCCGGCTACGAGGAAGCGGTAATGAACCATTATGGATGGATTATGGATTATGATTATGAACGATTAACATAGCTACAGCAGGTATTCCGAATTTAGTTCAAATTACTACATAACGAGGGAAAACAGAGGGGAAAACCACTCTAAGGGTGCCTTCAGATTAGACGCTTGAAGAAGCACCACAGAGCCAGCATACGTAAAAAAACAGGTGCTAAAATCATTAATTAATTCATGAGGTATGATGATTTTTAATCGACTTCAAAACGGAGGAGGTTATCAATCTGTATGTTTTTTTCCGGCGTGACGTGAACAGAATTACAAAATTATTTGTTTTTAATGAAAGCCTATATTTCCGAGGTGGTCCCATTACCACCAAGTCAGCATCTGATGATGGTCCCATCGTTTTGTCGTTTAGGCCTGATTGAGGAACAAACATACATACAAACTCACAAACTTTCGCATTTATAATATTATTAGGATATACCTATTCTCATAGCTATAAAAATCATAGATTTTAGAGAATAACAATTTCATAGTAACAATTAATCTATGTAATGTAACTAAATTGCTTTCAAAGCCCTAATAAGCCATGATAATTGTATATTTTTACGAAATAAGCCAGCTGTCTGCAGGCGACAATGTTTGCGTGCACACAAAACTAAGTGTACAGAGTATGTGTGCTTATTACTGCGAAGGGGCATGGCAGGGGCAAGGGGCAACGCATACGCATGGTATGTGTGCCAAGGATGGCTCGACCAATCGATTGTTCACACTCACAGTCACCTGTCACCATTAGAACCTTCTCGTTTAAGTCGTGCTTAGAAAAATATCGCTTAATTTGACTTGTCTCTTGTTTTATGAGTAGAAAGTAGGTAAAATACTTCGACCAATCAAAAGTAGGTAAGGAACTATTAGTCTTAGGGCCTGTTTCACCATCTTCAAGTAAAGTCCTAAGTAACCTATTGACATTTGATAGTTTTGACACTTTCATACATTAATTTAGCACTAACTGGAAAGTATCTAATCCACACTTTACTTGAAGGTGATGAAACAGGCCTTTACATTAATATAATTTAAATGGGATAACTTGGGAGTATTATCTAAACAATATCTATATATAAAAATCAATGCCTCTTTTCGTTGTAATTTTATAACTCAAGAACGGGCTCACCTATCCAAACCAAATGTTTAGGCTTTGTTCGGACTGTTTAGTAGATGGTTTATGTGAAGTTTGCACAAAATCGGTAGACTTTTTATTCAGGTACCACCCGTGCGAAGTCGGGGCGAGCAGCTAATCTAAATATATAAAAGAAAGTCGTGTTAGTTACACTATTTATAACTCAAGAACGGCTGAACCGATTTGGCTGAAAATTGGTGGAGAGGTAGCTTAGAACCAGGAGACGGACATAGGATACTTTTTATCCCGTTCCCGTGGGACGTGACATAAAACGTGGTATAACAGGGAACGGGAACTAAACACAACATTTGTTAATTCTAAAGCGATACGAAGTTCGCCGGGTCAGCTTGTACCAACTTAAATAAAACATCATCAAAATCGGATCACCAGGTAGGTAAAAGATATACGCGATCATAAAAAAAAGCAACAAAAATACATATACTGTCGAATTGAGAACCTCCTCTTTTTTAGTCGGTTAAAAATGGATTTCAACGAAGTCATCATGGATGTCATGGGACCATCATGGGATAATTTTGCAATAATAGCTGTCATTAACGCATTCAGCCCTAAATACAAGTTCATAATTCACGCTAATTATATCAATTAAACCAATTGCACATCCGCTCCTTGCGAGTACGAAGTTAGAATAGAAAACTGGATCATTTACTAAGATGCGTGTGTGCGCACTTCTTTTAGCGATCGCGGCCATTTTGTTATTTAGCTGCTAAAAAATATGGTCGGTTTCGCATTGGTTTGGGAATTTTTACTTTTTAGGGTTCCGTACGGTTTAAATCGGTACCCTGTTACTAAGACTCGCTGTCCGTCTGTCTGTCTGTCTGTCACAGGGCTGTATCTCTGATAGCTAGACAGTTGAAATTTACACAGATGATGTACCTTATTTCTGTTACCAATGCTAAAAACAAAATTAAATAAACGTTTAGTACGGAATCCTTCGTGCGCGAGTTCTACTCGCACTTTGCCCGTTCTTATTTATTATTGGTGGTATTGGAGCGAGATGAGAGTGTGATAAGCATGATGAGCTGCTGAGATTAATTTAAAATTAAGGGGCTCCCAGTCGCTGATTGCTCTTTTTCGAAACGAAAAAAGAAATACTTCTGAACAAGCCACATCTCCTATTTTTATAAGTATATTACTTCAGGTTCCTACCTAGATTTCTATTAAGCTGAAAACATAATAGCAGAAACTTTTCACGATAAAGATATTATTTCAAAATGATACGTTTTAGAATTTATGATCGAAATATTTTATATACCTACTATTAAAATCAACTTGTGATTTATTGTTAAAGATAGGTAATATGTTGATCTAGATTTCTATTAGAATAGATTTTTGATAAGTAATTATACATAATTTATATCATTAATTTATTCGAAAAGCTAAGGCGGACCACGCGCCGACGTGTGTTTGTCGTCATTGCAGCGGTCGGTAGGATTATTTATCGAAGTGATAAAAGATGGGTACATCTTTATTCACATATACTATACATTATAAAATAGGAGATGTGGCTTGTTCACAAGTATTTATTTTTTCGTTTCGAACAAAAACGATCGTCGACTGGGAGCGCCTTAACTAGTTTTTAGCTGCAACTTTGTGCGCGTACTTTGTATCCGTACAAACTTTCGTAATCGCCAAGTTAAGCTTATGTAAGATTTACACATGTACCAAACCTTTTTTTCGAACCCCTTAGTGATAAATTATTTTCTATGGTAGCAAAGATAATCACTGGTTTGAATACAATTATGTTCTAAAGTCGGCTGTTTATGTTTAGAGCTTAGCTAATAGACGTTTGGTACACACTTTATCAGTGATTCTAAATCATTACTTCCTTTTATCACCAGTCTAAAATGGTACAAAAAACCGTCCAAGTGCGAGTCGGACTCGCGTGCGAATGCTTCCGTACCATTATCTATAAAAAAAAAAACCGGCCAAGTGCGAGTCGGACTCGCGCACGAAGGGTTCCGTACCATTATCTATAAAAACGGCAAAAAAATCACGTTTGTTGTATGGGAGCCCCCCTTAAATATTTATTTTATTTTGTTTTTAGTATTTGTTGTTCGAGCAGCAATAGAAATGCATAATCTGTGAAAATTTCAACTGTCTAGCTATCACGGTTCATGAGATACAGCCCTGTGACAGACAGACGGACAGACAGACAGACGGACAGACAGACGGACAGCGAAGTCTTAGTAATAGGGTTCCGATTTTACCCTTTGGGTACGGAACCCTAAAAACGGCATAAAAATCACGTTTCTTGTACCTATGGTAAATAAAAGCATGTAATATATTATATATGTATGTAAAATGTCCAGAGCATCACTTTTTATTTTATTTTGTTTTTATTATTTGTTATAGCGGCAACAAAAATACATCATCATGACAACATCTTTTTTCGTCAGTTAATAAACGGTGAACAATGTTTTCTCCGTAATTTTAGATGGCAACAGGTACCAACCAAGGCATCTATTGTAATTCTCCGCGTGATGATAACAATGAGCGAAGGCATGGACGTAGTGAGGTACGGGCAGGGGGGTGGGGAGGGGCAGCTGCCCCCCTCTACAAGAGATAGAAGAGCGGTCGGTCACTGATAAAAAAAGATTTTTCCATCTTTTCTTACTCTAAGTAATGCCACTAATAACGATAAGACTCCACTACTAATGTGAGATACTCATAATTATCATTATTAAAACAATACAGTCTAGTATTTACTTTATCTGTCCTCCCCCCCTTAGAGAATCCTGGCTACGCCTTTGAGCGAAGGTATGTAACAGAATAACCAATAGTTACTACATTACGTCCCTTTGTTTGAAGGTATAGTTTTTGCGAACTTTGATGAATGAAGAATAGCGGTAAAATGCTTGATTAGACAAGTAGGGTGACCATTTATTATTGATAAATTAATGATGGTTATTTGAGCTGTATTCGGTATGATACACTCGGTTTAGATAAACTCGGTTTTTTTTTGACTGTCTGTGAGGCCAGAGGCTCAGTTGTTAGTAACTCTGCCTTCTGCGCTGTAGGTTGTGGGTTCGATCCCCAGGGCAAATGTTTGTGTGATTAACATAGATGTTTGTTCTGTGTCTGGGTGTAATATGTATAATAAGTATGTATTTTTAAAAAAACAAAAACAAGTATATAAGTATTCTAATAGTTATCTAGTTCCCATAGTACAAGCTGTGCTTAGTTTGGGGCTAGATGGCGCTGTGTGTAAAGTCCGACAATATTAATTATTTAATGCCGAGTAGGTAGTTTTAAGTTTAAACCGTACAAAACCACTCAGCCTATGAGGTCCTTATTTTAGGACCTTGTAGCATGGTCTCAGAAGATATTTGCTGACGCCGACAGAACGCTTCAAAAGTAGCTCTTTCGCGTGTTATTTTGCAGTGAAATCAAAATAGATTTCGTGATTCTTTCAAACATTTTCTAAATAAATTTTCTATTTTAGTCATTTCTAATAAAATACTCGGTTTGCCCGCGACCATGGCTATAGCATAGTCGAAACGTCGAAAAAATAAATTAATGTTAATTACGTGATAAATACCCGTGTAAAAATCTATAGTTATGTCTACAATAGAATAGAAAACGTTCATTTAACCTCTACAATAATATAAATAGTATTTGTTGTTCGAGCAGCAATAGAAATACATAATCTGTGAAAATTTCAACTGTCTAGCTATCACGGTTCATGAGATACAGCCCTGTGACAGACAGACGGACAGACAGACAGACAGATGGACAGCGAAGTCTTAGTAATAGGGTTCCGATTTTACCCTTTGGGTACGGAACCCTAAAAAAGATAAAAAGGAGTTAAAAACAAATGTAAATCTAATTACATAAACTCACTGAACAATTCCGCATAAAAAATGAGTAATCACGATAGTTTGAAAAAATAGTTCTTATAATAAACTCACCATAGACAACAAGTCAGCTGGACAGTCCAAAATAAGTCTGAAATCATGGTGTTCTTATCATGCAATCATAGGAACAGACTTTCCCACTAGGTACCTGTGAGCTGGGGTTATTGCCCCCTATTGTTTGTACACATAATTGTTTGTTATTGATTTGTTTGATTCGTTCACGCATCCATTGGGGATTGTCACGCGATTTTGAACCGACTAAAAAGAGGAGGCTCGCTATTCGACATGTTTATATTTTGTTGCTTATTTTAGGGTTCTGTAAAAACGGGACCACTTATAATCAGTATAATACCCAGATACAGAAGAAACATCCATGTTCATGACAACCTACAGCGCAGAGAGTTACTACCAACTGTGCTGTGAGCCAGTCAAGTGTAAGTTGATTTCTTGTGGTCATCAGGTAAGTCCATAAAGCGAAGAGAAAGTGCAGTAATTGCGCGCCGCGGGCGCAGCCGGGTTTGACGTCTTGTATGTGATGTGTATGGTCGTGATATGTTACAGTACAGACGTTGAGTTGGCCTTTGGAGAGATTTGCATCATTTTCTCTTTTTAGTCTATGGTGCTGGTGTAGACAGCTGATGTCAAAAAAATTGAGAATATTAATTTTATTTTAGGACCTTGTGGTATGGTCCCAGAAGATATTTGCCGACGTCGACGGAACGCTTCAAAAGTAGCTCTTTCGTATTTTGCAGTGAAATCAAAATAGATTTCGTAATTCTTTGAAACATTTTCAAAGTATATTTTCGATTTTAGTCTTTTCTAATAAAATACTCGGTCTGCTATTGGTTAATTGGCATGGCTAATTTTTATTTCTGTAAGTATACATTCTTTTTTAACCGTATTATCCAAGTGGGAGGAACCTAACTTCAGCCCGTATAGGTCGTGGGTTCGAATTCCGGTCGTGCATCAATCAATTTTACAACAATTCGTTTATGCTAACGAAGTCGCGCACGGGAGAGCTAATATACTTATGTATGGTAGCTAAATCTATACTAATATTATAAATGCGAAAGTAACTTTGTCTGCCTGTCTGGAACGTTACCATGGCCAAACAGCTGGACCGGTTTTAATGAAATTCATGCAGAGATAGCTTAAAGTCTTGGGACTAACTTAGGCTACTTTTTTACCAATCTTTTTTTGATTTAAAATTTTTAATGTTTTACGATAGAATCGTCAAAAATCGATTTTCTGAATTTACGCGGACAAAGTCGCGGGTAAAAGCTAGTAGTAAATAATGTAGAATAGTAATATAAACTACAGTATATCGTCTCATAACATAACAGACATCACAATGGCTGAATTCGGAATAATGTAAAATATATTTTCTCATTTCACAAATAACAATCTCATAGAGATGTTACATTATAATCACAAACAAACAGACGGACAAGCCAGTTTAGCATATAATGACTGCTGTGTATGTATTTATGCGGCTGTCAGCGGTCATTTCATCAATGTTTATGTGCTTGAAGTCTGGCTATAATGTCCAGTTGGTCATTTCCGGCTTCTAGAATCTTCTATAAAGGTACCTTCGTTTTTATAGCCGTATTGGGAGAATGGTAGGATCTTGCAATTCGAAAGTCGCAGGTTCAAATACCAAACGTCATTTTTCTTTTCGAAAAATACATATCATAAAAAAATGTGAGCCGAAGCGTCTACTAAGCATTTAATGTTTGGACAAGCCTGTAACCACCTCAATCCGAGTTAATTTCTAATTTCTTCAATGATCTTACCCTCGTATTCAAGAACGACACTATGAGAACACGCACCCACAGTGGACGAAATCTTTTTTCATAAAAATCACTTTATGTGTTGTGCGACACTGCATAGTGTGACTAGAGGCACATTGTCGTGTGCCTCTAGCCAAAGTTGACCTCTAAAGGCACACGGTAGCGTGCGCCATAGTGCCGCTCAACACATAAAGTGATGTTTATGAAAAAAGATTTCGTCCACTGTGGGTGCGTGTTGCGTGTTCTCATAGTGTCGTTCTTGAATACGAGGGTAAGTGCCTGGAGATCTGTAAGGATGTGACGCTGATGGCTTGAGAATTACAGTCGTAATCTTATTTCTTTTTTTTTCGATGGTTTAAATTATTTTACAAAAGCTTGTTTTTAAATAATATTTTTCTACTTATCTTTTTCAATAATACCTCATGTTTACCGCCTTCAGTATTGGTTAAAATATGACATTTCAACAGTAAAAACATTTCACAACTGTTTTGGTATGCCACCACTTATCTCTTATGCATTGTTGACAGTAGCATAGGTATCTGTACATACCTACATACATACTCATGATGTAGGTACATTTACATTAATTAAAATGATAGCCGACTATATTGTTTAGGAGCAAGATGCTTGGATAATATTGTCTGCTCCGACTCCCGTTACAGATGTCGCTGCGATAATATGCAGTTGTATATTATCCTAATAATATTATAAATGCGAAAGTTTGTGAGTTTGTTTGTATGTTTAATGTTTAAGCCTTAATCAAGCTTAAAAATAAACAGATTAAGATGAAATTTGCTGTAGATGTAGATATAATGCCCAAAAATAATAGTTAAAAAAAACTAGAACACACGCTTTATATAGAAAACAAAACTAAAAAACAGAAAATAAATTTTAATAAATATTAATTAAGAATAATGTAAAAAATAATAATAAATATAAGTTATTAATAGTTAAAATAAGAAAAAAAATGTTTTATTGTAAAAAAAGCGTGGGGTGCATGGTGTCAATAGTTATGAATATTTAATTGACAGATATGAGAAGGATTATCATTTCGATAATATCTTGAAAAGCACCCCCGCTTTTTTTACAATAAATCATTTTTTTTCTTATTCAAACTATTAATAACTTATATTTATTTTATTTTTTTACATTATTCTTAATTAATATTTATTAAAATTTATTTTCTGTTTTTTAGTTTAGTTTTCTATATAAAGCGTGTGTTCTAGTTTTTTTAAACTATTATTTATTTTTTATTTTTTAGTCTATGCCAAACTCATAAATCACTTTCAAATAATTGATTTCGTTCAATGGCAAGGGCGGTGAAAGTAATGACGTAGCTAGATAGTAATTAGCCAGACTAGGTATATTAAATTGGCAAGTTAATATTAAGTAAGCTTTGCTAGTAGAATTTCAGTAGGTGTTGCGAATAGAATTTCAGTAGGCGCTGCAACAGGATCTACAAAAGAATTTATCCTGGCGGTCCTATTAAGGATAATGGGAAACTAATATCAAATTATTGCATTGTCATCGATCTTTGACAGGTGCGCAAAGTTTGAATTAAATCTGATCGTTCAAAGTAGGACAAAATCGAGCTCAAAGGGGTCGGTTACATACATACATACATACATACAGGTGAAGCTAATATAAAGCGTGTAAAAATAGACTACTTTATACGAAAAACATCCCCAAAATGATAAAAAACGCAAAAGGGATGCGGGATCCGCTGGCGGACGCTAGTAAACTATCTGCTACACAGTTTCAAAGAAAAAACGAAGACCGTTTTTCATTTTTACTGTGTTACTATAGTATATTTTGTTTTTAATTATAAATACGGCTAATTACCACGTTTCTTGTTGTATTGTTGACGGCGAATGAGCGGCGAAAAATGTATTCGCCGATCTGCCGTTGATCGCGGTCGCGGACGATGCTCACGATGAAGAGCATCTGAATAGTCTCGAAACGTCAGCAATACAACAAGAAACGTGGTAATTAGCCGTATTTATAGTTAAAATGGATAATAACCACTATAGTTATAATTCTATATTTTTGTTCCAAATAAAAAACACAGGTGGAACAGGATGACATAAACTAAGTCTCAGATAAAAGGTAGTCTATACAAGGTGAGACGCAGGTATGAACTAGGGTTTGGGTCCCGGGACGTATCGTGTCTCAAATTCCCGGGACTTTAGGTAAATTTAGTTGTCTCAAGTCCCGGGACTTCCGGCTCGAGATCCGAGGCGAGCCACGGTTGTCGAAATTGTTTGTAAGTATTGTAATAATTTTATTTACAAACTAGCTGACCCGTGCCCGCTTCGCTGTGCGTAAGACATTTCTAATACCATCGTTGACTTTTTTGTAGACGTTTTTAAGGTGTACAATACTGTAGTACATTATTTTGATATATCTCGTGGGGTTCAGCCAGCATTTGCAATGTAAGCGCAAAAAAATGTGTTTATTTACGACATCACATTAGAAACCTCTAAAATTATCAGTGTTTCTCTACTATATTATGCATGTATTATACATATAAACCTTCCTCTTGAATCACTCTATTTATTAAAATAAACCGCATCAAAATCCGTTGTGTAGTTTTAAAGATATAAGCAAACATACATACATACATACGCGGGAAGCGGAAAGCGACTTTGCTTTATACTATGTAGTGATGATACATTGAAAGGGTCTAGCATCATCTATTAGTTTAATGAATAATTACTTGTTACTACTACGTAACTACTGATTTCACAATAAATGCGTTTGCCACGCCGCTCGCCGCCATATTAGTTCTTTCGGGACGTTTAATTATGATTTAGTCCTGTGTCAGCAACATCAATTAATTGATTAAATAATTTAGAATGAAATGTTAAAATTATTGGAATTTCATTTTATGTTAAATAAGTGTTTATTTTTACTACAAATTGCCTGTTTAGGGTTCCGTACCAAATAGGTAAAACGGGACCCTATTACTAAGACTTCGCCTTCCGTCTGTCTATCTGTCTGACCGTCTGTTCGCCTGTGTGTCACCAGGCTGTATCTCATGAACCGTGATAGTTAGACAGTTGAAATTTTCACAGATGATGTATTTCTGTTGCCGCTATAACAACAAATATAAAAACAATATAAAAACAAAATAAAATACATATTTAAGTGGATTTCATACAACAAACGTTATCCCCCCACTTGGCCAGATTTAATACATCTAGCCGCAAAATTTATTTAACTCGATTCTAATATTATTTTAAGTCTCGAAGTCCCGTTACGTCCCGGGACTTGAATCGTAAGCTGTCTCATGTCCCGGGACTTCGAGACTTCCCAAACCCTAGTATGAACCTGGCTGGCCGGCAATGCTACTCGGTCGCTTTCAGTTTCAACGGTGAGAGTGACCGCAAACCTGTAGACACCTACTCCGTCATCGACCACACAGCTTAGACTCCTCATGCAAGGCCAATACTGTCAGACAACACATATGGGCTACAGATCCTGTGTAAACCACCGACGCGCCCCTTGGCGCACTCTGACATTGAACCGGCCAATCAGAATGCATTTACCGCTCCCCCTGAGCCGTACACTTTAACGTTTTGACAGAATTGTTTGTTTGATGAAATGAAGCCATTAAGCGTCTATTGGGCTATGTGGTCGATGTATTCCGTCAATCACGTAGAAATCGCACCGTCTCCGCATGATTTCCACCAGGTAAGTATGTTACAATTTCTCCGGCGAATGGTCGTGGAAAAATGCAGTCTCTTCCTTTGGTAGGGTCAAGTTTTTCTTGGGAAAGTCCAAGCTTGTCCGATCTCTCCTTAAGGCGAGTAATTAATGTGTTTGATGAATGCAGAATCGTTTTTTCTCAATAACCGCAAAACATACATTTTTGTTTTTTTATGACAAAGATAACTTAAGGATTTAATCTAGATTAATAAAAGAACAGAAGTACGATTGGTGAAACTTTTCTCGATAGATTTATTTTCCAAAGTT
Source organism: Hydriomena furcata (assembly GCA_912999785.1). NCBI lineage: Eukaryota > Metazoa > Arthropoda > Insecta > Lepidoptera > Geometridae > Hydriomena > Hydriomena furcata. Next base: position 14,549,297 of record OU538822.1, on the reverse strand, counting down.
GGCTCTTCAAAAACACTAGTTTCGTTTTTAATCAAAACTATGAATAGCTAAACAGTTCATCACTACATAGTATAAAGCAAAGTCGCTTTCCGCTTCCCGCGTCTGTATGTAATATGTATGTATGTCTGTATGTATGTTTGCTTATATCTTTAAAACTACACAACGGATTTTGATGAGGTTTTTTTTAATAAATAGAGTGATTCAAGAGGAAGGTTTATATGTATAAAACATGCATAATATAGTAGAGAAACACTGATAATTTTAGAGGTTTCTAATGTGATGTCGTAAATAAACACATTTTTTTGCGCTTACATTGCAAATGCTGGCTGAACCCCACGAGATATATCAAAATAATGTACTACAGTATTGTACACCTTAAAAACGTCTACAAAAAAGTCCACGATGGTATTAGAAATGTCTTACGCACAGCGAAGCGGGCACGGGTCAGCTAGTTTTTATATAATTCGCTAGATAATCATACTAGCTACCTAAATTAATGACAGTTTATTTTTAAGTTTAATGGTTTTAAGATAATGCAGTTTTATCACTTTTTCTGTCTTACCCGGGTAGACTCAGCCCATACAAAAAGTCAAAAATTTCACTTATCACCCTAATTACTCGTAATTTAATTATTTCTGTGTTTTTGTTGCAGGTAAGTTGATGCGTGCCGATTTTGCAAACACATTGGACATGGTATGATTTTTAATACAATTTGTATACCTACCTTATACTTCAACATAGGAACTGCATTTAAGTGTTACTTATACAAAAAAAACCGGCCAAGTGCGAGTCGGACTCGCGCACGAAGGGTTCCGTACCATTATCTATAAAAAACGGCAAAAAAAAAAATCACGTGTTTTGTATGGGAGCCCCACTTAAATATTTATTTTATTCTGTTTTTAATATTTATTGTAATAGCGGTAACAGAAATACATCATCTGTGAAAATCTCAACTGTCTAGCTATTACGGTTCATGAGATACAGCCTGGTGACACACAGGCGGACGGACAGACGGACAGCGGAGTCTTAGTAATAGGGTCGCGTTTTTACCTTTTAGGTACGGAATCCTAAAAAACAACAATTTTACAAAACCAAACAAAAAGTCGAAGTTATTTTCGCTGATTAAAATGCTGTTTCATAAGTTACAAACTCGTAGGACTATAATTTTAAATCAAAAAACCTGAGAAGGTAACATTTTTAGTTTCTATCATGTTTCTCATAAATAATGTAAAAGTTATTTAGTAATGATAAACATGAATGCAACGCAACCACAGAACAGTGCAATACTCTCTGCGGTCGCCGAGTCGGGTTGCGCTTGCGCAAGCCTCTATCACATGGTGGCATCATGGTGCTTCACGCTACAGATAACTACTGAGGAAGGTCCCATCAATTGTTTACTTCATAAACAGAAAACATATATTTCAAAAACAAATAATAGAACCTAAATATACTATTACTAATAATCAGTGACGGACTTACACATTTGCCGCCAGTAGGCCCCCCCCGAGAAATTATTTTTACAATCCAACGATTTACTTAAAAGTGGTGATTCCTGTAAGACATTTGGCAAAATCAAGTGATTGGCCAAGAAGGAAGGGAGGGAGGAGGCATCTGTCCTGCAGTGGGACGATAAAGGCTAAAATAAATAGTGATGTTTGAAAAAATAAACCCAAATTTGCCGCCCCCTAAAATCTGCCGCCCTAGGCTCCAGCCTACTCACTACTCAGCCTAGTGGTAAATCCGCCACTGCTAATAATAGCGGCGATGGACTTGCAACCTGTCACATATGGATTGCGAACTACTGCAAATGTGGACATGTGCCAAATGTAATGTTCGAACGTGCCTCTGATTACCCCCTCTAGACATCTTCAAGGATCTAAGCGCCGTGAGATCTGAGAGGATGATGTCTACCGTACGTTTTAACAGAACCTGGATGACCGAGCTTTGCTCTGTATTTCATTGCCTGAAAACAGGAATAAAACGACGTTTTCTAAAAATAAATCTAGCTAGATCGATTTATCGCCCCCGAAACCCCCTGCATACTAAATTTAATGAAAATCGTTTGAGCCGTTTCCGAGATTTATTATCCGAAATTATATGTGTAATAGTTGCTCGTTTAATGGTATTAGATTAGATAATAGTTTACATCATAAACAGAAAACTGATTATTTTCATAAAAATTGCCAAATGTGCCAATAGTAGGCATGTGCCAAATTTAATTTTTGGACGTGTCTCTGACTATCCATCTTGGAGGATCTGAGCGTCTGAAAATTTGAGTGGATTCTTTATTACCTCGTATCATCCTAAAGGCTATGCTGATGTTTAAGACATTATTTTATTCTTCTTGACAGTTCAAATTTATGAGAATAGATTAGGTAGGTATATAGATTATTTATTAGTTAGGTACCTACTATGAAATTGGTAGGTATTCTCTGAAATCTAAAGAATATTATGTATGTATGTATGTATTACCTAAACTGCATTGAAAGCCATATATCATGATAAACATACGAGTAGTTTTTACGAAATAAGCCAGCTGGAAAACGAAGTTAGGTACGTATCTATATCAATATGTAGAAGGGCAATAGATCTGGTTGTGGTGCCTACCCCGGCCCTTGGGCTTTTTCAATTTTGCCAGTTAAAACTAAGCATAGCAGACAATTTTTTTTTATTCTATAGTTAATACAATTGTTTGTCTATGGTCCGTTTTGATTAGTGACAGGTGTAGTGCGTATACCTTTAGATTGTTTTGCCCACAACCAATGATTTCCCGTTTTTTTTAATATATGAATTAATTATCTTTCTTCTTAATAAATATAAATTGCACGTCACGTTGTTTATCCGCGATGGACTCATAAACTACTTAACCGATTTTAATTAAACTTTGCACACCAAGTGCAGTTGATCTAACTTGAAAGATAGGATAGCTTTCATCTCAATTTATAGCCGCAATATTATTTTATATTGCATATTATTTGTTTATTATCTGACAGTCACAATTATCTGGTATTTCAAAAAGATTCTAACAGATGGCGATATCTGTTGACACAGCAACGCGTGGCCGGATCTGCTAGTAATTAATAAATAAATATCGCCTGTTACAAAGCCTTTGCGTAACCTAAGAGATAGATAAATACTCTATTCTATCAATATATATCCATCCGAAGGTTGTCTGGAAGAGATCGCTTTTAGCGATAAGACCGCCCATTGTACATTTATGTTTGTTGTTATTTACCATTTGTTTTCTTTGTGTGCAATAAAGAGATCATCTGTCTATCTATCTATCATCACTACATAGTATAAAGCAAAGTCGCTTTCCGCTTCCCGCGTCTGTATGTAATATGTATGTATATATGTATGTATGTTTGCTTATATCTTTAAAACTACACAACGGATTTTGATGCGGTTTTTTTAATAGATAGAGTAATTCAGGAGGATGGTTTATATGTATAATACATGCATAATATAGTAGAGAAACACTGATAATTTTAGAGGTTTCTAATGTGATGTCGTAAATAAACACATTTTTTTGCGCTTAAATTGCAAATGCTGGCTGAACCCCACGAGATATATCAAAATAATGTACTACAGTATTGTACACCTTAAAAACGTCTACAAAAAAGTCCACGATGGTATTAGAAATGTCTTACGCACAGCGAAGCGGGCACGGGTCAGCTAGTCTAATATAAACGGTTTATTTGAAAATTAAAATGTTGTTAAAGTGTCCACAACCAACGGTCTTGCCCTACCTACCTATTGCGACAAGCATGCCTGCTACCATTGTTGCAGTCGGATGCAGCTATGCAACAGCAAAATGCACAAAAACTTTGAACCCAGCTCGCAATGTTTGAAGAAATGCACCAATTATCAATTGTATCGGAAGCATAGTGTCACAAACATGGCGCAGGAGTTTTTTAAAAGTCAATTCTCATGGGAAACTGTTCGACGATATGTCGCAGGACTTAAATCACACAGCGAGCGGTGGGAACATTATAATCGCATTGTCCTTTCAAAAAAGCCGTGTTCCTCAAGTGGGAAGCACCTCGACTTTCAATCTGAAGGTCGTGGTCTCGAATACCGGCATGCATCGTTCGAAAAATTTATATGCGCATCAGAAACACGTGCTTAAAACGGTGAAGGAAAACATCGTGAGGGAACCAGTTAGTATTCCTATAAGCGGCGATAGGCTTGCAACCTGTCACGTGTGGAATGCTAACTACTGCAAAAATGTGGGCACGTAAAAAATATAATGTTTAGACGTGCCTCTGACTACCCCCATTAGACATCTTAAAAGGATCTAACTAAGCATCTGGAAATCTGAGAGGATGTCTACCGTACTTGGAGATTATAGTTGTGATGCTACTTTGTCCGCGAGTCCTACGCTGTCCGTCTGTCTGTCACCAGGCTGTATCTCATGAAAATTAATAGCTAGACAGTTGAAATCCATCACAGATGATGTATTTCTGTTGCCGCTATAACAAAAAATACTAATCGGGGCCGTACTACAATCTCTAAAGTAAGTCTAAAACAGTATAATTTGCGGTGCGAAAGTGACAACGCCATGTGTTCGTATAGCGTTGTCACTTTCGCTCTTAAAGTAATACAGATTTAGTGTTACTTTAGAGATTGTAGTACGGGCACGGCCCCTGGTCATTATATTATTCAGGCATTGAACCTCTGACCCAGCTCAGAACAAGTTAGATTTATTATTTTCATTTGGACTAGGTTATCCACACTGTTGTGTTGTATGGACAAAGCTGCTAGCTTCCACCCGTGGTTTTGCTTGAGTTACCTATACAAATAAACGATTTATGTATAAAGATAAAACAAAAAAAATTGGATCACGACTGTAATCCCCAATTACGGTAGACATCCTCTCAGATCTCCAGACACTTAGATCCTTTGAAGATGTCTAGTGGGGGTAGTCAGAGGCACGTCCAAACATTACATTTGGCACATACCCACATTTTGCAGTAGTTAGAATTCCATACGTGACAGGTTGCAAGCCCATCGCCGCTTATAAGAATACTAACTGGTTTCCTCACGATGTTTTCCTTCACCATTATAAGCACGTGTTTTTGATGCGCATATAAATTTTTCGAACAGAAAAATCCATTGATGCACGCCGGGATTTGAACCCACGACCTTCAGATTGAAAGTCGAGGTACCTCCCCACTCGGCCAACACGGCTATTAAGAGCTATAAGATAAGATAATAATAATCTAGATGTTAATAATAATCTAGATTAAATTAGGTAGGTAAGTACTTATATTTTATTATAATTAAAATTTAATTGTTTAACCCTCGTATTCATTCATACGCTCAACACATAAAGTGATGTTTATGAAAAAAGATTTCGTCCACTGTGGGTGCGTGTTCTCATAGTGTCGTTCTTGAATACGAGGGTAAGTCTAAAGGCTTGATTGACCACAACTAAATATTTCCCGTTTTGTCTATTTATACAGGGTGTCCAAGAACCTGGCGTCCAACTGGATTCCCACGATGCCCCAAGTTCTAACAGTACTCAGAAAAATATTTTAAAAAATCCACCCCATGTACTTACAGAATTATACTGATTTCAAAAAAAAAGGGGAAATGAGCACCCTGTGACATACTTTTGAATGCTGTGACTGCTAATGCTGATAATTTCGATATTTCTTGGAGGTTTTGTAATCTAGGGTATTGCTGTGTCTAAATAGAATGTAAAAATAAAGTACTTATTGTACCATTTTAAAATAAAATATTATTTTAACTAAAGGTGATATGGAAAACTATTGAAATTCGCAACTTTGACCGACTGTAGTGTAAAAAAAATGTACCAAAATAGTATGGCAAGTGACGTCAAATTTTGACGCGTTTATTCCTCTTTTTAAAAAGGTATAATACTTACACATTAATTTGAAAAAAAAAATTTTGATAATATTTTTACTCAACAACCCAATTTTTACGAAGTGCCTACCTACTAACGGTAACTGTCGGACCCTTTCTTATCTTAGAAGTAGAATAAAAGCAAAGAATGTTAGTTTAAAGATATTTTATTACAATAAATGTTCAAAATGTTGACCACCCGCGGCAATACAAGCTCTCACTCTCCTTAAAAAGGACCGCTTTATGTTTCGCGAGTAACTTTTTTGACGTATCACCTGCACTGCTTGTGTTATCTTCTCACGAAGGTCAGCGATGTCATTAATGGGCTTCGCATAAACGAGCTCCTTCATAGTTCCCCAGAAAAAAAAATCCAGCGGATTTAAGTCAGGTGAGCGGGCTGGCCACGGGATTGTTCCTGATCGCCCAATCCACCTGTTCGGGTATTGCTCGTCCAAAAACTCTCTAACGGATACGCGAAAATGTGCTGGACAGCCGTCGTGTTGGAACCACATATCTGGTGGGGTCTCTTCTAGTAAGTTTGGCAAATCATTTTGAAGAAAATTTAAATATGATTCGCCAGTCAAATTCTCGGGCATCTCAAATGGACCAATAATATTCCCACAGAGAATACCGGTCCACATGTTCACTTTGAACCGGTACTGGGATCTATCTTCTCGCATCAAGTGCGGATTTTCCACATGCCACTCGTGCAAGTTGTGTAGGTTCATGTAGCCATCCTTCTTAAATGTTGATTCATCTGACCACAAAATTTTGTCGATAAAGTTTTCGTCTTCTCGATGTTTTTGCAGGATTGTTTCACAAAACGCGACTCGGCTCGGATAGTCTCGAGGTAAAAGACTTTGCACTCGCTGTACGTGGTACGGATGATATTCTTCTTTTTGGAGAATACTGTGTGCTGTGCTCTTCGGTATCCCCGTATCAGCTTCTATTCCTCGCACAGAGATGCTTGGATTTGCCGACACCGCCTCTAAAACTTCATCGCGTATGAAGTCATTTACGGGTCGTCCTTCACCAGCTACTTGATTGGGGAACCGCCCGTCACATAGTGATCTGTGCACATTAATGAAAACTCGATGGTCGGGATATCGCGTAGCCCTCGGATACCTTTCTCTGTAAAGTCTCGCTGCAGCTCGTCCATTGCCTCTACATTCTCCATAAATGTAGTGCATATTTGCGTATTCTTGCGGAGTGTAGGTCGCCATGGTAGCACACACAAAACACAAACTGTCCAAACACAGGCAAAGGTCGTCGTAAAGAGTTCGTTTCAAAGTCCAGAGCACAAAGAGTAATCGAGTCCAATAAACAAAGCTTTAAATCGTAGTACGTGATCAATGGTAACAATAAGAGAGAGGTGCGTAGTAACGGCAGGAGGCAGTGACGCGTACTGACCGTACTGTTATCCTAAATAGCACGATCCCAGATAGCGTCACTATCTATCTCACTCGCACCTCTAACCTTTTTCTCCCTCACTCTTACCTGAATAATGGGGTACCATAAAGAAGAACCAGCAAATCGCAAAGATAGTTTCTGTCTTGCTCCCTCCTGTTGTAATAACGAATCACTATGGTGAGATGCATGCACATACCGTCCCTTACGGTCTAACCTGTTTTTTGAGAGGCCTGTTGTTATTTTTATGAGCATACAATAGTAATTCTTTAGAGGTTAGATTCAATTCGTCGTAAATTTTTCTTTCTAAGAATTCTGTAAGACATCGTAAAAATTGGGTTGTTGAGTAAAAATATTATCAATTTTTTTTTTTTCAAATTAATGTGTAAGTATTATACCTTTTTAAAAAGAGGAATAAACGCGTCAAAATTTGACGTCACTTGCCATACTATTTTGGTACATTTTTTTTACACTACAGTCGGTCAAAGTTGCGAAATTCAATAGTTTTCCATATCACCTTTAGTTAAAATAATATTTTATTTTAAAATGGTACAATAAGTACTTTATTTTTACATTCTATTTAGACACAGCAATACCCTAGATTACAAAACCTCCAAGAAATATCGAAATTATCAGCATTAGCAGTCACAGCATTCAAAAGTATGTCACAGGGTGCTCATTTCCCCTTTTTTTTTGAAATCAGTATAATTCTGTAAGTACATGGGGTGGATTTTTTAAAATATTTTTCTGAGTACTGTTAGAACTTGGGGCATCGTGGGAATCCAGTTGGACGCCAGGTTCTTGGACACCCTGTATATGAATAAAATATCGCCTGTTACAAAACCTTTGCTCTACCTAAGAGATAGATAAATACTCTATTCTATGTTGTTTAAAAATCGTCGTTTTGATAATTTTTCAATATAAACCGTTTAATAAAATGTTGTTAAAATATCCACAAGCCCTACATATGGATTAGTAGAATGGAAATTGTTTAACAAGGAAACAATCGCAATGGCTACTCGTTGCTTTAGCATTATTTAGTTTAGCAAAACCCTCACGTATTGTAATACTTATTTGAAGCAGCACTTAGCACAGAAACCTGGATCACGCTGCGAAATGTCTAGAAACGTGGAAGTCACGACCAATCTAAGTCAATTTAAATTTGCTATTTGTTATTTTAGGCGCGACTGGCCGGTCCTGAGAACCAACAAGGGGGGTATAAACTTTACACAATGCGGCGATGAGCTTACAACCTGTTACGTATGGAATGCTAACCAGTGCAAAGTGTGGGTATGGGTCATGGGTACATCTTGTGCAAAACACAATGTTTGGACGTGCCTCTGACTAGCCTTTTTCGACATATTCATAAGCGCCTTGCGATCTGAGAGCATGTCTCACATTACCGTACCTGGATATTACAATCGTAACCTTATTATTTTTATTCTTTTCACAATTTTTGTCAGTTTGTGGGAAAAACGGAGTTGCTACCATTAATTTGAGTCTGCACTTTCGTCATTGGTGCCGTCATTGGTGTCGGTCTAGACTTCTAGAGAGTCTAGACTAAACTGAAACTGAACTTCACGGCATCCATCTTCTTTTGTTTCGTATAGAGTAAAAGAGACAACAAAAACTATAAAGACTTTTAAATCGTTTTTAGCTTAGCTTGCAGCTTTTTAACAGCGATGTCTATCTTTCCAGCTCTAACTAAGCAAAGCCTGTATGCTAGAAATGGGAAATGGAAACTAGATAACTGATAGAACACTTATATTTTTGGAACGAAGTTCCTTATCGCGCGTTGTGAAAGGGGGCTAGACGGAAAAAATTCTAACGAAAAGTTGTCACGAAAATTGGCGACAAAAAGTTGTCACGACACTTTTTTGCTATAGTATTCGAAGGGGGGTCGAGGGGGGGTCGAGGGGGGGTCGAGGGGGGGTCGAGGGGGGGTCGAGGGGGGTCGAGGGGGGGTCGAGGGGGGTCGAGGGGGGGTCGAGGTGGGGTTGAGGGGGGGGTCGAGGGGGGGTCGAGGGGGGGTCGAGGTGGGGTCGAGGGGGGGTCGAGGTGGGGTCGAGGTGGGGTCGAGGTGGGGTCGAGGTGGGGTCGAGGTGGGGTCGAGGTGGGGTCGAGGTCAAAGTTGATTCCCCTTCCCTTGTCCCACGTTATTTTGTGTTCAGTACAACATAACTGTAAACTAATAAACGACTTATTGTGCAAGTAGGAGATTACCAAAACATCATTAGTTGGTAGGTGGTATCTACTTAGGAAGGTAGGTACTAACCTATTTATTTGCTTTGCGTTTGTTTCTCATCTAACTAGCTAGATTGACAAAAATTGAGCCTACTGATTAAGTTTATATTACATTATATTTGATAATAATAAAAAACATATTATTTTAACTTAAAAGAAACAAAATTTTATTACAATTCCTTCACTAATTAATCGAAAAGAACTTCGTTCCATCCGGGTGTCCCTTGACACCTCTCTAGTTATTTTTTATTGTATATACGTACACTTACATTATAACACCCAGACACAGATAAAACATCTATGTTCATCACACAAATATTTGCCCTAAGGATCGAACCCACAACCTTACAGCGCAGAAGGTAGAGTTACTACCAACTGGGTTGTGCAGCCAATCACACTATTGCAAGTTCTATTGAAGGGCCTTGCCTTTCACCTGCCTGCCCACATTCTGGCACGACTGTTGATACTCAGAATAAAACTTACTTCTTAGTTTTGAAAAGAAGAGTCTATTTAATACTATCCAACTAATTTTACAGGCCTAGCCAGCTAACTTATTTCGTATCTATGTAGGTACAAGATTCCGCCCGCGGCTTCGCTCGCGTGTAACCTGGATAAAAAGTGTCCTATAAGTGGCATGATTTATGTATGTTCTAAGTTTCTACTAAATCCGTAATGTCGTTTGGGCGTGATTGAGGCACAAACATACAAACAAACTCAACAGACTTTTGCAATTATAATATTACTAAGTTTATCTACATTAAATACTAAATAAAAGCAATAGATGTATCAATTTTGATAAGAATTAGAGAAATATTCTAAAACTAAAATGTGCGTTGTAATAATGTATCCAATTTTTTATTGAATAATAGCTCACTATTTTGGATATAACGGCTTTCACATAAAAGGTAGATGTATGCTGTCACGGACTTTTATTTACAACTATTTAAGACAAACAATCCTACAATACATTATTTTCGTGTATCTCCAACAGTTTAGGTAGGGCACGCTAAGATAACTCTCAGAGGCAGTTTTTTTCCGACTTGTAATACTTATCGCGTAAAAACATACCCTCCTTTTATCGTAGTCGGTTAAAAAATAGCCTATGTGTGCCTTACGATTTCCTGAATCTACGAGGAAGTCGCGGGTTAAAGCTAGTACACATTATACACACCTGTGATTTTCTAAAGTGTCGAGCAGTTAACCTACATTCGAGATGTTAGTAGGTACATATAATATGTACATGCTGTACATGTACATGTCTAGTCACACAAGAATCTACAATTGTACACGTATCACATACAAAAATCTTGTAAGAACAAACGGTCGTATTAACTTTAACATTGCTACTGGTTTTTAGACAAAATGGGGGTTGGGGGGGAGAGGGGATCGCCTTTGGTAGTAAGGTTGTGATGAAATTTCATGTTAAGATATCTTTATTCACGAAATTTCATATAGATACTTAGATACTAGCTGTTCCGACAGACGTTGTCCTGTCAAATTTCAATAATCCCACAGAAAAAGCACTTTCAGTTTTTACCGAACTTTACGCCACCCTTATCACTTAGGTGTATAAAAAATACCTTACGACCTATTCTTATACCTACCTAATATACACAAAAAGTTTCATAAAAATCGGTCTAGCCGTTTTGAAGGAGTTTGGTTACAAACACTGTGACACGAGAATTTTATATATTACAAAGATTTATAAATGCGAAAGTAATTCTGTCTGTCTGTGACGTTATTGGGCGTTTTTCAAAGGAGTTGTACATTTCCGAATTCGGGGTGTACAAAAATAAAACCGTACTGTATAAAAATTATCTGTGTATTTGTATAATATCTATACATACAGTCGTGGTCAACTAATTAGGGACACTCTTTGGTTAAACCGAATTGTGAATTTATTTTTTATTTTCCATCGAGTCTAAACCATATTCCATATCTCTTACATGTAAGTATAATTAGTAATTTATGTGCCCGATTATACAAACAATAACAACTTCTTAAACATTAAACCTCTTTACAGTATAGCTGATAGATTATCGTAGTGCTATTTGTTCAAATAATGCTGGCTGGCCATTTAATTAGGGACACTGAGATATTGCGTTCTATTTTCAAAATTTGAGTCCCTACTTTAAGGGTCCTTCTGTCTTAAGTTATTACGTAAAGGTTAGCTAATTACGTAATAACATAAGTCAGAAGGACCCTTAAAGTAGGGACTGAATAAATTAACCGACTTGGTATTACATGGATCTCACAACTTTTTACGGTAGAAGAACTGAGTTGCGTTGCGAGACTTGGCTTTTTTTACAAGTTATGTTTTTGATGGCATCTCATTTATTTTTGTAGATACTTTTTAGGGTTCCGTACCTAAAGAGTAAAAACGGAACCCTGTTACTAATACTCCACTGTCCGTCCGTCCGTCTGTCCATCTGTACGTCTGTCCGTCTGTCCGTTTGTCCGTCTGTCCGTCTGTATGTCTGTCGGTCTGTCTGTCCGTCTGTCTATCACAGGGCTGTATCTCATGAACCATGATAGCTAGACAGTTTAAATTTTCACAGATGATGTATTTCTGTTGCCGCTATAACAACAAATACTAAAAACAGATTAAAATAAATATTTAAGTGGGGCTCCCATACAACAAACGTGATTTATAGATAATGGTACGGAACTCGACGTGTGCGAGTCCGACTCGTACTTGGCAGGTTTTTTTAGGATTTTTACACCAAACACTAATTGTGTTTCAAATTTGAAGCTTCTATGTCAACTAGAAGTGCCTTAAACTTTTGATGATCGGTCAGTCAGTCAGTCAGTGAGTGAGTGAGTGACAAAATAGGAAACTTTGACTAGTTATAATTCTTAAACTACTGGTTCAAATTGAATGAAACTTGAAATATACCGTGTTTATATAGTGACTGCTTGGTTACTGAAAATTCAGGCTTCTAGCTTTATCCACAACGAAGTTATAGGGGGTCGAAAATGGCCTGAACTGTTTCGAGAAAAGGATGGTACAGCCGTGCCGCTTTATTGCTTGACTTGGCGGGGGCACTGCCGTGCCCCCAGATATCATGAAAACAAAAACAAAAAATCGAAAAATCGTCATGTCATCGTAATATTACGGCCAAACCGCATGCCCATCATGAAATTTCTTACTACAAAGGCTCCTTTTTTTCCACAAAAAATATTTTGATTGTGAAGAATTTCATTTTTTTAAGATAAAGTTGTCAAAAATCGATTACCTGAATCTACGCGGGTAAAAGCTAGTAACTTATAAAAAAATCAAAATCCTGAGTGTTGTCTGGGCCGCGGTCTGACCGCGGTGGTCAATATAATAATAATAATATAATAATCAATACGCGAGTTTTCATTATTATATTGACGAATTAGTTGAATTGATTTACGCAATCTGGTAGATTTAAATAAGCTATTAGACTGGACCGAGCCTTAGGCAAAATCAGCGGTAAAGTCAGGGGAGTTAGCCTCGCCTTGTGCTAGAAAGGTCGTGGGAGTGGCAAGCACTTGTACACACAAAATCATTTGATTCATTGAAATCTGAAGGATCTTTAATCGTCTTTAAAAGCAAGGTGAATTGAAGCATAGGTACGCGCAAATAAATAAATATTGGTGGACACAGCGCCATCTTGCCTCAAAATAAGCAAAGGTTGTACTAGGAACCGAATGACTGATAGAATACATAAAATACTTTTTTTGTTAATTTACACCTGCTTATCTATCACATACAAATGAATCGCTGAATGTTGCTAAGCGGAAATCTCGAGAGCAGCTGAACCGATTTCGCAAATTCTCAGGACAACGTCTTTCGGGACAGCTAGTTATACACTTACTAGCGACCCGCCCCGGCTTCGCACGGGTAGCATGTTATTATACATATAAACCTTCCTCCTGAATCACTCTATCTATTAAAAAAAACCGCATCAAAATCCGTTGTGTAGTTTTAAAGATATAAGCAAACATACATACATACATACAGACGCGGGAAGCGGAAAGCGACTTTGCTTTATACTACGTAGTGATACATAACTACCCAGGTATAGAACAAACATCTATGTTCATCACACAAATTGTCAATTGTCAAACATGACTGACAATCACTATCACACATCAATCAATTATGGTGTACAATAAAGCATTTTCATTCAATCTACACTCTACTTGTGAGATATTAGACGACAAATAAATAACATTGGCTTCCTGGGGCCGAACCACAATCTCAAAAGTAATATCAAAACAATATTACTTATTAAACACAGCCTTACCCTCGTATTCAAGAACGACACTATGAGAACACGCACCCACAGTGGACGAAATCTTTTTTCATAAACATCACTTTATGTGTTGTGCGACACTGCATAGTGTGACTAGAGGCACATTGTCGTGTGCCTCTAGCCAAAGTTGAGCTCTAAAGGCACATAGTAGCGTGCGCCATAGTGCCGCTCAACACATAAAGTGATGTTTATGAAAAAAGATTTCGTCCACTGTGGGTGCGTGTTCTCTTACTGTCGTTCTTGAATACGAGGGTAAGCCACTGGTCCTAGAATCTTCGAATTTGGAGGTATTGGGTATCACAGTCAATATAATGGCTGTTTGACAAGATTTTGGAAACCATTCTAGATTATTCAGTAGTGACTGTGGAACCCATAAAAAAATATTATTTTCAATTTTCAATTCTGTTTAGTATTGGCCCTAAAAATGTAAATGAAATATCGACAATTTAAAAATCCCGCAAAAACGCTTCTTATGCAAATGGCGTCGCACTAGTTTCTGTGATGTTACATGCTTGTCAACAAATAAACAAACGTCAAGTTTTTAAAGGCAGGCGATGACATATTGACAAGCATGTTACGTAATCGTCGATTCGACCAATCCTGACCGTTTTGTGTCACGTGACTGGCGTTAAAAAATTGATAATTTTAATTACCTATAGGTTTTTTAATAAAACATTGTTTATTTTCAAGTTATTTTACTTCATAACGCTTTATGAAGGCATAATTTACATAGATTACTATCAACAACACTTTATTTTTCATACTGTCAAATAGCCTACTCTATGTGAAACAGTAACTTACTAGGTAGCTTCAATTATTTTCCTGTGTTAAAACTGTAGTAATAAATGTTTAGGGGGAGGGGGGGGGGGTGAAGTCGCGGGGTCTACTAGTGAGTAATAAGAAGTTCCAACGGCACTATTGTGGTGTGAAATTAAAGAAATTAGCCATAGAAAGCTTTCTAATATTAGTTGAAAGAGTCGCCACAGACCACAATAATGGTGGGGGGCGTGTAAGCCTGTGGCCTGGGGCTCATTCAATTATTTCTCACGCGAACTTTAGAGGCACGGTCAGCAGATCAGAGGGCCAAACGGCATTTATACCGAGCGATTCTATTTCTACCCGCCTAGATTCAGGATTTCAATTCTTCTAAGCGGCGATGGACTAGCAACCTGTCACGTGTGGAATGCTAACTACTGCAAAATGTGGGCATGTGCCAAATGTATGGTTTGGACGTGCCTCTGACTAACCCATTAGACATCTTCAAGAACCTAAGCGCCTGAAGACCTGAGAGGATGTCTACCGTACTTGGGGATTACATAACAGTTGTGATCCTATATTTTTTTAATTCAATTAATGGTTTTTTGACTTTAAAGTAAAACATTATAATTCCTATAAATCAAAATAAATTTCGGGAAAAAGTAGCGTATGCCCGTCCCAAGACTTTAAACTATCTCTATGAGAAATTTCATCACAATCGGCCCAGCGCCAGCGGTTTGGCCGTGATAACGTCACAGACAGACAGAGTTACTTTCGCATTTATAATATTAGTATAGATTAAGTTTACATAACGTGGGTAATAGTAATGAATAACTTGGATTGATATTGTTATAATTTATTTGCTATCCGTAGATATGAGAATTACTCCCATTCTGCAATTGCAATGTTTATTTGGAAACACCCAGCGAGCTATTTATGAAAGGTCACAGGTTCCGTTCTCGGAATCAATGGCGCACAGTAGGTACAAAAAATATCATTCGAATTGGCAAATATAGCCTTTTGACTTTTTGATTGGTCTAAACACTTTCATCGGTTTTCCAACCATTAGTCCAATTCCTCCAACTAGGTGTCGTAATAGCTGTGTTAGCCGAGTGGGAGACAAACATACATACAAACTCACAAATTTTCGCATATATAATATTACTAGCAGTCCGCCCCGGCGTCGCACGGGTGTAATAATGATTTTATGGGTAATTTTTTTATACCTTGGGTTACATTATCGAAGTTTTCATACGGATCCCTAATAGTTAGACAAAATATGGTATTGCATACTTACTTTTTTGTAGATATTTATGTTTTCTATAAAACTGTAGTACATTGCTTTACTCTATTGTCAATAATTTCCACAGCAAACGCGTTATAAAGATTTTTATTGGATTTTTTTTCACACGTTGGGTTACATTGTCGAAGTTTTCATACGGATCCCTAACGTTTTTGAAAATATTATATAGCCGATGTTCATCAGAGATAATTTTTCAAATCGGTCCAGAAGTTTCGGAGCCTATTCATTACAAACAAACAAACCAACAAACAATCAAATCTTTCCTCTTTATAATATTAGTATATATTAGGATTTGAATCGCTTGCAAACTTGCAATCATCTATACATTTAATAAAACTGTAGAAGAGTTCAATTCTGTACATTTAATAAAAACTAAAAAAAATACTCCTAGGGGTCTTCATATATAAGTAACACAAGCCAAAAAAAAACATTTTAATTTTTTTGTCTTTCTGTCTGTCTGTCTGTTGTCTGGCTTTCACGCAAAAACTACTAGACGGATTTTGATGAAACTTTTTTTGTTAAGTAGCTATTAGTCCTCGGCAACATATAGGCTATAATTTATTTTGAAGATTAGAATACCAGATGTGAAACTATATGTCCCCCAGCGAAGCGGGCACGGGTCAGCTAGTTAATAATAAAGTAGAAGCGAGATCGATCGAAAATAATTGAATGTACAATAACACAAAATAATACACCACTTTCACCCTTTAGCAAACAACGATAAAACATAACACAAACAGACAGACCGGTTAAAATACACAAATGGTTCGTGCGTCAAAATTAAGTACAAGGACTGAAAAAAAAACACAAATAATTAATGAAATTAAACTAATTTTTTTGTTGATTCTAAATGATCCCAAGTGGTTTCACTTTCAATGAATAAACGCCTTTTAACCGACGAAAAACGGAGGAGGTTCTCAAGTGGAAGCGAATATATATATATCTTTTTTACCTGGTGATCCGATTTGAATGATTTTTCTATTGTGTAGAGAATAGTCTCAAGTTGGTCCCATTTAAATTATATGAATGTAGGATATAGTACTTCATACAACTTAAAAACGAATATTGTCCCTTTTCGATTGGTCTAAACATTTTCGTCGTTTTTAGGGTTCCGTACCCAAAGGGTAAAAACGGGACCCTATTACTAAGACTTCGCTGTCCGTCTGTCTGTCTGTCTGTCACAGAGCTGTATCTCATGAACCGTGATAGCTAGACAGCTGAAATTTTCATAAATGATGTATTTCTGTTTCTGTTGCCGCTATAACAACAAATACTAAAAACAGAATAAAATAAATATTTAAGTGGGGCTCCCAAACAACAAACGTGTTTTTTTGCCGTTTTTTTATAGATAATGGTACGGAACCCTTCGTGCGCGAGTCCGACTCGCACTTGGCCGGTTTTATTTTATTCATTTTTTAGTTTTTTGATACGTAATTATTTGACTTTGACTTTGACTCGAATAAGGGAAGATAATCCTAATCCTAATATCCTAATCACTACATAGTATAAAGCAGTCGCTTTTCGGTTCCCGCGTATGTATGTTTGCTTATATCTTTAAAACTACACAACGGATTTTGATGCGGTTTTTTTTAATAGATAGAGTGATTCAGGAGGAAGGTTTATATGTGTAATAACATGCTACCCGTGCGAAGCCGGGCCGGGTCGCTAGTAATATTATAAAATGTGAAAGTTTGTGAGTTTGTATGTATGTTTGTTCCTCAATCAGGCCTAAACGACAAAACGGATTAAGTTGAAATTTGCTGTAGATGTAGATATAATGCTCGAATAAATAATATACTACTTTAGAATATGAAAAACATCCCCAAAACTATAAAAAAACGCAAAAGGGATTATTTCAGTATAGATGGCGCTGGTGTGCAACAAATCTGACATAACAGACTAAAAACATTCAGTCTTTTCTATTCGTTTTAGTATTGAAATTTGGACTGGACAACGTGATCGCTGGTCTGCTAGTATAACATAACCCATGATGCAACTATCTACTGCAAACATGTCTGTGTGTCCGTACCAATTATAGATCGTTGTATAACTGTTCCGGTTTGTGGTCTCTCTTTCACTGGTGCCGTACCACAAGCCCAAAAGTAATATGAAAACAAACGAGTTGGTATTGCGTTATTACTTTCGCACCGCGGGTAATATTGTTTTCATATTACTTTCCTTATGGTATGGCCCCAGGTAACCTCAAAGCAACAAAGAAATTTACAGAATGTTTTTGGTAGGATATAGATTACTGTAAAGTTTAATTTAAATCCGTTCAGTAGTTTTTGCGTGAAAGAGAAACAAACACACAAACACAAACTTTCGCATTTATAATATTAGTAGGAAGATGCAAAATTGACGAAAGTAAAATAGTTGTAAAATGAATCTGCTATTGCCGTTGACCGTAACAAATTCCGAAGTACCT
The DNA here is from genome assembly GCA_912999785.1 of Hydriomena furcata. Taxonomy (NCBI): domain Eukaryota; kingdom Metazoa; phylum Arthropoda; class Insecta; order Lepidoptera; family Geometridae; genus Hydriomena; species Hydriomena furcata. The sequence continues at coordinate 14,531,011 of OU538822.1, read as the reverse complement.
ACCTAAATCCATGTCAACACCAGATCTGCGAAGATCCCCACCTGAAGGTTTCGCAAGAGTGGTTACCGGGCGACCTTACTGACAGCAAACATTCCGAATGTACGGCTCGAAGGAAATACTTATACTCACTTATCTATAACTAGCAGTCCGCCCCGGCGTCGCACGGGTGTAATAATGATTTTATGGCTAATTTTTTTACACCTTGGGTTACATTATCGAAGTTTTAATAGGGATCCCTAATAGTTAGACATATAGTATTGCATACTATTTTGTAGATATTAATGTCCTCTATAAAACTGTAGTACATCACTTTGCTCTATTTTTAATAATTTCCGCAGCAAATGCGATATAAGAATTTTTTGGGAATTTTTTTCACACGTTGGGTTACATTTTCGAAGTTTTCATACGGATCCCTAACATTTTTGAAAGTATACTATAGCCTATGTTCATCAGGGATAATGTAGGATTCTAATGGAGAAAGAATTTTTCAAATCGGTTCAGTAGTTTCGGAGCATATTCGATGCAAACAAACAAACAATCAAATCTTTCCTCTTTATAATATTAGTATAGACTAGCAGTCCGCCTGGCGCGGCGTCGCACGGGTGTAATATTTTTTTTACACCTTGGGTTACATTATCGTAGTTTTCATACAGATCCATAATAGTCAGACTAATAGAATTACGGACTTTTATGTAGATATTGATGTTTTCCATAAAACTGTAGTACATAACTTTGCTCTATTGTCAATTATTTCCGCAGCAAACGCGATATAAGGATTTTTTTTTTCACATTTTGGGTTACATTATTGATGTTTTCATACGGATCTCTAACGTTTTTGAAAATATTCTATAGCCTATGTTCATTACTGATAATGTATGACTCTAATGGTGAAAGAATTTTTAAATCGGTCCAGTAGTTTCGGAGCCTATTCGATGCAAACAAACAATCAAATCTTTCCTCTTTATAATATTAAGTATAGATTTAGACTAACCGACCCGTGACTTACGGTGTCCAGTCAAATTTTAATAATCGCATAGAAAAAAGCAATTTCAGGATGAAAGTTTGTATGAAACTCTGTAATTGTTTATTTGATATGAATGAAATGTGGTATTTATCCTCTAAATATAAAATAACAAAACATGAATTTAAGGGTTTTTGAATTTCATACCTTAACGGGGTAAAAAGGGGTATTAAAGTTATTAGTTTATTATCAAAATTACATGAAATTCAATATTTGTGCTCTTCAATAAAATTAAAGAAATACGCGTGTAAGGTTTTTGTGAATTTCATCTCTTAATGGGGTACAAAGGGGTGTTAAAATTTGTATGAAAAATCGAGTCGGACTCGCGCACGGGGTTACGTACTATATCTATAAAAAACGGCAATAAACACGTTTGTTGTATGGGAGTTCCTTAAATATTAATTTTATTCTGCTTTTAGTATTTGTTTTATAACAGCAACAGAAATACATAATCTGTGAAAATTTCAACTGTCTAGCTAACACGGTTCATGAGACATAGCCCTGTGACAGACAGGCGGACAGCGAAGTCTTAGTAATAGGGTCCCGTTTTTACCCTTTGGGTACGGAACTTTAAAAACAAATAACGTCCCTTGACTTTTTGATTAGTCGAAACATTTCGTCAGTTTTCTTTTTAGTTTTAGGCGTAATTATATTTTTTGCATATAAATAATAACCTACTTCGTAGGTATAACTAGATCCATTAATCAAAAAGATAATCTAACTTATCTGACCTTGCGTCAACACATTCACTTAAATTTTTTCCCATACATATAGTCACACAACTTTCAACTCAATAGAGTACTGCATAGAGTTGATATTTGTGTGCCTGTTGAGTAACAAAAGTGAAATTGCAAAGAAAAGTTAGTTGTGTGAATTAACCTACCTGGTTTAGAAAAAGTAATTTTTGAGATTATTTAAATAATTACGTTTAAAAAACTTAAAAAAACCGATGACTATGTATCGATCAATCAATAATAGCAACTTTCAGTTTTTTCCCGAAGTTCACTATTTTCCAGGATATTTTCTTATTTTTTTCTTCCATGAACCTTACAATAACAAAGAACAAACAACAAAAAAAGAATTAGCAAATTTGGTCCAGCCGTTCACGCGTAATGCCATGACGAAGAGAAATTAGAGATATATTTTTATATAAATACTATACCCGCGACTTCGTCCGCGTAGTTTTAACGACTTCGTCGTAACACATTGAAATTCCTGAAAATCAAAAGAACATTTTGAAAAAATGTTGATAAAGTCCGACCCAAAACTTTAAGTATCTCTATATGACATCACAATCGGCCCAGGCATCGGTTTGACCGTGATAATGTCATAGACAAACAGACAGACAGAAAGACAGATTTTCGCATTTATAACATTAGTATAGATAGATAGATATGTGGGAGATATCTACGGTCCCGTGTAGAAATGAAACAGCGTAGGTGTTGTAGAATAAGGTTTTATTTACTTCCCATAAATAGTACATGAATTATGTTTTAGATACAGAGAAGTAATTAGGAAAACCCGGTAATATTCTAACTAATAACCTAACTAAACATCGTGTCGTACACTACTGGTCATCTGTCACTGTCATTTTTGACTTAGTGGTTCGACCACCGAACATAGAAGTGCGACGATAGATTCGCTACACCACCCCCCTACGGAGAACAGGAAAAGGGGCCAAAAAATCAAAAAAATAACCGACAATAATAAAATAATAAAGAATAAAAGTTCACAATACACAATATCAATCATAATTCTTAAATCTAACGCGTCTGCCTGAGCGTGTGGTATACTACTGGTCATCTGTCACTGTCATTTTTGACTTAGTGGTTCGACCACCGAACATAGAAGTGCGACGATAGATTCGCCACAGATACTTATATAGATAATGGCTGATAATAATCCTTATATAAGTAATAGTTTTTGGTGCACTAGGGCTTTAGTGTAGTAGGCACTAGGTACCTAACCTAAGCCCTGAATGGAATACTAAGTGGATCTAAGAACTGAATCTCCTTGATACATGTACTTATCTTAAGAGATAAGTACAAGACAAGTTAAGTCGTTTGTTTCGTACAACCTGTTAGAATGTTGTTTGGTTTTTACCCGACTGCGAAGGGTAATGTTTTTCGAGTGTATGTACGTTTGTATTTGTATATGTCTGTTTCTTTGACACGCTCTACAGCAGAAATGAATTGACGGGTTATGACTAGATATCATTGACGTATCATTGAATTCGTATCAATCTATATTTATATCCTAATAATATTATAAATGCGAAAGTTTGTGATAAGGCTGCTATGTTTGTTACCTAATCAAAAATAAACGACAAAACGGATTAAGATGTAATTTGTATGTACATAAAAAATCAGAATAAATAAAGGGGGAACTTATAATACGAAAAACAACCCCTAAATGATAAAAAAACCCAAAATGATGTTTTTGGTATAATTAAATATTTTTGCAACAAATCTGACATCACACTAAAAACATTTAGGCGTCATAGCAACGCAGTTTTGACTAATGAATGATACGCATGCTACCAAAATTCGTAATTTATTATATCAGTACAAGGTTTGTAGGGAAAAAATTTAACAGGACAACGTCTGTCACGGATCGGCTAGTATTACATATTTTTTTAAATATGCCCCCCCCCCTCGCCCCATAAAAGGGAGGCATAACAATTTTTTTTAAATTATCATTACAATATCGTCAGTGGAAAGGAAGAAATGCTAAAGCGCCAATTTGAAAATGTTGGGAAATCGAGTTGGTATTTTATTTTTTTACAAATCATATTTCTTGTGTTTTTCATTTTAATTGGTGTATCAAAATGTTATTAATAATTTAGAATTTCTATCTATTTTTATAAAGGATTACCAGTTCCATAGCTCTTTTAGTTCATGAAATGGCAAAAGTGCTCTCAATTTAAGTCAGGAAAAAACTGCTTATCTACCGTCAATTTATAAATATCAATAATTTAAAAATGCTAATAAATGCCATCCATATTTTATACATGAAACAAAAAGTGCTAAGTTACTTTAAATTATTTAAACCTTGTAAAGAAATTGATAACATAATATTAAATGAAAAAAGAAGAAATCTACAGAAAAAAAGCTAAGAAAACTAAAGAAAGCTAAAGAAAGTTAAAGCTGTAAAAGCCTAATACGTTAAAAAACACAAAAGGATGATTTTGTTATAGATGGCGCTGGTGTGCAACAAATCTGACATCACAGATTAAAAACATTCAGTTAAATCTATTCTATTATTGAAATTTGACAGGACGTCTGTCACGGGTCGGCTAGTACATTATATGTTATAATATACATTATGACACCTAAACACAGTACAAACATATATAATATAATCACCACAATAATGTTTGTCCTTGGTGGGAATAAACCCACAACCTATAGCGCAGAAAGAAGAGTCGCTACCAACTACCAAGTACGAACGAAAACTGTTTGGTTGAATATAATTACAATATAGAGTTTTTGCAATAAATACCTGCCTACATACCTGATGAGGTAAACTGCCTAATACCGCTCCCGTGAAAGGAATGCGAAGAAAAAAATATTACTTACAGCGAATTTACTATTTTGTAATGCATGCTAGTGTAAATAATAGCTCGCTTACAATATCCTAATCCTAATAATACTATAAATGTGAAAGTTTGTGAGTTTGTATGTATGTTTGTGCCTCAATCAGGCCTAAACGTCAAAACGGATTAAGTTAAAATTTACTGTAGATATAAAAAGTTATAATGCCCGAATAAAAAAAAAATATAAAAAAAAATTGGTATAGAAGATTTGGTGTGCAAGAAATCTGATATCACAGACTAAAAAAATTCAGTCTTTTCTATTAGATTATTGAAATTTGACATGACAACATCTGTCACGGGTCGGCTAGTAATATTTTAAATGTGAAAGTTTGTGATAAGGCTGCTATGTTTGTGCCCTGAGCAAACCTAAATGAACAAAAGGATTAAGATGACATTTGCTGTAGTAATTAGATAAAAAATCAGAATAACAGAAGAGGGAAATTATAATCCGAAAAACAACCCCTAAATTATAAAAAAACGCAAAAAGGATGATTTTGGTATAGATGGCGTTGGTGTACAAAAAATTAGACATCTCAGACTGAAACATTGAGTTGTCATAGCAACGCATTCTACCAAAAAGGTTGAATCCTACTAAGGCCGGTTCGAAATTTATTTTTCAAAAAAAACATTAATTTGACTACCGAATGATACGCATTGTACAAAATTTGTAATCATAATATAGGGAGAAAAATTAAAATTGTCTAAAAGTGCTTTTTTCTTTGTGATTATTGAAATTTGGACAGGACAAAGTCTGTCACGGGTCGGCTAGTTAATTATAATCTATACTAATTATTATAAATGCGAAAGTAACTCTGTTTGTCTTTGACGTTATTACGGCCAAACCGCAAGAGATAGTTTAAAGTCTTAAGACGGACATTGGCTACTTTTTTCCCAATTATTTATTTTTATTTTCAGGAATTTCTATGTTTTACGATAATGTCGTCAAAAATAATAGTTATATTTGGAACAGAACAATGTACCTCGAAGTTGTCGTGAGACGCATTATCTATCAATGTTTAGATATTATTATGTTTAGGTACGTGGGTATTTGTGCTTTAGTTTAGTTTGGAAGTAGGTACCTAGATCACGATCTTGATCAACATTCAGGTATCGGAATGTTTAGCAGGTTGTATTTTTACCCGACTGCGCCAGAAGAAGGGTAATGTTTTTCGAGCGTATGTATGTGTGTATGTGTACCTATGTCCTCTTTGGCACGCTCTACAGCCCATACAACTTGACGGATTACAACAATAAGGTGTCGTGTGGATTCGTCTCAATTGTGGGAGTGATATATATTTTAGCCTAGATATTTTTTAGTATGGCGCCCCTCTCCCCAAAAAGGATACATTTTTTTTAGTAATTTTTTTTTAGAAATCGGATTTTATGTTTTTCTATTCGTTTGTTTTATTTTATTGCTATTGACGTCAGCGCAGCGGTGAAGCAGTAAGCCAACGGGCAACAGGGCGAAAGTAAGCTTTGTTTACTTACAGCAGATGTAAATACTGTCGAATATTGTCTGATACAGAGCGCTAACTATGTTATTATTATTACCTTTTATTCGTTTATATTTATGGTGTAAGCACGTATGCATGAAGTTACCAGATGGAGTGGCAGTGTATGTAGATATTTACTGTTCTCTCTACGCTCTACTGTTGGCTAATATTGTTCTGTTTGTTGTCCACAGCTGGGCCGCATGCCGGCAAACTGCGTGCTGGTGCCGCCGCCGAGGTACGCAACACTGCCCCTGCCACCCCCAGCGCCTTTGTATTATCCTATCCACGACAACGTAAGTTCCTTTACAAAACAGCTGCTCTTGTACTAGATTATGGTACTAGGAGAAATTATAATTATTTTTGGGTTAACAATCCTACAGGCTGCGCCAGATATTGCGTGGCGACCGATTGGTGGGTGAGCGTACTATGCTATTGTGTGCGCTGAAAGCACAAGAGTTGGCCACTACGAACTTAAGACGAGGATATATTTTTAGTTTTTTCTCCATTACTGCAAAACATACAATTTTGTTTTTAATGACAAAGATTACCTAAGGATTTAATATAGATAAATGTAGAATAGAAACACGACGGTGAAACTTTCCTCGATATATTTATTTTCCAAAGTTGGCTATGTCAAAACACTATTTACGTTTATAATAATAATAATAATTCATTTATTTGTTTAGCACAATTATGGTCAATTAATGGTTAATTAATGGTCAATAAATTAAATAAGGCTCAATCAACATATTCTGTCATAATATTACGACATACAAATAATTAATTAGTCAACTATGTTTCGTTAAAATAATAATAAAAGTCAAGTTAGATTATGGCATAAAAATAAAATAAAAATTGTATGCAAATAAAGAATTAACAATGTCAAATAATAAAAAAAAATTGTGTGTGTCAGCTCCGACGCACGACTGGAGTTTACCAGATCGTGCGTAGAGCGTACCCCCACTATAAGATGTTTTGCCATCAGTAAGAGTGAGAGAAAGCATTATAAAGTATAGGCAAAGTAAGGGTACACACTACACACTACCCACGATCTAGCTGCACTGCTCACACCAAATTAGAAAGTTGCGCACCAAAAACGTAACGAGGTCATTCGTTCAGTAGATTTTACACTTCACATTTTTCTCATACCGGGCGCCTTATATCAAAAACCGATTCTTAAGGAGTAAACTCCAAAAACTAGCCAAGTGTGTGTCGAGACCCGCGCAATGTAGGGTTTTGTAGTTTACACAGCTAACAACGTTATATAAGTAATTTTCAACGATATTTGTACTAAAAAGTTTACTTCTAGTTTACGAGTAATCGTTGAGCAACTTAAAAAATACATTTTCTTAGTTGGTTTATGATTACTCTATTTTTATTCTATTCTACTCTTTATTCTATTTGTTTTAATTCTAGCGAGTCCGCCGCAGACGGTCGCCGCGGTCGCACGGCGAGCGACGGCGCCGCGAACACGCTCGCGAGCGCGTCTCGCAGCTTGCGCGCTCGCTTGAGCGCATCCACCGCAAGCGGCGAACGGAGCAAACGCGCCTCACCGACGCAGAGCTCAAGCGAACCTACACTGGACTAGACAGGTACACTTGTCCTTATATTCCCACCTGTTATTCAAACATGTGATGTTAGTACTCTTAGTTCTGATACCCACTAGATAATACTAGTGTGGGTAATATTTAAGAGACTTTTTAATGTTTTATTTACACCTAAAACTTCCATTGTATTTCCAGGGCATACGCAGAGCAGTTTATAGCAGTGATCGACGAGAATAGACACGCGGCGGAGCATCACGACTCGCTCGCCAGCACAGCCACCAGTGACTCCACAAACTCACACGGGACGCTTTCATAAATTCAAACCGGGTCCAAGACGACACAGTTTGAACGCGTATTTTCGTATTTTGTACTTTCAATCCTAGGGGGGAGGGGTGCTGGGTGGAGAGTTGGTTGGGCCCAAACCAAATACTTTCATGTATTTCAAACCTGGTATTTGGTGGTACTTGACGTACCAGGTCTAATGGTACACAAGTACGACCCACCTCTAGTCCAAGATTTGACATCTGACGAGCTATTGAAAACAAGGTTTACTTACGTTTGTATCCTGTTGAGAGTACCACTATTACCAACCTTTTACCCAAAACGCAGTAGCCACTGGGAAATTTAAATTCGGATGAGTCTATTTGCAGCTTAAAACATTAAATTTTAAGCACACTTTACAGAAGAACGTTTCTATTAATTTTGTTACAAATTTATGTTTAAATATCCAACAATGAACTGAAAAAATATTCACCAGCAAAGTTTTTAAATAAACAAGTGCTATTATTATTATAATTATTTAGGTACTACCTATCCTACCTATCTATCTAAGTAATCAAAACTTTGAGGTTTTTTTACTTTCTTTTTATATTTTTAGGTTTAATTAAGTAGAAGTAAATATTTTATTTTCATTGTTTTGTAGGTTTTTTTTATTAGGTAAGTACTTCTTATTACGTCGTTGTCTAGTAACTAACATTATAAAGTTTAAACATCATACGGCACTAAATATTTAGCTATACATTAATTTTGGGTTTTGTACATCTTGCTTATAAATTTAACAAATTAACTGCGCACTAAATGTAAAATATTGGTAAGTATGGAAGGCATACAATTCTTACATTAAGGTCTTACCTCTATTAGAGATTCGCCGAGATTTCTGTTTTTCGTTTGTACCCTAATTTCATCACAGTATATTTTACTTGATAAGGAATATATTATACTTACCTACTGGAAATTGTAGATGTGCTTCGTTGATTTGTCTCTTAGCATAATATTATCCTCCCGGCTGCGCCGATTTTTAATTCAAAAGAATTGTAATGTCTGTAATGTGTAACTAACAACCGACTAACACGTAAATCTTTGTAAATTGCATACTTATACTTAATCGTCAAATATCTGTGTTATCCTACACCTAAGTCTAATTTATGTAAATAGTTTAAGCACCGCGTAGTTTAATTATAGAGATGAGAAAAAACGAACATTTTCGATATTGGACTTATTTAATCGTAAGTTATAAAAGCTCTTGTATTATATAATAAGAATTACATAAGTACCTAAGTGGTGCCAAATAAACTAAGGAGGAGAAGAATATTGGTCATGTAAATAACAAAATTTTGCTCAATTTTATTGGAATTGCGAGATAATTATAGGTTAGTCTAGTAGGGAGTATATACTTAGATACTTAATGCAAAGTAGATAGGTACCTAATAAGGTAACTGAATATTAACTTATGTAATAAGTATTAATATCTTCTAGTTTAGGCTAAATTATACTATTAAACTTATTTTTGATCGCACACATATACATATAATTGACTATACAAATCAATGCAATATAAACTTACTACCGATTTTCCAGTAGAGTAAACATATTATTTTTTTCAATAACTTAATCTTTTTGTACCTTTTCCTGAATTAAGTAGGTGCTTAAGGGGCTCCCAGTCGACGATTGCTCTTTTTCGAAACGAAAAAAGAAATACTTCTGAACAAGCCACATCTCCTATTTTTATAAGTATATTACTTCAGGTTCCTACCTAGATTTCTATTAAGCTGAAAACATAATAGCAGAAACTTTTCACGATAAAGATATTATTTCAAAATGATACGTTTTAGAATTTATGATCGAAATATTTTATATACCTACTATTAAAATCAACTTGTGATTTATGGTTAAAGATAGGTAATATGTAGATCTAGATTTCTATTAGAATAGATTTTTGATAAGTAATTATACATAATTTATATCATTAATTTATTCGAAAAGCTAAGGCGGACCACGCGCCGACGTGTATTTGTCGTCATTGCAGCGGTCGGTAGGATTATTTATCGAAGTGATTAAAGATGGGTACATCTTTATTCACATATACTATACATTATAAAATAGGAGATGTGGCTTGTTCAGAAGTATTTCTTTTTTCGTTTCGAACAAAAACAATCGTCGACTGGGAGCGCCTTAATCTTTTTCACTTTGTTTTTCAGTTCATTTGCAGCAATTATTACTTCTATGACAATTGAATTGCCATTGTCATAGGATTTTTAATAAAAAGTTTTTCGTCCTTTTTTGATACAAAAACAGTTTTAGACCTTTCTGTCTTACGACTGTTTTTTCCAAATTCTCTAAGTTTAACATTCCTCAGGATGATGGCATTTTGTTTTGACTTACCTAGTTGGACATTGATACGAGTTGCTGTAATTGTCTCTTCAGTTTTCAGCAGTACCTACCTGCCTAGTCTAAATATAACTTGTATTATCTAAGGTCATTTAGGCAGGTACCTACTTATTTAAGTATTTTACTAAGTACACTTTATTGGCCATGCTTTGATTTAAACTTATCTGAAAAAACGTGTACAGGTATTTCTTTATTTATTGCAAAAGCGTTCCGAATTATTTGTGAATTACGAATAAAAACTTTTATATATTTGTTTTTTAATATCTTCCAGACAAACTTTAAAAAAAAAAACATGTATAGCTTGGTTCAAAATAAAGCATGATTATTTCATTGAAAATATTTTTATTTCCTTCAGGCTACCAGATAATGATACCAATATGTCGCAGCGCGGTTTATAAAAGTTATGCAATGATTAATTTTATTTTGATATGTAGTAGGTGGTAGGTAGGTAGGTAGGTGGTTCGTTTCTGGAAACTTGCGTGTGAACAAGATTTAATAAGAACGTATTGCCATTTTGTTATCAAATTATTTATTATAATGTATGTTTTACAATAAAATGACAATGCCCCTTGCATCCTTGCTTCACTAATTTTTTCTTACTCTGTTTGGTTTGAAGTCAAAGTGGCAAATAGAATAGAATAGAAAAAAAAATATATTTCGACCACAAAATACAGAGAATAACATATAGGATAAGATAGATAGATATACATGTGATAGAAATAAGGCTACTCCTCAGCATTTGCAACAGCAGCGCAAGGTTGCTGCAGCACTGCTTTTAGTGGCGCCGCATTCAGTAGCGCAACAGCAGCTACACACGTTACAATTATTTAACTAAGTGATAAATTTATATAAAAACTAGCTGACCCGTGCCCGCTTCGCTGTGCGTAAGACATTTCTAATACCATAGTGGACTTTTTTGAAGACGTTTTTAAGGTATACCATACTGTAGTACATTATTTTGATATATCTCGTGGGGTTCACGTGCCAGCATTTGCAATGTAACTGCAAACAAATGTGTTTATTTACGACATCACATTAGAAACCTCTAAAATTATCAGTGTTTCTCTACTATATTATGCATGTATTATACATATAAACCTTCCTCTTGAATCACTCTATTTATAAAAAAAAAACCGCATCGAAATCCGTTGTGTAGTTTTAAAGATATAAGCAAACATACATACATACATACATATTACATATTACATACAGACGCGGGAAGCGGAAAGTGACTTTGCTTTATACTATGTAGTGATAAGACAAGAACCCCTAATAGTTACGAAACTTTAAATATGAATGACATTCCAAAACACACACAAGTGTTACTTAATTAATATCATTAATTGTAATAATGCTTTGAAAGCACCATTACTTAAAAAAAAACTATGGCAACATCGATTGCAATAGTCTATGGTAAAAAGATGCGCAGGAGGCGCGGCAAAATGAATGTGACAGAGAAAAAATGGCGGAGACTGGTCGGTCGAAAGCGTGGTCAGGATTAATTGATTTGGTATAATAAAAGTTATTGTAATAGATATAAACCTTGTTTCTCTGATTTAACAAATCAGAAGTGTGACTTTGGACCCACGATTGCTGCGAAGGGAAAGGTAAATCACGATCGGAGAAAATTCCTGGTGAGTGCTTTCGAATGTAATCGTACTATTACTCTTGTCACAGCATAGGACAGGGCTGATAAATGATAAGTACTTCACAAATCAGTGGATGGAGCGAATAAATAAGTGCAGAATTTACAATAGGCCTAATAAATGTACCTAATCGTAATGCGTATACCTACGCACTACGAAGCGCCTAGGTACCTACATAAACATACCCTTGTGAAAGGTGTCTAAGCTAACTAGTAATTACCTACTCCTACACGACACTGATTGCATCTAGTTACAAGCACCTATCAGTTCTGACCAGGAGAAGTATCGGTAAGGTACTGGTGTACCTTACATAACTATCTACAGCGCAAGATTTTATTTTACCAGTGGCAAATCTCAATAATTAGGTACCTATCATAATTTATCTAAAATTTAACAAAATTACCTATGTGCTAAGCCTCAACAGCAGTAGCCGTAAAGACCTATCCAGATCATTCGAGAACTAGAAAACAGCCTGGGTATGGTATGTAAAAAAAAAAAAAAAAATGGGTATAAGTAATAAGTACATACATACATAAATAAGCATGTTGTGTAGGGCATAGTGGCATTGTCTTGGCTTATTTACAACTGTCATGTGTGTATTGGAGTTAACAGCGGCTTAACAAATTTGATTTACATTTTGAATCCTAAATACTTAGTAAAGACAAAAAAAAAAGCATTACAGAAACTGTAAAATATCAAAATAATTAAACAAAATTAATTATCCCAAGTTATGAAATAATACCTAGATATTGCCTCAAATAAGTTATTTTATGTGAATTTACTCATGAAAATTTTAACAAGCCCATTATCTAAAATAATTAAACTAATCGGGTACAATGATTGGGAAACTGAACATTGAGCATCGCTTTTAACTGAAACTAACTTTCATGCTGCTTCGCTTGTGTTTTAATTGGATAAGGGGTTGTGTTGAGTTGTGTCATGACCCCATGGATTAAATGTCTGTAGTGACTAACCATAATCATTTAATTAAATTAATTAATTGTTTATTGAATCAGACTGAAATGTAGTTGAAATGAATTATTAGATAAAAAAAATAATAATTTAGGTGATTGTTTAAAGAAACTGAAATTAAGCACCGCTGTTAATTGAAACTAACTTTCATGCTGCTTTGCTTGTGTCTTAATTGGATAAGGGGTTGTGTTGAGTTGTGTGATGACCCCATGGGTTAAATGTAACTAACCATAATCACTTAATTAAATTAATTAATTGTTTATTGAACTAGACTGAAATGCACTTGAAATGAATTATTAGATGAAAAAGTAGTAATTTAAGTGATCGTTCAAATAAATTGAACATTGGGCACCACTATTAATTGAAACTAACTTTTCATGCTGCTTCGCTTGTGTTTTAACTGGATAAGAGGTTGTGTTGATTTGTGTGATGTGTGCAGTTACAACAATAATTTAACATTCAAAGTATTATTAATATAATTATATAGGATTATTATTATATTGTTAATTCATTAATTGATTGTCAAACTTTGACTAAATTGCATTAAACAAAATATTATCAAAATTAAAAATAATAATGTTTCTAATAATGACTTAATTTTGAAAGAGGTGGTTAAATATTTTATAGATATGAAATTAAATTAAATTCAAATTACTGACATTGGTAAAAAAAAAAAAAAAAATTATATATATACAGATTTGTTTACTTTCAACCTAGGTAAGATATGAGTACTAAGTGATTCCCATTAAAGCAAATGATACCTTATGAAAGTGCATAATGTTGCGCAATCATCCTCAGAATCCAGAGAGTTATGAAAGTGCATAATGTTGCGCAATCATTCTCAAAATCCAAATAGTTATGAAAGTGCATAATGTTGCGCAATCATTCTCAAAATCCAAATAGTTATGAAAGTGCATAATGTTGCGCAATCATTCTCAAAATCCAAATAGTTATGAAAGTGCATAATGTTGCGCAATCATTCTCTAAATCCAAATAGTTATGAAAGTGCATAATGTTGCGCAATCATTCTCTAAATCCAAATAGTTATGAAAGTGCATAATGTTGCGCAATCATCCTCAGAATCCAGAGAGTTATGAAAGTGCATAATGTTGCGCAATCATTCTCAAAATCCAAATAGTTATGAAAGTGCATAATGTTGCGCAATCATTCTCAAAATCCAAATAGTTATGAAAGTGCATAATGTTGCGCAATCATTCTCAAAATCCAAATAGTTATGAAAGTGCATAATGTTGCGCAATCATTCTCAAAAGCCAAAGAGTTATGAAAGTGCATAATGTTGCGCAATCATTCTCAAAATCCAAATAGTTATGAAAGTGCATAATGTTGCACAATCATTCTCAAAAGCCAAAGAGTTATGAAAGTGCATAATGTTGCACAAGAATCCTCAGAATCCAGAGAGTTATGAAAATGCATAATGTTGCAAAATCATCCTCAGAGTTCAGAGGGTTATACTACAAAAGTAATTTTTTTGCAATAACAAGTTCACTGTTTTCAGATAACCATATTGTGTCTTCCAGTCATTTTCCTTTTAATTTCCATCATCAACCTATATCATAATGCCTTCTCCAGAAAATAAATCTCGAAGTCGTAGTCTTACGCATAAAGATTCTGATTCGACCCGAACACCTTCTCCTATTGAGCACGAAAATAGACCGCGTAAACGAAAACATTCTGGGAAAAGTAAACGGCGTAGACATTCGCATGAAAGTTCAAATTCAAAAAGTTCCAATAGTCCATCTCCAGCTAAGCGTAACCGTTCAAAACGCGACCATAAAAAGAAAAATAGACGTGATATAAATGTATTAGAAAAATTAGTTAGTTTACTTAGTGAGAAAAATAACACCGGAGCTCTTAGTTCTGGCGGACAAGGGTTACAAGGATCTCAAAACGTCATACCTGGGTTTAATCCGAATGGTAAAACGCAAACGATGAAGAACTGGTTAGCTAAAGTGAACGAATCAGCTCACGTTTTTGGATGGACCGAGCGACAGACTATTTTTTATGCATTACCTAAACTGGAGGGATTAGCAAAAAGGTGGTATGAAGGCTTGGTTACAGTGAAATTCACATGGGCAGAGTGGCAAAATAAATTAATGATCGCGTTTCCATGTGAACATAATTACGGTGACCTACTTACTGAAATGCTATCCAGGAAATCTCACAGAAATGAAACTCTCGAAGAATACTTTTATGATAAAATGACGCTCATAAATAGGTGCGAGCTTACCGGCAAACAGGCAGTTGATTGTATAAGCCACGGAATCTACGATTATAACGTGAAAATGAACGTACAAGGCGGTGATTTTAAGGAACCTGAAGAAGTACTAAAATATCTACGGAATATATCAAATAGGAATAATGACATGATCCGAAAACCGCAAAATCTTGGTGATGGTTATGGCCAGAACAAGAAGATATTATCTGCCCCATCAAGGAGGGAACAGACAGCGTCCAAACTGCAGTGCTTCAACTGTAAAGAACCGGGGCATATGGTCACTTCGTGTCGGAAACCTATTGTGAAGTGCACGAAATGTCGTCGGTATGGTCACTCTGATCAAAATTGTAAAAATTCGATCAGCAGTCGCTATACTAACGAATCACGTACCCCATCGACCGTAACCGCAACTACAGCCAAAAGTGTGTTAAACATTGCATGTGGGAAAAAGGGGTCTGATAAATACTACAAGCAAGTCTTAGTTGAAAATCAACCATTAGAGGCATTTGTTGATTTAGGCAGTCAATGCACTTTGCTAAACGAAGATTTAGGCAAAATACTCGATGTTGAGGTTGATACAAATAATCTGCCGGTGCTGAACGGTTTCGGAAATGGAAGTGTGATACCTAGTGGTCGCATTAGAGTGCGTATCGTTTTGGACGGTCTGAACGAGGAGGTTGAAGTGTATTTGGTGAAACCCGACCTGTTAGCCACTGACATGTTGATAGGGCATACGTTGACCGAATTGCCAGGCGTAAGAGCCTATAAAACTGACAGTATTCTATTTATGTACAAGGAACCAGGTTCGCATTCCGAGAAAATACATATTACATGTTTAGACAACACAGTTGTGCAAGGGCTGACGACTATTATGACCAAGACCAGTAATCAGGACTCAGGAATAGTATACGTTGATACTGAAGTATGTTCGAAGTTAGGTAGAGAATACATGGTGTTACCAGGTATTTACACAGTAAAAAGGGGATTTAGTTCATTACTAATTATGAGTTTAACTATTGAACCGTTTACGTTGATGGCAGGGGCTTTGGTTGCTAGAGCGGTGCTAGTATCATCGAACCTACCTATTACTAAACCTTATACCGATAAGGATACAAATGCAACGAGCAGCGTTGTTCGTAAAATATTGCGAATAGAAGCTAGAGATGAACCAATAGAAGAAGATCAAATCATAGTCGATGATGATCTAGACGAACACATCCGCACGAAGTTATGCTCGTTGATAAACGAAAGGCGACAATGTTTTGCGTTCTCTCTCAGAGAGTTAGGTAGGACATCATTAACGGAAATGCAGATTAAACTAAAGGATAACACACCTATAACGTATCGTCCTTATCGCCTTTCGCTTTCGGAGCGAAATAAGGTAAAGGAAATGGTTAATGAAATGTTAAACAATGACATAGTTCGAGAGTCAACATCAGAGTATGCTAGCCCTATTATTCTAGTGGCTAAGAAAACCGGCGATACTAGACTGTGCGTAGATTATCGAGCATTAAACCGAAAGACCCAGAAAGAAAACTATCCGATGCCGCTAATCGATGATCAAATCGATAGCCTTTCGGGTCAAGTTTTCTTTACTTCACTGGACTTGACCTCAGGATATTACCAAGTACCGGTTTCTGAAGAGTCAAAACATCTGACAGCATTCGTGACACCCGACGGGCATTATGAGTATAATAGGATGCCTTTCGGATTAACAAACGCACCTGCTGTTTTTCAACGGTTAATATTGAGCTTACTGAGAAAGCGAAATACACCAGGGGTCATGGCATACATGGACGATATTATAATAGCGTCTAAAACCACTGATGAAGGTTTGGAAAAACTACTAATAGTTCTTGATTTAATTCAGGAAGCTAATCTAACGCTGAATCTCAGTAAATGTCAGTTCTTTAAAAGGTCAATAGAATATCTTGGGTTCGAGGTGTCTTCAGAAGGAGTGCGACCCGGAACTAGAAAAGTTGAAGCAGTCAAATCCTTTAAAACTCCAGAGAACGTACACGAAGTAAGGCAATTTGTTGGTTTATCGAGTTTTTTCCGCCGCTTTGTAGAGGGATTTGCGTCTATTGCTAAACCGTTAACGTCACTTACAAAGTCTAATGTCCCATGGGTCTGGGGAGAACCACAGATAAAATCTTTCACGAAACTTAAAGAGATTCTAGTAAGTCGCCCAGTTCTCGCTATATTCAACCCAGAACACAAAACTGAACTACATACTGATGCTAGTTCTATAGGCCTCGGAGGAATATTACTGCAACGTACTACTGACTCTGCCCCACTGCAAGCAGTTGCTTATTTTAGTCGACAGACAACTCCAGAAGAGCATCACTTTCATTCATACGAATTAGAGACTCTTGCGGTGGTATCATCGCTGACTAGATTCCGAGTTTATTTGTTAGGCATCGAATTTAAAGTAGTGACAGATTGTAATGCGCTCCGAACAACACTGACCAAGAGAGACTTAATACCAAGAATTGCTCGTTGGTGGCTGTTGGTGCAGGAATATTCTTTTAGCATTGAATATCGACCAGGTGCACAGTTAGCTCATGCTGATGCTCTGAGCCGCAACCCAAATCCTATCTCTTTACCAGAAGAAAATACATTGACGGTAATGCAAATCAGCGATGTTCATTGGCTGCAAGCAGTACAACTGAGCGATCCTTTATTGAATAACATCAAAGCTGTTCTAGACGCAAAATCGGCTGAAGCTAAAGAAGTGCGCAGTAAATATGAGTTGAAGGATGGGAAGATTTTTAGAAAAACTGATGGTGGATTACGCTGGGCTGTGCCTAAAGATGCGAGATGGAAAATATGCCAGCAATGTCATGATGAGGCGGGACATTTTTCAATTGAGAAAACATTGGAGAAAATGCAGAGAGATTACTGGTTTCCAAAAATGATACAATTTGCCAGAAAATACGTTAAAGCGTGTATACCATGTGCGTACTCTAAAAACCCGGGTGGGAAGAAACAAGGTTTCTTACATCCACCTCCTAAGCCGAATGTTCCATTTCAATGTCTTCACATTGATCATCTAGGGCCTTTTGTCAGAAGTAAAAAGAATAACTCTTATATTTTGGGTATCATTGATGCCTACACAAAATATATCATACTACGAGCAGTAAAGGACACCAAAAGTAAAACATCCATAAACGTATTGAGAGATGTATTCGCCATGTTTGGTGCGCCACGAACATTGATTTCAGACCGAGGAACCAGTTTTACGTCCAAAGAATTCAAATCTTATGTGCAGAATATAGGAGTGAAACATATTCTGAATGCAGTGGCAACCCCGAGGGCAAATGGCCAAATTGAAAGGTATAATAGGTCAATACTTTCTTCACTAACAGCTCTAGGTCATGGGTCTGACGATCGGCTCTGGGACAGGCATGTACCTGACGTGCAATGGAGCCTTAACAACACAATCAATCATAGTACCGGAAAAGCCCCTATGGAAATAATGATGGGTAAACCCAGCTACAGTGTAACGGAAGGACATCTGCATGATATTAGTGGAAATACTAAAATTTCAGACGAAAGTATCCAAAAGATCAGGGATGAAGCCAGTTCTAATATAACAAAGCAACAAGAAAAGATGAAACTCAGATATGACAAAAAGAGATGTAAAGCTAGAAAGTACGAAGTAGGCGATTTAGTTATGGTACAAAGGAACACTAAGACCTCCGGTGAAAGTAACAAACTTATTCCAGCGTTTAATGGTCCGTATAGAATAAGTGCAGTGTATGATCACGATCGTTACGAAATAAGCAGCGTTGAAGGTTACTCAAAAAAAAGTTACACTAGTGTTTTTTCAGTAGACAAAATAAAACCATGGTGTAAGTTCACGGGGTCTGAATCTGAAAGCTCATCAGGAGATGGTGAATCGGAGTGACTATTATAATGTTTATTTTTGATACGGAGAACGAATTTTTCTTAATTCCTTATTCCTTATTCCCGTAACAACACAACATCCATATATCCCATCCTAATTTGACACATTTGACAATTGGAAGGAGGCCGTAACACCCTGTGCGTGACAAGCGGTGGCTTAATACAAAATAACCTGATGTCGTAACCCCTGTGCGGGTAAGAGTCGGCAATATAAAGAAAGAAAACGATTGCCCTGATGTTGCAACCCCTGTGCGATTACAAATACAATAATGCTTTGAGGACGTTACCCCAGTGCGGGTTAATGTCGGCATAGAAAATGGACATCTAAAACTACACCACTGGAGCTTCGTGTTGAACAGGCAACCGTTCAGCTAGCCTAGGCATAGGCACCAAGGCCATGCAGATTGCAGACAAGATGCAGTTGAGATGTCTCGCTATAGTTCGTTTTGCGAGTTGCTGTCTACTGTGTCTACTGGGAGTATCACAATAACGCAGTACTTCAGCTGGCTACTAACGGTGCTATGCCTAAAGTGTGTTTTTCTTTATTTATTGTTTTTTTTCCTTCGAGTGTATGGCCTTTTACGTGTTGTACGTGCAGTGTTAATATCTACATACATTAAATAGTGATTTAAACGATATAGACTGATAAGTTCTTTTACTATATTCAACTAATTTTGTGATTTTTTTATTTTTTTATTAGTATAAGTTATTATATAGATTACCACTCTGATTTTTAACCAATTATTGTTGTTATCACTTATAAAATATAAACGTACATTACAATAAAAATGAGGAATGGGGTCATTCTGTAAGTGTAGGATGGCCGAGGAGCATTAATAAGTATGCTAATGCATTACCAAAAACCTGTGTAGTGGGAAATTATTGATGCTCCGATGTCAATTATGGATTAATTCATGTTTGTACTTAGGCTACTGTGTAATGTAATATAAGATACTTTCAGTTTCGGTTTTAAACTTCCCCTCCGTTACCAAATGATGGGATTAAACTATGTTAACAAATAAAACTGACTAAATTATGTCATACAAATAAATTACATTAAGTTGATATCCTAGACAGGCACCTAAATAATTATGTAACCTATGGGTGTGGGATGTGTTTGTGATAATAGTAATCTATTTTACCTCTGTAATACTCTTTATGAAAAGTATTTTTTTTTTCTCTCTCGCTGTCTCTTGAATTTGTTACTACTCAATGTTAGTTGTTTCTTTAATTAGTTGTCAAACAAAATGCTCACACCAGATTTATTGCTGTTTATAGAAATGCTTTTGAAAATAATTATTGATACCTAATTCAATTTTATTGTAGGAGTCTATATGAAGGTGCCTAGAGACAGGCACATGTCAGGATGGTCGATTGTTACTTAATTAATATCATTAATTGTAATAATGCTTTGAAAGCACCATTACTTAAAAAAAAACTATGGCAACATCGATTGCAATAGTCTATGGTAAAAAGATGCGCAGGAGGCGCGGCAAAATGAATGTGACAGAGAAAAAATGGCGGAGACTGGTCGGTCGAAAGCGTGGTCAGGATTAATTGATTTGGTATAATAAAAGTTATTGTAATAGATATAAACCTTGTTTCTCTGATTTAACACAAGGAACAACCAGCTTTTATGGAAGAGATTTGCACATTTAACAAAATGTATTTCCAAATTTACTTCTAATGAGTTTACTGTAACAATAATTAACGGTCATTGATCCCATTCATGTCACCCAAACCCGCAGCCACTCAAATATAGTAAAAACTTAGTGATTTGTGCTTGCAGATTTTGTTGTAAAACCCAACTGGTAGTCGAATCGCCTTTAAATGCTAATTTCTTCCATTTTCAAATTATCGGAACATAATGAGTATTTGGAAGACAAAACTGAATCCGATTACCATTCGAGTTGCACAATAAGTGCGTCGGAAAAGTCCAGTATCACGATCAGCAAGCATCACTTTCATCTCACTGCATGGTTCTTTTAACAACACTGAAATTCCGTCAAATACGATCTTATTGCTTTAACGTTAAAGTCTTAATTACCGTAATCTACATTAAATTCTAAAATTTATGATTGTTTTTAATAAATTTTAAATATCCCGCTAAATTTTATCAAAATATAAATTGGTGTTGACTAATATGACACTTGAATGTGTAAAATATGCAAAATAAAATAGAGATTTGACTAAAATAAACTAAGATTTAGGAATGTAATTTTGATGTTACGCTAATTTATACTTTAACTTAAAAGGAATAAGATCGATAGTATTTTGCTACATTTTAGTCAGTTGTGTAGTTGCAGTTGTTAAGCGACCAGTGACAAGACGAGTTGTTAAAAGAACCAGTGAGGTGAAAGTGATGCTTGCTTGCTGATCGTGATACTGGACTTTTCCGACGCCCTTATTGTGCAACTCAAAAGGTAATCGGATACAGTTTCGTCATTCAAATTCCAATTATATTCTCATAGTTTGAAAACGAAACAAATTAGCATTTAGGCTCTCCGCAAACAAGCCACCGACCTCAGCCAGTAGTGGCCAGCGACAGCGCCTTAACACATTTTTTCATACATTTCGTAGTTGTAGCGAGTGGCCGCCACCGGCTATACGTGTGCGGCGCGTCTAATCACTACATAGTATAAAGCAAAGTCGCTTCTCGCGTCTGTATGTATGCTTATATCTTTAAAACTACACAACGGATTTTGATGCGGTTTTTTTTAATAGATAGAGTGATTCAGGAGGAAGGTTTATAGGAATCAGATTTGCACCCGTGCGAAGCCGGAGCGGGTCGCTAGTCTATATATATAAAATTCAATGCCACTTTTCATTGTAATTTTTAACTCAAGAACGGGCTCACCTATCCAAACCAAATGTTTAGGCTTCGTTCAGACTATTTAGTAGATGGTTTATGTGAAGTTTGCACAAAATCGGTAGAGCGGTTCTTCATTGTTAGTCTATTTATATATAAAAGAGTCGTGTTAGTTACACTATTTATAACTCAAGAACGGCTGAACCGATTTGGCAAAAAATTGGTGGGACTTTTAAACAGGAACGGGAACGGGAAATTAATAAAATAATATACAACCAATAAAATAATATATAAAGACAAACAATAAAATAATATATAAAGGGAAGATGGCTCTAGTTGTATTTCCTCACAGCTCAGTTGGTAGAAGCTCTGCCTTCTGCGCTGTAGGTTGTGGGTTCGATTCCCAGCCAGGACTAACATTTGTGTGACAAACATAGATGATTGTTCTGTGTAAGTATGTATTTAAATAAAAAGTAATTATATAAGTATTCTATTAGTTATTTGATTCTCATAGTACAAGATTTGCTTAGTTTGGGGTTAGATGGCGATGGTGAAATTTCCACCAATTTTTATATATTTATTTATTTGTGCCCTGTTGACCGAATGGGAGGTACCTCGACCTTCAAGCCAAAGGTCGTGGGTTCAAATCCCGGGGTGCATCAAATTATGAAAAGGAAAACATCGTGAGGAAACCAGTTAGTATTCTTAATGCTAACTACTGCCGTTTGGACGTGCCTCTGTCTACCCCCTCTTAAGATCTTTAAAGGATCGAAGCGCTTTGAGATTTGACAGGTGTCTAGTCTACCGTACTTGGGGATTTAACAGTCGTAATACAATTTTGTTATATATTTATTTATGCAGCATTGTTGTTCCAAATGCAACTAATGAGGAGCCATCGCACTCTTCTTCTCGCAGATGAATGGACGTGTGTAAGTATTGGACCTGTTGGAGAGTTCGCCGATTCTGTTCATGAACACGTATGGGAAAGAATTCATGTATCTTGGCTCCCCCTCCCCCCACTTCGCATATCCCTTCCCCTCCTCAAAGGTGTTTCCTGCAAAGAGACAAACGAATCAACCAACAGCACACAATATGCAGCATAGTGGATACTTGCGCCGCAGGTCGTAGGTTCATAATTTAAGTAATCTATTATTTTCTAAGGGGCCGTGTTGGTTGAGTGGTAGGTCGACTTTCGATCCGATGGTTGTGGGTTCGATTTATTTTATGCGACGTCACGTGTGCAATGCTAATTACTACTGCCACATGTGAGCATGTGCCAAATGTAATGTTTGGACGTGCCTCCGACTACCCCCTTTGGACATCTTTGATGATCTGAGCATTTGGAGATCTGAGTACATGTCTACCGTAGGTACTTGGGGATTACAGTCAAACGTGCGTGATCCTACTTTTTTTAATGAACGTTTTTTTTTCGTGTTAAATAAAAAAAAAAAAAATAGTATCACGACTGTTAAATCCCCAAGTACCTACGGTAGACATCCTCTCAGATCTCCAGACACTTAGATCCTTGAAGATGTCTTGTGGGGGTAGTCAGAGTCACGTCCAAACATTATATTTGGCACATGCCCACATTTTGCAGTAGTTAGCATTCCTTACGTACTTTTTAATACTAACTGGTTTCCTCACGATGTTTTCCTTCACCGTTTTGAGCACTCACAGAAATATCCATTGATGCACGCCGGGATTCGAACCCACGACCTTCAGATTGAAAGTCGGGGTACCGCCCACTCGGCCAACACGGTTTTCAGGGTTCCGTACCCAAAGGGTAAAAACGGAACCCTATTACTAAGACTTCGCTGTCCGTCTGTCTGTCTGTCCGTCTGTCTGTTACAGGGCTGTATCTCATGAACCGTGATAGCTAAACAGTTGAAAAACGCTAAACGTGATTGTTGCCTTTTTTGTATAGATATGTATAATAGCACGGAACCCTTCGTGCAAGAGTCCGACTCGCACTTGGCCGGTTTTTTACTATTCCAAAAGCCCACGTGAATGCTAATAAAAGAACCAGTCTCAGCAAAAGATTTAGTTTCAAATATTACTTCATTTTTATAAACGAATCTTGCAGAAGTTCCTTTTGACAGTGCCTTTTTAAATATTAAAACTGCTGCTGTTTTTCTCAACTAATAACCTTCTTCCGGGTGATTCTATTGATGATAGTTCCAAATAACATTGTTCGAGGACGCAGTTACACTACCCACGTACTTAGATGATATTTGAGAGGAACTGTCAAAAGTAACTATTGTAACTCCTGTTATGTGCAGCATTAGTTTTATCTTATGAGTCCCTTCACAATACTGACCGTCGACAGTCTTCCAGACACCTTCTTTCGAATAGATGCCGACGGGTATCTCATTCTCCCAATAAGAGTGTATCACTTCTTTAGGATATCGCTTGAAGATATCGACGAGTACATCCGTCTCAATGCGGCTGTTGAACACAGCAAGAAGTGCGCCTTCCTTCACGCAGACATCTCGCGCTTCAAGCCATTTCAGTCCGATGTTGTAGAATTTGTAGCAGCTGCCAGTCTTGTTCGAGAACTCGTATCCTGCAAACGAGAACGTCATTTTAAATGATTATTTATAACTAGCTTTTTCCCACGACTTCATCCGCGTAGATTCAGAGTGTATTTTGATACAATTCGACTTTATTGTATTAAATTCTTAAAAATCTAAAAAGTAGCCAATGTCCATCACAAAACTTTTAACTAAAAAAATAATAATTAAGGTAGTTCCTGCAAAGAGACAAACGAGTCAACCAACAGCACACAATATGCAGCATAGTGGATACTTGCGCCGCAGGTCGTAGGTTCTAATTCCGATCCAATGGTCGTGGGTTCGATTTATTTTATGCGACGTCACGAGTGCAATGCTAATTACTACTGCCACATGTAAGCATGTGCCAAATGTAATGTTTGGACGTGCCTCCGACTACCCTCTTTAGACATCTTTGGTGATCTGAGCATTTGGAAATCTGAGTAGATGTCTACCGTAAGTACTTGGGGGTTACAGTCAAACGTGCGTGATCCTACTTTTTTTAATGAACTTTTTTTTTTTTCAAGTTAAATAAAAAAAAACAAATAGTATCACGACTGTTAAATCCCCAAGTACCTACGGTAGACATCCCCTCTCCAGACGCTCAGATCCTTTGAAGATGTCTAGTGGGGGTAGTCAGAGGCACGTCCAAGCACTATATTTGGCACATGCCCACACATTTTTGCAGTAGTTAGCATTCCATACGTGACAGGTTGCAAGCCCATCGCCGCTTTTACGAACTTTAACTGATTTCCTCACGATGTTTTCCTTCACCGTTGTAAGCACGTGTTTTTGATGCGCATATAAATTTTCGAATAGAAAAATCCATTGATGGACGCTGGGATTCGAACCCACGACCTTCAGATTGAAAGTCGGGGTACCTCCCACTCGGCCAACACGGCTATCCAGCTATACTTTTAACTACTTATCTCTATATAAAATTTCATCACAATCGGCTCAGCCAGCTGTTTGGCCGTGTCAACGTCACAGACAGACAAACAGAGTTAATTTTGCATTTAAAATATTAGTAATGAGTAAAGATTGGCTCACTGTTTATGAAAATCAGTTAACAATAAAATTGGTGGAGATTTTGGGTAACATTATGAAATTTCATCAACTTTTAACCAAAAGCCAATAGAAAAGCCAAAAGAGACAATATTCCTTCTTTAACCGACGAAAGAAGAGGAGTTTAGGAGATAATGTATTTTTTTTGTAGCATTTTTTTATGTGTGTTGTTGTTTTTAGTATTTGTTGTTATAGCGGCAACAGAAATAAGTAGGTACATCATCTGTAAAAAATTCAACTGTCTAGCTATTACGATTTATGAGATACAGCCTTGTGATGGACAAACGGACGGACAGCGGATTCTTAGTAATAGGGTCCCAGTTTTATCCTTTAAAGTATTTTAAATATGTAACTTTATTGCTAGACATAGAATTATACGAAATAGAATAAATAAAATATATAATAACCACTTTTTACATTTTAAAAGTTAATAAAAAAGCCTACCAATATCAGACCATGATAACCATACCTTCATATTAATCCTTATCCAAATAAAACATTTCATATTCCAAACGGTTTCAATACCAATGGATAACTTTTTGAATTACTTAAATCGGACATTCCATTCAGAAGATATTACGATCGAAACAAAACTAAGCACCGAGACCCGCGTCGCGGTCGCGGTCGTGACGGGGTGTGACGTCATAGTGTGAGCGCGCGTAATCTTAGAAATTCAAAAAAGGGCTTCAACTTCTCGTCGTTATAACTTCGGAAATACTGCATGTATTAAAGTGAAATAAAAACTCATGTAATGTAGGTACATGATCTACGCTCCGAGTTTAGGTGTATTTGATAGTAATATTTTGACATTTTTGTGTTCTAAAATTTTACGAAGGAAATAGCGTCGTAGACGTGAAATTTTTGTTGAAGGCAAGTTTAGAAATAACTTTAGGGGTAAATGGCATAAAACTGATTTTATTGTTTAGGAAGCAACTTCAATAGTTCGCATGTTTCGTTTTGTTTTGTTCTTGGGCTTATATGGTTGGTAATTGGCATTATGTGGTACCTTTTCCTAAAAAACGCATGTTGTACTTTTGTGTACTAAAATCAACATAAAAAGTTGAAATCGGATTTTTTTGCAATTACATAGTTAAATTTTGACAGGACAACACGTCTGTTGCGGGTCAGCTATTTGACGGGTAAGTTATAAAGCGGCACTGCACATACTTTTGTAGAAATAGAATAAAATTCCAAAGTACCTACTTTCAATGAAATATAAATTAAGTATAAGTAAACGATTTGCTACAAAGTACATAATTTGTGTAGAAAATTATTTTCAAAATGTAAAATAAAACTATTTTAAACCCAAACGTCTATTCTTTCTTTTTATTTTCTGTTAAGGTGATAAGTGAAATTTTTGACTTTTTGTATGGGCTGAGTCTAACCGGATAAGACGGAAAAAGTGATAAAACTGTATTATCTTGAAAACCATCAAACTTAAAAAGAAACTGTCTTTAATTTAGGTAGCTAGTATGATTATCTAACGAATTATATAAAAATGAACTGTTTAGCTATTTACAGTTTTGATTAAAAACTAAACTAGAGTTTTTGAAGAGCCAACTTTGGAAAATAAATCTATCGAGAAAAGTTTCACCAATCGTGTTTCTGTTCTTTTATTAATCTAGATTAAATCCTTAAGTTATCTTTGTCATAAAAAAACAAAACTGTATGTTTTACGGTTACTGAGAAAAAATGATTCTGCATTCATTAAACACATTAATTACTCGCCTTAAAACTCAAATAGTTTTATACCAAACAAAGAGGTTACATAACTAGAAAAGATGTAAAAGGTTCTGTCTTCTTCAGTTATTATAAGTGTTTCATTTTTATGTTTGATAATTACGATTATATAAATAAAACTCCATCTTATGTAGGTAGGTAGGTATAGGCCAGTAGGTAGGCATCAAGAGGTTAATGCATTGATTTTTAGTTACCAGGCCAGAGGCATAAAAGCTCTTTTGAGTCAGGGATTAAAAACTTTGACCACATAGCCCAATAGACGCATAATGGCTTCATTTCTTCGAATTATCAATTTAGTCAAATCGTTAAGGTGTGAGGGTCAGGGAGCTTTGGGGAGGGTTAAATATTGCATTCTGATTGGCCGGTTCAATGTCACTACCCGCCGCGGGCCGCAGTATAAGCCTAATGTGTTGTTTGAAAGTGTTTCCCTTGCATGAGGAGTCTAGGCTGTGTGGTCGATGGTTAAAAATGAGATAGAGAGATACTACATACACACATAGGAATAGTAGACTTACCGTGACTCTCCTCCCCACAGATAGGCACAGGAGCAGATGTGGGGGCAGGCGTGGGGGCAGGCGTGGAGGCAGGCGTCGGGGCTGGCGTGGGGGCAGGCGAGGGGGCAGGCGTGGAGGCAGGCGTCGGGGCTGGCGTGGGGGCAGGCGTGGGGGCAGGCGTGGGGGCAGATTCAGGGGCTACTGCAGGCGCCGGCGCATAGCAAACGTATGGCAATGGCTTCTTGCAGTCGACTTCTCCCTTAGAGCCGTTGGCATAAAACACGCCGCAACGCTCTAGCTTCGCCAAGTCGCTTAACTCGAGCGATATAGCTGGCTCTCCTGAAACAAATATACTCAATACTATTTGCAATGAGTAGAAGAACTAAAATGAGCTAATGGATTCCTTAGGATAAAGATGACGATATAGTCCAGTCACCAAAGGTCACTGAACACTTACAAACTATCAAAGATACCTACTAGGTATCTACCATATACACCGAAAGTCGCTGATTTGCTTCCACTACCGCACCGGCCGTGACCCAGGCCTACTTTACCAGCAGAATACCAGCACTGAGTAAGTAGCCTCTCTAAGTTAGCCTAATGCTGAACTGAATCCTTTTCGGCGCGACACAAACTTGCAAACTTGTCTATATGGGTTGACGAGGCAGTAATAATATATTGTCATAAGAAATAAGTAAAAAATAAGAACCAAAGTATCATGTTTTTTTAACAAGGTCTACTCATACCTCTTACGTAGGTGTACGCTCCTTCAGCGAAGTTCTCTTTCACCCCGGAGAACAGCGCTGGGATCGGCTCAGAGCTCTTAGCGGCACCAGACGGAGAGGACTGAATAGCCCTTATTGCTGCATTGAACTCATCAGACCATGGCGATGCCAGAAAAGCACCTAGAAACAGAAAGTGCTGTTAGATAATATTATAAAGCAAGGTCTACTTTACTGTGAATTGTTAAAAATATACCTATATACTTAGTTATTGATATTGGCAAAATACATCACTACATAGTATAATATAAAGCAAAGTCGCTTTCCGCTTCCCGCGTCTGTATGTAATATGTATGTATGTATGTATAAACATATATATCTTTAAAGATATCTTTAAGCTTATATCTTTAAAACTACACAACGGATTTTGATGCGGTTTTTTTTTATAAATAGAGTGATTCAAGAGGAAGTTTTATATGTATAAATCATGCATAATATTGTAGAGAAACACTGATAATTTTAGAGGTTTCTAATGTGATGTCGTAAATAAACACATTTTTTTGCGCTTACATTGCAAATGCTGGCTGAACCCCACGAGATATATCAGAATAATGTACTACAGTATTGTACACCTTAAAAACGTCTACAAAAAAGTCAACGATGGTATTAGAAATGTCTTACGCACAGCGAAGCGGGCACGGGTCAGCTAGAATTACGTAATAACATTCACAGATGATGTATTTCTGTTGCCGCTATAAGAACAAATACTAAAAACAGAATAAAATAAATATTTAAGTGGGGCTCCCATACAATAAACGTGATTTATAGATAATGGTACGGAACTCTTCGTACGCGAGTCCGACTCGCACTTAGCTGGTTTTTTTTAGGATTTATACACTAAACACTAATTATATTCTAAATTTGAAGCTTCTACGTCTGCTAGAAGTGCCTTATACTTTTGATGATCGGTCATCAGTCAGTCAGTCAGTCAGTGAGTGAGTGAGTGAGTGAGTAACAAAATTAGGAAACTTTGACTAGTTATAATTCCTAAACTACTGGTTCAAATTGAATGAAATTTGAATTATACCGAGTATAAACTATGCCTGCTTGGTTACTGAAAATTCAGGCTTCTAGTTTTATCCACAACGAAGAAGTTATAGGGGGTCGAAAATGGCCTGAACTGCTTCGATAAAAGGATGGTACGGCTGTGCCGCTTTTTTGCTTGACTTGGCGGGGGCACTACCGTGCCCCCAGATTATTACTTGATATTTGTACAAAACAAATATTTTATATTTTAGTCGTAGGTACTTGTAAATCCTACATAGCTGTGATAGTTTTTCTTTTAAATTCATTATAATGTACTATACAGTAATTTTTTTCAAATCTCCAAAACCAATAGTTTGGCTGATACTGGACACTTGACTCTAACAAAAAATAGCACTTAATATTTCACAATCGGATTCCATAATAAAAAAATTGTTTTTACAAAGCCACTTACTTTACTTTTCAAAGACCTATCCAACGACACTCCACACCATGGGGTACGCGATAAAAAAAAACATCCCCACTTTAGGAGGTACCTTTTCACGATTTTAATCTACCACTTTGTCGGCATGTATATTCATGCCAACATTATCCGTCTCATTAATAAACGTAGACTAGCGCAGGATTAAATTTAGTCCAACGCTTACGTTTGGACTAGTCGAATTCAATATTAATAAACAAGGATTAGAAATGGAGTTGCTTACATTAAGCTGGTATTAACCCATTCAGCTCCGGCAACGCGCCATATGCGTTTTCACGTTTGTTCACTGGGAGCCGACAACGCACCATATTCGTTCTGTAGTAGGGTAGTTTCAAATAGATTTTTTACTGTGAGTTTCTACATATTTTGACAAGTTTGACGTTAATATGACAGAAAAATAATATTAGAAACTGGCAATACCCTTGGTTTCAGGATAAAAAAATATCATTTTGTTCTGCAGACATTTTAAAAAACACGTGAAAGTGGTCCGACTTCTCCATAAGATATTTCGATTTTGAATGGTTCTAAAGTGTGTTGGGCAACTGTTTTCGAAAGATAAATGTCTATATTAAATACAATTTCTTGCAAATGGTTATTTATCAGCAAATTCTGCCAAAAAATGCATCAAGAATTTTTACAACTCAAACCGTGCGTTTATTGGCTCCCAGCAATATAAATATTCTGGATGGTATTCTACCACCATTGTTTTCGATCGAAGTAAGTTAAACTAAGTCGGTAAGTACATACATAGGTATCTTTATTATTTTGATGATTGATTAAATCTCTAAATAAGTGACTTTCTTATATATGAATATCAATATTGATGTTAGGTAGGTACCCATAATAGGACCCAGTAAGTAATTATTTAGCTAATATGGTATATCCTACTAAAGATTTAATTTAGAAAGTTTGTGCACATATTTAGATGTGTCCTTATGCCCTCGAATAACATATAGGACAATTTTAATCGAGGTACCATGTGAGTAAATCCGCGGGCGGTAGCGGCCTATTTCTAATCATAGTTGTGTTAGCAAGTACATATTGTATAACATCATCCTAAACCTCACCGCAAAAGGCGCGTCGTCGGACCTGGTGAATAACTTTTGTTGCTGTGAGCCACCAACGCAACATATACGGTTATGGTTTTTTCATATGTTACAGTCGTTTTACAGTAAAACTAATTAAACTAATCGATTTATATGCTTATTTAGGTACAGAATCACCAAAAATACGAAGTGGGTATTCTTGAACATTTTATTTTTTTCGCCGGAGTTGAAAGGGTTAACAAGTCTTGGTGTAACCTCAGATGATCTTTGGATAAGTAAATTTTTATTAATAGCACCGTAGGAGTCTCTAAGCTAAGCTGTGGACGGACGGACGGACGGACAGACATGGCGAAACTAATAAGCACAGGTCCCCGTGCCTAACAGGCAATACGTTATTTCGTCACCTTCCTCCCTTCCCCTCTCATTCACCGAACCCGTGGACTTGGATAGGATATTTATCGTTTAGATCAAATAGGTGACATAATTTTATTGTAGACTCGACTGCTAAAAACTAGGTAAGTAGGTACTCTTTGCCGGGACGGAGTCTGCCTGCAGTGTCGTTACCTTCCATGTGACAGTTGACCCTCGCGGCCAGCCAGGTTGCAGGCTCCTGGTGAAGCTTGAGCCATCCGAGGATCTGAGCGTGGTAGTCGTATCCAGGCTTACCGCGGGTGCCTACACCTGAAACCATCACAAACTGTTATATTGCAATTTATTCGGTCGAGTAGTGGTAGGTAAAGCAGGTAATCTACCTAGTGCTAATATCAATAGGTACCAGACTAGGATATTAGGTTAGGTAGAGCTACCGTACCAATACCATAATAACGAGTTGAGTTTGTACGAATTCAGCCCAAAAATTGTGTGAATCGTATTTTTTTATAAATTGCACAAATTAGGAATTGTACCAACTAACTGGAAACCGATTTTAGACGACCTCCGGTGGCGTAGCAGGCGAGTACCCGGTTGAGACAGGCGAGGTACGGGTTCGATCCCCGCGACCAAGGCGTGCAATGTTTGCATTATCTGCATGCAGCGAAGCCTAACATGAATACCCGAGAAAACTTATATTATTTATGGAAGAAAAGACAAATATTACATTTAAATGTAGAATGTGATGTAGCGACTCCGAGGAAAGTGTAGATATCAAGAATTCTTGTAATTGTTATCCTATACCTATCTTAATAATATTATAAATGCGAAAGTTTGTGAAAAGAAATGTATGTTTGTTCCACAATCAGGCCTAAACGACAAAACGGATTAAGATGAAACTTGCTGTAGTATGTAGATAAAAAATCAGAATAAATAATAGGGTATCTTAAAATCCGAAATACAACCCCTAAATTATAAAAAAACGCAAAAAAGATGATTTTGGTATAGATGGCGATCGTGTGCACCAAATCTGACATCTGTTTTGTCAAAATCAATATGGCGGTAATGTCATGGCGTCATGTCTGTGTCTGGTTATCATTTATTTCGTAAAATTAAACTATGTGATGTTGTGACTTGTGAGTAACCGAGAGATAAGTTATTTTAGTTAGGTAATCGAAATATCAAGTGTGTGACCCTTAGTATAATACCATACCTAACCGTATGATGATCATTGCACCAACGACAAGATTTTGGCAAACATGAATGAAGAAAATCTGGGATTCGCGCGCCAAGAGCAAGCGGATCCCAGTCCCAGACAAGGTAAATAGGTAAATATAGGTACTGAATTATTTGTACTAATATTTGTACCAACAAATAGGTACTGCTCACCCGCTATCATGAGATGAAATAACTAAGAACCTGTAGGTAACTAAGTACCTACTTATTTAGTTTCCTAGCATGACAAATCCAATATTGCTTTAGTTCAAGTTATGTGGGTCCTTTGTACCAACAAATAGGTACTGCTCACCCGCTATCATGAGATGAAATAACTAAGAACCTGTGGGTAACTAAGTACTTATTTAGTTTCCTAGCATGACAAATCCAATATTGCTTTAGTTCAAGTTATGTGGGTCCTTTGTCCAATAAATAGTAAGTATAGGTACCACCTATCATGTTTTACAATTCATTTTTGTTTGAGTTCCGGTGTAAAAACATGAAAATAATGATGTCCATGGTTTTATTTAGGAAACAATCTATGTGATGTTACAGGATTGAAAGGTGATGGTGATGGTAATAAGATTATTAAAGTTACCCATTGTGTTCAATATCTTCATTTTATTATTGAAAATTATTGTTAGGTACAAATTCTAAAACAGCGCAGCTTCATGATAGACAAACCAACAAACACACATTTGTACTAAGTCTTGGCAATAGGTATACCTATATAACCCATTTATCAATGAAAATAAATTTGAAACCAATATTGCATTGAATACTGACCATTATTTATTAATTTTTAGGAGTGACTACAATATTCACATCATTCTGGGATGTCCCCAAGGATTCTCCGGAGAAAGCTGTGTTACTTATAAGGAAAACTGAAACTATTCAATGAAAACAAGCCTGGTGGAACAGCTGGATAACAGAAATTAGTTTGTAAACATAAAAATAAACCAGACTATTGATTATTAACACTATTACTTAATTTCCTTTTTTAATTACATAATAAGTTATCATCGCTTCTCCATGAGAAGCAATGATAACTACTACCAGCTAAGTAGGAACTACCGGATTGAAACAATGTAGGTTGTAGGGTTTTTTTATCCAATCTAAGTTATGTTTCAGAGTATAATAGAAGCACAATAATAATAATAATAATATATTTATTTCCAGCAACACCAGTAAGACTCATAATTATTAATAAATACATTACATGAATATCATACATAATATAAAAACACAAAAAGTCCATAAACTTTGTATAGACCCGAAGCACATTATGACTTGAAGTTTGTTTCTCTATTTGCTTCCAAGCACTTCAAGTCTCACACAAGTTCTACGGGAGACCCCCCAGATGGCATCGACTTCTTTCATTCACATACTGGATGATGCTTCTCCCGGTAGTGTTTGTCAAGTAAATCGCAATAATAGGTTCCACTGCCTGCAAAGTGAACCCAGAAGACAGTGGAGCAGTACCGCGCTGATTACGAGTTTCTTCTCCGCGACAGTGAAACCGACCTCGACCTTCTGCGAGTCACGGGCTGCCGGGACACCCAGCGCGTAACTTTTCTTCTGCTGGCGGGGAGCAGCAGAAGGCGCAAATTGAAGGCCGAGGTCATCGACCTCGCTTGGCCTGTGAAACGATTCAATATTCGCATCATTTATGCTGACCGGTGTTGTGTTGTATGGCATTGGTTGACTCCGCCGCGCCGAGGATTTGCGTTTTGCACTGACTGAGACTGCGGTAATACAATATTACTGGCGTTACACATAAAATGCCGGCTCTGTTTACCTAAACAAAAAACAAACATTATTAGTTCTACTTTTTGTTTGGAGTCTGTAATCAGTTTTTTTAGGTTTGAGGTAATGATTTGTTTGACGTTAACGTTGACACTTATTTTTTTTTATATAGACTGCTAAAAACTTTATGTTTGAACCAAGGATTTTTAATTTACGATAGTTTCCGAACATTTTCTAATGTCTATGCTTTTGAAAGACGAGGAAGAGCTTTTTACTATTTACAAGTAGATCGATGTTTTCACAAAAGAAGTCCCGCGTGAATTTAGTCTGTGGTGCCTTCGTGCCTTTGTGGGTGCCTTCGTGAAAAGCACTCTCTAAACTGCAATCATTTTTGTACTGCCCAGAGCCAACTGATATTATTCTGAAATATTTAATTAGCATACCTACCTACCTACTATCCACTCAACCGTCCAAAGTCACCTGAGTCATAAAAAAACAACATGCACGACGTGTCCATAGGGACAGAAGTGTCAACTTTGTAAACAGAGGAGTGTACCTACCTGCGTTTTTCATTCAAGTGTTATATCTAGCTACAGTTGGTTCAGACAAAAACTACTAGATGTCGCAGAAATAAATACAGCAACAATTTTTTTCGCAATAAAATAAAAATATGACTCCCGTCGCCATTGTGTGTTGTGATGCATTTTGGTGCACGGGTGACTTAAAAAATGCAGTAATTACTTATTTTCTACTAATTATTTCCCAAAACATTGCCTATCAGATTGATCGTGATGATTTTTGCCACACGAAATATGTACCTATCTATAAACTACCTACACCTAACCTACATAATATTTTCGATCGATTATTAAACTAAGTAGGTCCTTATCACGGGGTAGGTAACTACCCGTTAACCTATATACCTTGAATACAAACTACCTGTTATTCTACATTGGTGTTGTATAACAATTTAAATAATACATTGGAATACTTAGGTTCCATAGATAGACATACCTACCTACCTAATGCTAATCCACCACCTTGCGAACGAAGTCGCGCACGGGTCAGCTAGTAATATTATAAATGTGAAAATGTGTTTGTGTGTTTGTTTGTTTCTCCGTCTTTTACCCCAAAACGGAGCAACAGATTGGTGTGATTTTTTATGTGGAGATTGTTGAAGGGCTGGAGAGTGACATAGGCTACTTTCTGTCTATTTCTATTTCTCCACTCCCCTAAAATAGGGGGTGGAAGTTTGTATGGAGCATTCCGCAAGTTTCAATGCAGAAAGTCAAAAACAGGTATACCGACTATTTGTTACTAATGAAAAATACGCTTATCATTTCTTTTTTGGAAATCTGCCCCCAACCCCTGTAAGAGGGGGTGATAGTTTGTACGGGATTTTCGTCAGTTTCCAAGGTAAATAGCTGAAAATTGGTATACAGACTCTTCTTTGTTATAAACGTAGAATCAAGATTTTTTAGAAATCTTTCCCCAACCACCTAAAAAAGCTCAAGAGCAAACATTGAAGGTAGCCGGGGTGAACTTAGAAAAAGCATGCTTCTCCCATGGTCAATTGTATGTATCATGTTCCAATGCCATCAATAAATTTATAAAATGATATTATTTAAAGACCATTATTCTGTAGAAATGTCTTCTCGAGTGTTCATGGCCTGACCTAAATTTGCTGCTGCTGCTAGTTCTGGCTCCTAGGTGTTGTTGTACGAGTAGTTACCTACATGTCAGTACAGCAGTGTCAGGAATATGTTATGTATCTGTGAGGCTGTTGGGTGCTTATTATTAATTATATTCTATCTAAGAGGACTACGCAATAGTTCTTTTCAAATCAAGAACAAATTAAACTGGTGTAGGTAGGTACTTAGTACGTAATAGTATATAGATAGGTACACACAGACAGATGCCGACTCATGGGCGTAGCAGACGTACGGCAGCCGTTGTGCGCAGCTGACTTCCCCCGTGCTGCCGTTGGCGAAGAACGCGCCGCAACGATCCAACTCCAATGGAGTCGCCTCTCCTGCAATAGATGGATGGAATAATAAACTCATGACCCAAAAACTACACTTTTCTCGTATTTTTTCTATAATTCTTAAGAGTTATATTATTTAACAATATGATAATTACATCGTCGCCGTAGAACGAAAAGTCATCAAGTCACTATTTGACCATTTGAATTGATTATAAAGGTTTAAAAGTTTTTCAAAAGAAAAAAATATGTATAACTTATTTAAGTACTCGTATGTAGTCGGTATCTAACGTTACTTTTTGTAGTATATCATCATCATCATTATATCTATACTAATATTATAAAGAGGAAAGATATAGGCTAAGAAACTACTGAACCGATTTAAAAAAGTCTTTTACTATTAGAATCCTACATTATCTCTGATGAACATTGGCTATATAATATTTTCAAAAACGTCCGGGATCCGTATGAAAATTTTGATAATGTATAGTATATATATATATATATAGTAGGGACTGAATAAATTAACCGAATTGGTATTACATGGATCTCACAACTTTTTACGGTAGAGGAACTGAGTTGCGTTGCGAGACGTAGAACTAACTTGCATTTACACTACAGTAGGTAGTAGGTAAGTGTAAATGTAAGTTTAACCTTTTCAAACCAAAAAGGTTGAACCTTCTAAGGTCATCCAGAACGTTGGTCAAAACTCGTCATAGACAAAGGCCCGAAGCAATTGGATGGACATGATGATGCGATAGATCTAAGTGGAGAGACAATATTATTACAGGTACAACATAGAACATGGACGTCAGACATGGAAATGTTGAAGGCTGGTTGCTTGGAAGGTTGGTTGGAAGGTTAGGTTATAGAAGACGGGATTTATTCATTTTCATTTTGAAAGTGATTTACCTACGCGATGCAAAACTTACCATTAACAGGAGGTAGCTTTGAGCTGGATCCAGAAAAAAGCACCGGCAGTATTCTATCAGTTCTGATTTGAAGAGAGGTTATTTCATATACAAAGTTGTCTGTCCACGCTGATGCTAACCGGCCACCTGGAAGTTGATTGTTATTTATGTTTATTTATTTTAATGTATTTTTTTATAAACTCATCCATAAGAAAGTAAGCAGGTACCTACTTATACCTAAAGGTGTATTATAAAGTAATTCATTCGAAATGTAATTATCTATATATATATAAATCTCCTGTCAGGATGTTTGTCCGCGATGGATTCCTAAACTACATAACCGATTTTAAATTAAATTGGCACACCGTGAGCAGTCTGGTCCAACTTGAGATATAGGATAGCTTAGATCTTTAATTATAGTCGCAATTTTATTTTATTGCAAATTGTTGACACAGCAACGCGTGGCCGTGTCTGCTAGTGATTATATTATATATTATCTTAATATATATAAATCTCCTGTCACGATGTTTGTCCGCGATGGATTCCTAAACTACATAACCGATTTTAAATTAAATTGGCACACCGTGAGCTGTCTGGTCCAACTTGAGATATAGGATAGCTTAGATCTTTAATTATAGTCGCAATTTTATTTTATTGCAAATTGTTGACACAGCAACGCGTGGCCGTGTCTGCTAGTTATCTATACATCTATACATATAATAAAACTGTAGAAGAGTACAATTTAATAAAAAATACAAGAACATTGAATAAAAAATAGAAAAAATACTACTAGGGGCCTTTATACAAGTAACACAAGGCAAAAAAAAACATTTTGATATTTTTATATATTATAATATATAATTATAATATATAAAAATATCTAGATATAATTGATTTTGAAAATTGGAATACCAGATGTGAAAATATCTGTCACCCAACGTAGCGGGCACGGGTCAGCTAGTGTTACATATGGCTATCGTAATATTTGTTAAAAATTATGTAAAGCTGAACTAAAATAAAAAATTATTTGCATTATGCCATCCACACTCACGCGAGAAGTCTCGACCTGAACTTCTCTCAAAAAATGTTAACAACAAAAATGAACTATAAAACTATTAACCCCTGGGTCTTGACAGGTTTTTTGCCGCCGTTTTTTTGGCCGTTTTTTTGGCGCCATAAATGCACTATTTCACCTATATCTCGTTATTTTGCATGAAAAGGTATAAACATCTATATATTTTTGGATTCTCAGTGAAATTTTCAACAAACTTATCTATAAATGCAATTTAGAGTGTAAATAACCTTTTTAGAAAAAAATAAATAAGGTAATAAATAAAAAAAAAAAAAAAAAAAAAAAATTCATCAAAAAAAAATTAAAAGCAATTTAAATGAAGTTTCTTTTATAGATCATAACAATAGCTATTGTTTATCATATAAATAAGAAACTTTATAATAAACTAAATAAATGGATTTTTAGTGAATTTTATTAGTCATAAAAAATAATGGCGCAAAAAAAAAAATAATTTTAAATTTGCGCGGAAACATATTTCGGATCCGGAAGTGAATGGTTTTGTTACACAGAACGATACTGTCATCTGTCAGCTTCGTAACAGTCAAAACCCGGAAGCGATAGCTCTTCTGGTTATTTTATAATAAATTTTCAAAAATGCGCATGCGCGATGACGTCAGAGCCCGAACGCCGGCGTTCGGACGGGGAGATACATTATTAAAAATACATTGTCCTTAACAAATTAAATACCTACGTTAGATTTCATACACATTCTAATAATCCTTTACTTACACCATTTGATTTAAACAAGCTCGCCGTGGAAAGGGGACGGAACAGGACACAACTTCGGAAAGGGGGGGACAGCCCCTTTCCCGATGTTTTAATAGTTATTTTGCTATTCGGGGCGAAGACAAACCCAACAAATCAAAAATCATAAAAATCGGTCCAGCGCAGCGCAGCGGTTCTCGAGTTAAAAATGTTGTGACAAACCCGACTTTGTTTTATTTACTTAGTAGAGAAAAAGTTATAAAGATGGATAGCATAGGAGTAATTCCAAAATAAGAATAGACAAAAGCGATGGAGACAACTGCAGCGAATTATTCCTATTTTAAATTGATGAAATCGTTATTTCGTACTCCTCTGTTTTGTCCTTAAAAACTGGATAGATTTTAATATTTTTTTCTAAAACTGGGTGGACGATGTTTAAGTGTTTAGTTTAAAGGTAGGTCTAGGTATAACCAACGGGGCGAGTTACTCGTACGAGTACCTTCGGCGAGGCAGTTGTTTCTGGCGGTTTGCCACTCGGTCGGCTGAAGGTTCAGCTTCAGGCAGCCTTTCAGGAGAGGGTGGTACTTGTACCCGGGCACATCGTTTCTGCCGGAACCTGGAAATATAGAAACTGATTATGTAGATAAGTCGGTTCGCGCCGGCTCTTTTTCGTTTTTGACTGAATGCCGTAAAATTGAGTTATAGTTTTCAATTACCTACTATATTCCAAATGACATATTTTGGGTTTTGTAGTCTACAAGAAACCCGTTTCGCCATCTATACCTACTTATAATAAATCTGTAGAGAGGTCAATTCTGTACATGAAATATATTTCCAAAATAACTATCAGGGGGTGATTATTAGGGATCGATACTGATGCCAAAAATGCAATCAGTAAAATTTTTGTCTGTCTGTCTGTCTGTCTGTCTGTATAACCGTTATAGAAACAAAAACTACTCGACGGATTTTAACGAAACTTGGTACAATTATTTTTCATACTCCTGAGCTGGTTATAGTATCTTTTCATCACGCTAAAATCAATAGGAGCAGAGCAGTGAAGGGAAATGTTGGGAAAACGGGAGAAGTTACTCCATTTTTTAAGCTTCCGTCGCGTGTGCAACCTTAATGGTTAAAGCTACACAGAAATCATGTATCACGGAAATGTTCTCCTTAAAATTATATAAAAAATATCCCACGACAGCATATGTCTATCTTTTATGGTTGACTCACAATAACACGTGTAACTCCCGATAGCTTAGCAGTTCGAAGCTTTCTGATTATATTTGTCTACTCTTACATTTATAACACTCTCAGTCATCCCTAATTAAAAAAGTTAACATTATTAACTATTCCATAAAAAAGAATCATAGATATCAGTATAGAAACACCAAAGTTATACATGAAATACGCTAATAATAAGCCATCGCGCGTGAGTACTGAATCATGCTATAAGGATTATTTTTATATATAGGGTCGCGAACGCACAGGCAGGCGGCTTGCTTGGCGCCTAGAGGCTAGCGAGTCACCTAGCGAGTAGCTTTGTAAAACGAACATTCTTAAACGTTCGCGACCGGCCTAGCAGCTAAGCGTCAAGCGCGCAGTGCGGCCGGTCGCGAACGTTCGAGAATCGGTCGCCGCGCTCGACGCGTCTCGCGGCCGAAGGTATAAAAAGGCGGGGCGTCCGAGCGCGAGCTTCATACAATTTTTGTGTGATACTACGCAGACGGACCCACCGTGGTTAAGGGTTAATTTAAATGCAGTTACAAATCTATGGAATTGTACTAATTGTATTCCAAAAATCAGGAATTGTACTAGAAGGGGATCCCGAGATTTTGAAATGGGCCGGCCAGGAAGTATTCCTAATTGTCGAGTGATCGTTCGTTAAGCGATATACGAGGTCCAGAAGACTTTGCTGTAGACCCCAGAGTGTGTGATTGATAAAATCAATACCTAAAAAAAACATCGAAAAAATATAGTTTTTCAGGTATATTTTGATCAATACTTTTCCGAAAATACAGTGTCGTACAGATTTTTCGTCCATTTTGTTCAAAATGTCAAATTATTTATTAATTTTTAAGAATATCGTGTACGATATCGGATTAAAGAGAGTTAAGCATCTTACCAGAAATAAGTCCACCTCCACACTAGCGTTTGAACAAAAAAAGAAATCATCTCATGTATTGTCTAATGACAAAAAAGCTTTGAAAAAAAAAGTTTTATATAAAAACATTATGTAGTATATAATATATATTATAATACGGGTGCAATGCTGATACTATATTATAGTATCAGCATTGCACCCGTGCGAAGCCCGGGCTGGTCGCTAGTGTATAAATAAATAATTAACAATCACGCCAACAAAGAGAAAGAAAAAAAAAATTTTTTTGCTTTTTCGTCGAGAGTTACTCTCGAAAAACAAAAATTTGCACTTTAAGGGATCCCTTTATTCGAAAAGTAGTTTTCACATTACTTTTGAAAGACCCACACTTACGAGACACACGCGAGAAAAAAAAACATCCTGACTTTACAGGTTCCTAGGTTCCAAGAGTTCCAACCCACGATTTTTTTTACCCAATATGGTTTTTCATTATTAATATTATTATTCATTTATTTCAGATAAAATATCCAATAAATATTTTAAATTTTTACCCGTAATAAATATAAAAAATCGAACTTGATGAATTTATTACTTACAGCAACTTCATATTTTGTACCTACCTATAATATTTATTACCTACATTGGTAATAATATTTTATACTAATAAAATATGTTTATTTGTTTATAGCCGTGTTGGCCGAGTGGAAGGAAGGACTTCCATTTCGAAGGTCTCTTCAACTCACACGTGCTCAAAACGATAGGGGAAAAAACCGTAAAAAACCAGTTAGTATTCTTAGAAGCGGCGATGGGCATGCAACCTTTCACGTATGGAATGCTAACTACTGCATAATGTGTGGGCATGTGCCAAATATAATGTGTGAAAGTGCCTCTAACTACCCCTCTAGACATCTTCAAAGGACCTAAGCGCCTGAAGATCTGAGAGGATGTCTACCGTACTTGGGGTTTACGGTTTCGTGATCCTATATATTTTTTTATTTGATTATTTTTGCTTCATTGAGGGTTGATTTAGGTTTTGTTAGACAAGTAGACAATTATTTGACTTACTTTAATCTGAACAAGACTGATTTTAATATTCAAAATATTGATAATAAATAAGTATCTAAATGATTTTGTCTGCCGACCCTTCTACCTTAGGGTTTCACTGTGTAATTTATTTG